>JBBMFX010000080.1:4689215-4702910 GCA_037832545.1 Rhabdalestes septentrionalis | reverse complement strand
CCAAACCTATGAATTAGGTTACAGTTTATGACAGTTGTAAGTTTTGATACACTTCCTCGTTTCTCAAATAAACCCAGAAACCATTATCATCGCTATTTCAGCCCTATTCAGACCCAGATCCCCCAGCTGCCTCTCCTACCTCTCCCGGCTCTCTCTCACACACAATAAGTCCACAGTGCTGAGACTCTGCCCCTCTGGAAGTCTGGAGAGAGCTAATGCTAAAGCTACTAATGCTACAGCGCAGCTGCACTCCGAAGTTGAACCGAGAGACGTGTGAGTGTCGGTTCCAAAAGGCAAATATTCCCCTTCAGAGTCAGAATTGGCAAAACACACTCACAAGACACGGGACAACTTTTTATTTGCCATTTTGGCATTTTTTTCTTCCAAATCTCACATGCTTACTTGCGTGCTGTGAACTGAACTGCGCTCTCTGGCTGCTCACGCAGCAGAGATTTGGGAAAATGACGTGTTTTTGGTCTGCCGACTAGTGGCACGGCTTAAAGCGTTAATTGCGCTAAAAATATTAACACGTTATTTTTTTCTGTGATTAATAAATCTAATTAACGAGTTAAATTCCCAGCCATAATATATATATACAGGACATAATGGTAGAAAGTGGGGGGGTTGAACCTGCAATGTTGTGGTCCTTAGACCTTCACCTGTAAGTGTGGTCTGGTGGTACATCTTCAGCATCCAGCAAGTCCTCAGATATTCAGTCTGATGTGAAAAAGTGTTGACTTGTCCAGGTTAAAAAAGGCCATGGGGTTATATGCTATTATTTTAATTATGCACATTACAGAGTTTAATATTTTCTGAAGTGCTCAGCTGGTTATCAAGTCTGATCAGATACAGAAGAGGATATGACACAGGATCCGTGTGCTCCAATGCACGGTACGGCAATAAAACATGACAAATCTAAAGAGCTTTAGCTTGTCTGATTGATTATATTGTTCCCAACTATTTGCCAAATATGCAGAGATCCCTTAATCAGCAGTTCTAGAAGGGATTGGTGGGGCTTGGGGGAATCTGTTGCCTGCTGGGCTGCTGCACCACTTCTCTTTGCACACGGATACTTTGGGTGGTGAAAACAGGATCCAAATACAGATCACAAAGTCAGACAAAGAAAAACCTCAAGGTTGCAGACCACACAGGCTGATGTACAAACCTTTGTCTGGTTCTGGGTGTTGGTTTTATTACAAGATTGGTCTACTCAGTGATGAACACTGAAGTTATTCAGTAAACCGTGTCCCTCTTATGGGAAGTTAGTTACCATTTAGTCTCTTAAATCCAGACCATTTAGCTTCTTTTCATATTTTTTTTGTGCTGTTACAAGCTCCCAAACCAACTTTTTTCTAGTTGTTTTACTGAACCAGTTGGTATGTATCCTGATGCAAGTGTTGGTATGCTAAGACAAGTAGTCTGGCTGGAAACATGGAACAGTGTTGAAAATATTTTGAGGCCCTTATCATCAAAATATTTCCATCTTCACCTCCCCAGAAAATATTTATTGTCTGCATATCACTTAACAAGACATTTAGCCACCCTCCCTGGCCAAAATATATACATATAATAATATGTATAATAGGCTTCATAGTGGTGCAGACGGTAGCAATGTTGCCTCCAGGGTTGGGGGTTAGATTCCAGGTGCTGGCTTTGTGTGTGGAGTTTGCATGTTCTTCTTGTTGTCCAGTTTCTCCAACAGTCCAAAGACCCTGGGGATTCTAAATTGACTGTATTGGCTGTCTGTGTGTATGTATGCCAGGCTAGGCCCTGGGTATATGTGCCCCTCATAAGTGTTAAGCAGTTACAGAAAATGAATGAAAAAATATAAAAATAGAAATATGTATGTACCTACGTCGGTGTGTTTCATATAAATAGGCAGTGTTTTACGCTGTACCACAGTTGATGGCTACAAACTCTTTCCATTTTGATGAGCTGAATTCACCAAAATTCAGGACAAACATTCAACAAACGTTCCAGGAAAAAAAACAACATAAAGTAAGGTATATCTATTGTAGATCAAACCTCTGTTGTTAATCAGGACAGAAAAAAACGATTAAACAAGCAAACGAATACATTTACCAAACATCCCGAATGGACGTTTTCGTTAAAGGCATCTGTCGGGTCGATGCTGGTGTACGGCTGTGGCGTTGCCATTTTAAGAGGTGTTTTGGCTGCGCACGTGCTCCTTCTCAGCGGGGGGAGTAACACACTCTCAGCTCGCGCTTGACCGAGAGTTACCTCGCGCGCCGCTCTTAAAGGGGCATCTATTCTCGCGCTATAAAAGACTGGAGGGACAAAAAAGTCCGCCACAACACAGAGCCGAGAGGAACGGGACGGGTACCAGAGGCACAATTCGAGGGAGTGTTTTTCCTCTGTTTTTTTCTATGAAGGAATCACAGTTCATGAAAAGACAAAATAACCGCTAAGGTTCGGAAGAGGCGGTGAGTGTTTTTTGGAGTTTTTAAAAAAAATGTGTTCTTTTGTCGAAATGATACATCCCCGTTAAATGTTAAGAGTTACTGAAATTATGCTCGTAATTCATCTTTACTCTGGCTTATCGATGGGTTATGTCAGTTAGATTTTCTTTGTCGATGGATTTTTTGTTTTGTTTATAAATTTGTTTGCTGAGCATTACACGCATCATCAAACATAAAGTTCGTTTTGATCTACCACTGTATTTAGTGTCAATTTACATTGTCTACTGGAATAAAAAGTAATTAGCGAAGAGCGATGAGGGACAAAAGAGTCCAGCATCTGTCCGTCTCCGTTAACTGCTACAATCAGACCCCCAGAGTGTTAAGATGTCCTAGAGAGCATCAGACTGACACACACACAGCTTTACAGTGTTTATCTGGACTTGGATATGAATGTTATGAGGGTTTTCATACAACCCTGGTCGTTTTACTGAGTGGTCGAGGGAAATGACCGATAGTAAACCCACCTTTTCCTCTCTCTGTCTCTCTCGGTTCCCCCCTCTCTCACCAACGTTCAGCTGTAATGCATTGCACAATGTGACACAATGTTAATGTTACATCAAAATGTGGATAAGGTCTCGGTTTAGTAAAAAAAACCAACCTCATAAACAACGGTTACAACCGTCGTTAGTTTACCCTGTCTTCGCTTTAAATTGAATGGCAACAATTTATTAATAGTTAAAACTCGACCGAATAGACGACCATGACATTTCTTTGACTCAAAGTATATTTTGTCTTAATTTGTTTAACAAGCAATGCAGTAAAATGCAGCTGAGACCGACCGAGTTCATGCAAGCGAACACCCCATTATGGAGCATAACGGCGAGGGTAGCAAAAAAGTGGTAAACAAGAGGAAAAAACTGCACTTCCATCAGATGACCGCTAGAAGCGTTATCGAAGAGAGAACGCGTGGGTTTGATGTCGTGGGCTCCGAGCGCTGCAGGGATGAAGCGGCTTAAGAAGAAACAGACCCATTCTCATTCTGTCATTTATCATCCTCTCCTCCCCGTAATGGCCATCCAGCAGCAGCTATCAGTGGCAGGTCAGACTTCTGCAGAACGAAGCCATTAATCATCACTTTATGGTCTCTGGATTTTCTTTCCAAAGATCAAAGTGTCCAAGGCCATCCACATGCTACCACTGACCACACACACACTGGTCATCTTGTGCAGCACTGAGTTGAATTATTCCACTTCAAATAACCTGGTTGGCAAGGCTGTAAAATCCACTGATCAGGTTTTTGTTCATTGTATTGGAGGTTATACATGCTCATTAACATGGATGAATAAACAACTTGGTTAAGTCAACAAAAATGTACTTTCGAGTTATTTTGAATTTAATTGTATTTCCAATTTCCACATTATACAAGTATATGAGTCAGTATTGCCATTGGATCCCAAATCTTATATCCCCTGTGTATCAGTAAAGTTCCGGCAGGTGTATAAATTCATGTGTGGTGCATTCCGTAAGCATGGTGTACTTGTCGTGTAAATGCTTGTGCTTTTGAATGTAGAAGCACGGCTTATCGTTTCTAACTGGCATGTGTGGGTGGTCTTCTCATTTCCATTCAATGTTTACCAGTTCTAAAGTCTCTGTTGACTTTTGTGCAACATCGTTCCCATGCTGTTTTTGGATGCTGTCCCATCACTCAACTTATAAACTTTCTTTGAGATAAGGATGGCGTGAGTCTCGGCCAGCAAATGAAACCTGCTGGCCATTGCTGGGTGGGTTAAATTTGACACTGAGGGCCACTGGCTGACTCGACACCACTTTTTTCACAGTGCTATTCTCTTCTTTGCAGGTGCAGAGAGGTGGCACGGACATTGACAATCCTTGGCAAGATGGCCGTCTCCACTCAGTTGGGTCTGCTGTTGTGGAAGAACTTCACCTACCGACGGAGACAGACCGTAAGCTCAAACCACCAGTAGCCCTCATGTTAGGAGATGACTTTGGAAACCATGATTAGACTGACATACATATTTACCATATCTGTTACACATTCATTGGGCTTCTGAACGCTCAGATTCTGAACAGCTTGATTTGATGATATCTAAGTCACATCATGGTCATGCAGTTCTGGTGTGGCAAGTGTAACTGTACTGAAACATTATAGACTACCATTCAACACTATCAACAATTTTAGTAATGTAAAACCATGTGGTTGAGATAAATGCATCACACATTGGCGTAGAATGGTAGGATACAATCTTGGCCAAATGACACATTTTGTTGGTTTTCTAAGTGTTCAAGTCATTTAAATACACATCAACTGTTTATTTGCTGACTTATGGGAGGCAAAATATAGGCAGCAAAATAAAACTTACATGTGCATATAAGTTTATTTTTTAATTCCGCAAACAAGGAGTGAACAAGGAACTTTTAAAAAAAACTGTTAAAGTTCCCTGTTGAGGACGTGTACTTACTTTCATTTTGAAAATCAGCCCGGGTGTGTTCAAACTTTTGCATTCCCGTGACTATATCTGTAAACACTTATAATCAAAGGAGTATCGAGCATGACTCACATTTCTCACATCTTAAGACAGAAAACAAGGCATGAGCGACTTATGACGTAATATTTTTTATTGTTCCCCAAATAATTGTATGTATAGCTGCTAAATGTCTGCTACCCCACAAACCCGCATTACATTTATCCTCCCTTTCAGACTCAACAGGCCCCTTTTAACTCCGTAGTCCATGCAAGGAAATTTGGGCTATTTTGTTAAACGTATATGTAAATGCACTTTTCAGTGATATCAGCAACACAGAAGTAACAAAATGGCTGCTGAGGGTTTTAAAAGGACAGGAACACAGTGGTTGCAACCACAACTAAGTGAAAGACAGCTCCAACAGAGACTGCAAAAACAAAGCCTGCCTACATACTGCTTCCTTAAAGCTTCATATATTGCCGTTAATATAGATAATATATGAAACAAGTGGGCAAACAGGATTATATGTATTTTTTAAATAACATTTTTGATATTTTTTTCTGAAGGCTAATGTTCAGAATTTGATTCTTCTCAGCAATGTATAGGCCCAGCCACAAATATATTTTAGAATTTCAGCACATGTGGCATTTTTTCAAGGCGACTGGAAAAGCATCTCTAGCGGCTCATTGAGGCCACTGTGGGATTATATGAAGATCCTAAAGAAAGATAGTTATAATAGTTTTTGATTACTACAATCATGTGTTGTGGATTTCTTTGCTATTTCACAATGTAGAAATACAAATAACATATTTTTCATACTACATCTTAATGGTATATTCATTAACAAGTTCCTTTTGATCTACTTTTAGTAGGAACATCCAGTGCTTGAACCAGCTGACCTGTAATTTATATGAAAAGGAAGAAGCACTAAAACTTATGCATTTTCTAATTAACTTTCACTTCTATTTTGGAAAGTTGTTTACAAATCTCACTTCTTGAAAGTCCTTCTACAGAAACTGTAGACATGCTTTAAGGCTGAACAGTATCATTAGTACATTAGGACGATACTTTCCTTTGGCTGCCACATGCAAATGAGCCTTTTAACCAATCATGGCGTCGAGCTGTGAGCATCATAACCAATCGTAGTTTCACACGAACGCTTCTGTGATGAATTTGGACAAAGAACTGCAGGGCAATGTTTCGTCCCATGACCAATAGTCAGAGTAATATTCTTATGAACATATTGTGCAAAACGTTTTGTGCATATAAGGTTTTAGCTCACAAGTACTATATCTGTGGGTTTAAGTGCATCAACCAAGATATTTGACGCAAAGCTAAGACAAAACTTACGTTGATTTTTCTCTCACAGATCCAGTTGCTGATTGAGATTGTGTGGCCACTGTTCATCTTTTTCATTCTGATATCTGTGCGACTCCACTATCCTCCCTATGAACAACATGAATGTGAGTGACCTTTGCCACACAGCACAAATAATAAAAAAAAACAGTCTGTTGCAGAATTTTCTGTCCACTTTTAGTTCCTTTCTTTGTTTGAGTTTAGGATGAAAAGAGCTGATGCAATCACAAGCACAATCAGATGCCGGGGGTGTGCTCTCTGCTACACATAAAATAATATAATACCAAAATAGAGATGCATATATTTGTATGGTTTTTGTAAATGCTTAAAATATTGTGTAGTAATGGTTGTTTATAAAGTCATTAATGATAAATGATACCTATAAAATCATAAATAATAATTTATAAAAAAGATATAAAATTACAACAGAAATTACCTGTTCTTATATCGGTCAGCTTCATGAAATATTCTTATTAATCCAATTAAACAGGTCACTTTTGTCATCTTGAAGTACAAGAATAAGCCAAAATGTGTAAAAATGTATTTAAGAATGACGAGTGGTCCTATAATGTTCAAAATAAAATGAGAATGGGATTGTCCATGTTTCTCTTGCTAAGAGGTCTTTGTGTCTGAATATGGTATATTTTTAAATATAGAACTTTTTTCAAAGAGGTTTCTGTCTTGGAATGCACACGGGTTTCAATTATAGTTATATGTATCACATTTCCTCCTTCAACAATGGCCAAGCATGCCAGATTCATTGTATTGTGAAGTAGTTTAGAAATGATCAGCAGTGTTGGGGACTAATGTGGGTTAGTTTACATTTTCGCATACTGATACAGAGTACTGAGTGTAAACATTTTGCTATAGATAGATTTCTGTCAACAATAAATATAAGAACTTGCATTAGCAGGTCTTCTGTTAACAGTTCTGAGCTAGAAACCAAATGCTAGAATTTAACAAATGAATGATTTCAGCAAGGTCGGCATGTTTTTTATTTGCACTAGCCTGAACTTGTAGTATTTGAATCAGCGTCAAATATTTGCTTTTTTGTGTGGAAAGCGGACAAAGTCTCAAGGTGGTCAAGGCATTAAACCAGCTACAGAAACAATGTAGAATTACACGAAATGCAAGAGCCCTAAAATATACTTCCAGGTTATTGAGAGCATTTACCTTGTTTGGGTGCCCCCTGGTCATATGCCATGTTTTGTTGGACTGAAAATAGGCTCAAGTTTTGCATGTTGTAATGTACAAATGCTGTTCATTTTAGTATATGTATTTATTTCCCAATAGAAAATCAACAAAACAGTTTAACCGGGGGTCCAGGCTTTCCTGTACAGGGTGTGCGCTGCAAATGTACAGTTTGGAGACAGTTCTGGCTTTGGTCAATCCAAAATGCTGCAGTCTCAAAGGCATTGCAATAAAGCAATCGGCATGTCTTACGCCAGCCCTAGAGTACTAGTGTTGAGAACATTTTGGTGATATCCCTTTTAAACGCTACTAAATATCCCCTAAAGCAGTGGCTCCCAAACGTTTTTTGCCTGAGACCGCCTTTTCCCCCCGAAAATATTGTAAGGCCCCCCTCTCCGCATTTAATGATAATATCACTCATACAAGTTTGCAGTAAGGATGACAAAAAATGTTATGAAATGAACTGTGTTTATTATTATATCTACATATGTTTATGCACAAAAAATAGGCTAATGTAAAATATAAAAGCTAAACATAAGTAGCATTTGGCCTTTAAACTGGAATAAAACCATAGTTCAGGTAACTGTCTTGGTATTTTCTGTATATCGTGTTTCCAGTATTGCTAGTGCCCTAAATGTTTGGAGCTTCCTCACCTGGGTCCAGTATGCTTGGGTCATTACTATTATCTGCTGAATTACAAAATTGTCAATTTTTTGGTCAGCCAGGGGATAAAATTAACTAAGGCAACATGATCGTTCTCCTGATTACCCACTGCTAAAATGTTTTAAAAATATGACGCGACCCCCCACAGAGCTCGCTGAGGCCCCCTTGTGGGCCGGGACCCCCCTGTTGGTAACCGCTGCCCTAAAGAATCTTACAAACACTGTTTCCAAGAACCAGGACTTCTGCGTAAAGTTTCTATACCAATTTGAAGTTTTTCCCAGAACTATACTTCCAAACCAAGAATGATTTGGGGATCTTTATTGTATGTGTAATATTTAAACAGCTCCTAGATAGAAGCTGGTACGTAAATAAACCATGTCACAGAGTTTGTGCACAGTGGTTCCATCGTGCCCCCAGCTGTACACAGTTCAGTGTGTACAGCTCGAGGCACACAATTTGCTCTTGGCTTCCAAACAACAGGGAGTTCTCTGGAAAGGTTAAACCTGATAAACTTGTTTAAGGAGTTACACTTGTGGTCAGAATATATTAGGAATATATTGCTTTAGCACAATTGTTTCTTTTGATGCACGACTTGGCTGTGGAGGAGCATTGCTGTGATTTTTACGAAGAGTGAGGCATTAAGATTGAAATTTTGAGCTTGCTTGTGTGATACATTTATGTCATTAAAGTTTCAAGAAAAACTCATTGCAGTTTTTTTGGAATATGTGGATATGCATTAATACTACTACTACTACTACTACTACTACTACTACTACTACTACTATTACTAATAATTATAATAACAGTAATAATGATGCGTTAGAATAATACTCAACAAATAGTCTTCATATGTTTATGGCAGTATAAAATTCTCAGGTCATTTTTTTCAAGTAAATTGTGATTTCAGTCACATTCGCATGTATGAATTGTGAAAATAATTCTGAATTGTATCTAAAGAATGAAATCCTAACGTTATCAAATCATTGCCCAGTTGGAGATTTACACCCCTTTTGCCTTGAATTCACTGACCAAAATTTCTTCTGTTTTTAGGCCACTTTCCTAACAAGGCCATGCCTTCGGCGGGCACTCTGCCTTGGGTGCAGGGCATCATCTGCAATGCTAACAACCCTTGCTTCCGCTACTCAACCCCTGGAGAGACGCCTGGGATGGTGGGCAACTTCAATGACTCCATGTAAGCTCTCCATAATGCATGCTTTAACAGAGTTAATTGTGCTTTGTTCCAGTACCAGAAAGGGCTTTTTCAAGTCCAAGCAACTTTATTTGAGATTGAAGCTCTAATATAAACACATGGAAAGGTTAAAATATATGTAAATAGGTTAAAAATAGGTTAAAATATATGTAAATGTAACTGACTCTGAAATGTATCTCTAACAGAATCTCGCGGCTGTTCGTTGATGCTAAGAAAATCCTCCTCTACAGCCAAAACGACAAGAGCTTTGAGGGGTACAAGGGGCTCGTAAGGGCTCTAAAGAAGTTGCAAAGAAACACTGCAGGTATGCCAATGGGTTTTCATCAGACTTGGAATTTATCTTGTGAAAAACTATTCAGAGTGGAACATCCTATGTTCTGAGTATGCTTATCACCATGCTGAATAGAGGTGGGCAGCATGATTGCCTTATCTGTCCATGCTAAATTTCGTCACAGTGGCAGATAACTCACTTTCCTTGTACATGGGGTTAATTAAAGGGAAATGTTGGAGACCCACACCCTCTCCGTGCTGGGTGATACTAGTATCAGTCTGCTCTGTTTGAAGACACGCCAAAAGTGCCTGGGCCTCTCTGTTTCCTGTCCCATTTCTTGATTGCGTGCAAATGTCCTGTCGTACATATCGCAATCTGAGCTGCATTTATTCCATGTGGCGCACAGAAAAGTGGTACGCTGAACTCATTTTCCACAAGAATAAAACATTTTTAATATTTTGAATTAAATGTTCTATACTTTGTGTTGTGTATTGTATTTTAATATATACATGTGAAGGTCACACAGTGTGCTTAGCTGCTCATTTCGGGTGCCCCTTTATAATAAGGCTACCCTTAAAAGGGTAAATAATTTTTATCATTGTGAAATATTGCAGAGTATTGATCGTCTAAAAGCATCTTCTTTGTGGTCGCCACTGTAATATTTGGCAAGAGATACTGGAAGTTTGAGTTGAATTGTGGAGACTATAACACAAGACACTAAAGCTCAGGTCAAAAGACGTGTGTCACTGCTTGTTGCGGTTTATAATGAATGTGGTATTTACTGTTCAAAATAAATAAAGATACAAAATAAAAGGACAAAGCTA
Source organism: Rhabdalestes septentrionalis (assembly GCA_037832545.1). Classification (NCBI taxonomy): domain Eukaryota; kingdom Metazoa; phylum Chordata; class Actinopteri; order Characiformes; family Alestidae; genus Rhabdalestes; species Rhabdalestes septentrionalis. The sequence continues at coordinate 4,692,492 of JBBMFX010000080.1, read as the reverse complement.
TTGTTTCCCAGCAGTGTTATGCTAATGCATTCCTTAGTGTCAGCTGACTGAGAATACAATGCAATGCAATGCCAGTTCAGCCAAACAGTTTTCTGAAAGCCAAGCATTGAAACATGTACACACAGCCAGTAGACACACAGTGATCAGCAGCATACACTGACTGTGTACATAGTGCAGGTTGTCTCATTCTGTCTTTTGTTTTCCATTTGAAAGACCCTGAAGGTCTTTCAAAGAACATGGTGGCATCTGGGACAGTCCAGAGATCTGTAAACACATTTCAGGAACTGGGCCGCTGTTCACAGCCTACAGGAGTCTTTTAAAATACCTGACACTGCATGTTGTGCTCAGTGCAGGTCTTCAGTATGTGGGTTAGAGTTCCTCAGCCACTGGAGATCCATTGCACTGTATTTTATAGTATGTTCTGTCATCCCAGCACCTTTTATCTGACAAGGCTGCTCACTAACAACCCTTTTCCAAGTTGATGTGAACATAGTAATGGGCCCCATGTCTTGGTTCGGACACCAATACTGGTAAAGCTAATTTCATGCAAGCCCAAATGACTGAATCATTATGACTCCAGATCCTCAAAAGTCATGGTTTTACTGACCAATCATGACCCTCCGGTTTCTTTTATAGCCTGTGTCACATGGTGGAAAAATATAGAGCTTGCTATTAATTTTGTATGCGTGTGAAAGGTCATACTGCAGGAAAGATTAGGTGCCTTTCTGAATATAAGCATGCCCACTGGTCTGGGCCCGACAAGGATAAGTTTTCAGTGCCTTTAGTCGTAGAGTATAATTCTGTATCCTGCTTCAGTTAGAGCATATGAAGTTAACCCCATGGATCCTTAGTTGACTCTGGACTTTTTAGTTTGTTGTTTTTTTTTTCAATTAAATATTATTAATAATGAATAGAGAGTACCGTAAAAACTAATGAAGGCACAGTGGACTAAAAGGACCAGTTACATAATTTAAAGCTGAAAATGTATATCCATATGAATGGCAAGTACAGCAAGAAAAATTTTGACAAATGCCTTAGAGAAGATTTCCAGCACATGTTGTTGAAGATTCAGCTGTTCTGTAATTTGACTAGTTTGGTGGCCACCAGACTGTGCTGTCTACCAGCCAGGACCCTCAATTGCTTGACCAAAAACATTCTAAGACTATGATCTTGTTGATAATTGGTTAATAGGGCAGCTGCACTTTTGTCGGCTAGATGGAGGTAACAGCTGTAACAGTGTGAGCAGATCAGAAAAACAATCAGAACGTTATAGAAGTATCTGAAGACAAATTGTTCAGTGGGATAACCCTTACCCTACCACCAACCCTAACTTTATATGTCACTGAAATGGATGTAACACATGCCTTAATGTTATTTCTAGAAATGTATCACAGAAATCTCAGCTAGCAGCTCCAGTGGACAAAACGGGCCAAAATTCCACAGGAAATATATCTGCTTGAACTATTTTGTCACCATTCTGTCAGACCTGAACACACACAGCACACAGTGTAAACAGCATGAGAAGTGTGGGCATGGTACCTTGCCCAGGGTAACTCAGTCTTTGGAACCGAACCCACAGCTTCTTGATCGGTGCAGTATGTTGATCAGGGTTTTTGCCAGTGTTCTGTAAATCTGTTCCAACTTTGCAACAGTTTCTACCAAAGATCACTAAGTGCAAAAAAGCCAGTTCATGACTTTGACTTTATTTCGGTAATGTGTGTGAGGGAGAGGCAGAAGCGGAATCTTTTCTAGACTTTATTTATAAACACAAAGTGTCACGAGGGCCAAAACATGAAACAAACCAAAACTCTGAAACCCGACAAAACACACTAACTGTAACAGATGACGGGTGGATGACGGGTGGATGACGGGTGAAAACTTTAGCAAAAGATGGTGGACTGATACAGGTGTATGACACTCAGGTATGTAAGTACCCACATGACTCAGGCAAGAACCAAGTAGGACAAATTCTTATTTAGCCTTAAACATTATCTGGCTGTGAACACTCAGCCGAGCGGTGTACATGTAGGCACACACTCAAAACCAAAGTCCACGTAGAAAAGGGGTGCCTCTAGGGAAAGCTGACCAGGGGGTCACAATCCCGTAATTTGGATTAATTTAATACTCTTGATTTCGCTATAGGTAGGGTGTGATAGGAAGGTGTGCAAACAATAAATGTGGGCCACAAATACACGACTGGCAAACTGAAAGGCCTTTCTCACTCCTTCTGATTTATTTTGTCCCTTGATTTTTTTTGGTGGGGGGCATGTCCCTTCTTCTTTCAGTTCTCTTGAGAATATAAAAAAAAACCCTGTGGCCCCTCCAGTGCAGTGTAAGATTTCCATGCATGCCTGCCCAAGTTCAGGCTCAACACAGCGGGATGCTATCTAGCTTTTCCATCTCCGCTAATCTGAGTTTAATGGACGGCATTTTGGGTTGGGTTCATTACACTTTTATGCATGCTTCGTTAAGTTCCCCGGCACAGATTTTGACACTGAATATGGACTTAAGTATTCAATATTTAGTTACATTTTAGGAATGATTCAGTGAGAGATCCCCATGCTTCTAGCACTCATTTAGTTTTATGGAAATTATGCAAATCAGTGGTCCATTCTTTTAGACAAGTTAGTATCTTTGGTTATATTATTTTGTACAGATCATTGAAAGATATTGTGGTTCCTAGACTCAGCTCTAATTTGTCTTAATTGTTAGACAGCATGCTGGGAGTTGTAGTGTTTTCTTCCTATCTTAATTAATGGTCCCAGAGTAGGTTTTGTTTGCTCCTGAGACCTAGTTTTCGAAGTGTGCAATGCGTAGATACCTTCAACACCCAGGGAGCAGGGTCCCAGGGGTCCAACCGGCAGTTAAACATTTCCCCTTTATCCAAATGGGATTTCTGCCAGAACAGTTTTCAGTGAGGAATTTATAGGTCATTGCAGAACACCACAATGAAGTTCAGTAACTTAAAATGTATTTTAAAGAATACCCTAATACTTTTTCGACATTTAAACCAGCCTAATCTCTAATGCATTTCCCAGAGATGTGTTCACTTACAAGTGAGCTTTAACAAGTGTTTTTTATAATAATAATCAAATGGTTTTCATCTAGAAACACTTGTGGCTGCACAACCAACTTGTGAAACATATCAGATAGGTGAATTTTCCTCTTTTGATGGTGAATTTTACCCTGGACACAGACTCTTTGACCTGCTGCCCTCTGGCAGACGGTACAGAAGCCTGCAGACCAGGACCACCCGACACAGGAACAGTTTCTTCCC
>JBBMFX010000080.1:4673501-4683579 GCA_037832545.1 Rhabdalestes septentrionalis | reverse complement strand
ATTTAGAATGTTTATATTGTTGTGTTTTTATGGATGTGCTTGAGAGACACCATTGACCGGAACCAAATTCCCTGTATGTGCACACACATATACTTGGCCAAATAAAACGATTCTGATTCTGATTCTATCAAAATGTCTTATTTGGCACTAGTATGTTTGTGCAGTACAAAGGAACGTTCTGTGAACTCCGTCCTGAACGTAAGATGTTAATGTTACACGAAGGAGAATGCCCGACAGTAACCTCAGAGTGTGAAGGCTGACTCAGTCCAGTTTGTACTGATGACTCTTCTGGAATGTTCTGACACATTGAACACAATGAGCTCTGTGGAGAGCCCCCATCACGTGCTCTCTCATTCTTTCTTCCGTTTATATTTACTGTCATATCATTTCACTAATGGTTTTGGTACATAGGTGTAGTACTTCTTCTACTTACTTCAGTGGTCTGTACCATATCTATGCTGATATATAATCTTCTTCAGTTGTATAGCTGAGTGGCACATTTGTGCTGAGTCAGATATTCTTCCAGTACATAGTGATTGACCTGTAAGCACAAACTGGTGACTTTGGATGAATAAATACTCATCATATTACAGTGATAGTACAATCATGGTCTAATTGTATTTTGCATGGTCCTACATGAGTTGTTCAGAATAGTTTACACATCCACTCATGAGGATTGTACTGTTTATATTTTGTGCCTGTTTTTGACCGTTTGACCATTGAAGCAATGTCACAAAAAATAAACATTAACAAATAAAACTGGTGTGAAAAAACAATATAGAGTGAGCAACGTGGATAAACTGATGTATCTGTTCGACTGTGTTTCTTCCTGTGAGAGAGATCAGTAGGAAAATTCAAACCTAATCCTAGCTGGTTCACAGAGGACATTCTGACCCAATAATATTTTTTTAAGTCAGTAATTAAATGTAATGCTAGTATCAAAATATGCCCGGTATATCTTTAATAATATGCGTTTTGTTCTGCGAATAGCACGTCGTTTTTGTGTTTATGAACCCCAGAGTGGCTTGATATGGTGATTACATAACCGTATTGTGGTTGACTATTAGCTAAAAGCCATGTGAGGATCTTGTGGAGGACAATAACTTTTATTTTTCCTTCTTAAATGTTATTTGTTTTGGCACACAGCTTTCAAGCTGAAGGACTTTCTCCATGACAATGAAACGTTGTCCGAGTTCCTGGAGCGGAACGCTACCCTGAGCAAACACGCCGTGCGACAAATAGTGGAGGCTGATGTCAACCTGGGGAAGGTAAGAGCTTTTTTTCCACAATAGATGTCAGGCACAATTCTGAAATGGCTGGAATTCACCTTATTTGTAACACTGGCTATAGTCAAGGCTTGTTTGCTATTTCCATGCTATTTTTAGCCCTAACCCACTCACGTGTGCCCCCTCGCTTAAGCACTTGACACTTGAGATACTGCTGTTATAGTAAAATAATATATAGTAATCTCAGTCTGTCTTTTATCCATCTATGAGACTGTTAGTAATGCATTGTGTTGACTTGATTAAAACACACATGATTAAATCAAGTCAGTGCATTTCTTTTTTCAGTAATGTAATCCGAGCCTTAACTCCAGCGCCCCCCCACCCCCCACCCCATTCGTATACCTTTATATACAGATGACCTTGTTGTGGCACAAAAGGTCACATAAGCTGAATCTGAACTGGCAGACAGTGCAGATAACACATCAGCTGCCACGAGACGGCCGCGGTCCGCAGATGCTCATGTTTGGAAAGTGGGCAGAGGGGCGGGGGAGACTGAATCACATGCCCAGCACTATCACAGCAGTAGTAGAATCCAGAGAGCTGGACCAATATTCATACCATGACACAGAAATTTGAGAATTGCTGCAGCATAAAAAATAACTTGTGGTCTAATACAGACCTTCATTATGTTTCCTTTTCCTTCAGATCTCAAAGTAGAAAAATTGGGATGCAAATGCCATGATGCAGATTATATTAATGATTATATGTTCGCTATAATCATTTCAATATTGGAGGAGTCAGTGTTTATTTACTGTAGCCTCCACCTTAAAATCCTCTACCTGAAAATATCGAGAACTGATCTTAATAATGTATTTAAATACTTAATGTTGCATTAAAGCAGGATCAGTGGCTTATTTGATATGTATAGCTTTCATTTTGTAAAAAAAATTTCAAACTGGGTAGTCTTGGCCAATTTTTGAGACCTTATGTTCGAGCTTTTAATTTTTCACTTTTTAGTATGTTTTTTGTGTATCAACTGATTCCCTCAAAACAGTTGCGAGTGCCCTGTTTAAATGCCACGTTTTCCTGAATTTCAATCGCCTGTGTAGAACACATTTCTGCACATTTCTTGATGACTTTAACAAATGCAAAAAAAAAAATGTTCATAGTCAAAATGTAAAAATCTCTGGTGTTTAGGTGCTGATTAAAGGTTTTGGAGTGCATTTGAGAGACCTGTGCAACACAACATCGCTGGAAGAATTTGTGACCATCGCTGACCGGGACGTGTCCCACCTAACCCAGCATATAATCTGCCAGGCCTCCCCGGACTGGCTCAACAGTGCAGAGAGCCACTTCCTGTCCAACCTTGATTTTCTGAAGCCCATAAGGGTAAGACCATCCTATACATATAATCAGTGTTGGGCAAGTTACTTCAAAACTGTACTGTGTTATTTATTACTTGTTACTGTCATTTCAAAGTAATTGGTTACATTACAATATTACTGTATTTAAAATGTAAGGCATTACGCTACTATTACATTACTTTTAAGTTACTCTTGACAAAACAACTGGAAATATGGATTTGGCGTGTAAATAAAGCTCATGACACTCAATTAGCTCATAACACATCCAGTGGAAGGCGACAGTACTATCCGCCGTTAGATTAGTTGCAGGCCGTAATGTGAGGAATGTTCAGGCGGCTCAAAATCCCGAAGGATTCTAAAATTCCAGCCGGATGTGGGACGCAGGTCTCAGAAACAGGACATGTCCGGGAAAAAAGGGCGTCCCCCTACTCTTCTCTCTGTCCGACTACAAGAAGTGAAATGTTTTGCTCGGACGTTTCTCCCCGGCTGATCTCGTGGTGATTTTGGAGAATTTATATGAAGGAGAAAAAAAACTTCTTTCCAGTTTAAAAATATATTGTAATGGCGTTACTGACATTTATACTCAGTAAAATATTACCAGTTTCTGTTCTGTAATAACATACATTACTGCGTTACAGCAAAAAGCTGTAAAATTACAGTAATGAGTTACTTTTGTAGCGCGTTACACCCAACACTGCATATAATAAATACAAGGGTAATGTGACCAAGCTTTTAACAAGCTTGTTTATTATGGCACAACAATGTACAGAGTGTTACTTCACGGATTTAGTAGTCTTTGAAATGTGGATGTTTTATGTAGATATTACTCAGAGTTATTTAATGCATGTGGTGACGAAGGGTTTCAGACATAACCAGACTGGGACACTCGGTCTCTTGCTAATTGATCTTGCTATTTTATACAATGCAATTAACTCTGTTCACAAAAGGTCACAATTAATGTGTTCCACTTTGGTCTAAAACAACTCACTCACCAGAAGAAATGCAAAAAATGTTGGTGTATATTCTACGAAAGAACTGGGCTAACATTTTTTTCAAAGATCTTGAAAATCAGACCCTTGCAGACCCTCAAAATATTTGCATCCTTATCCCAGTTAGTTTTTCATCCATAATCTGAGAAGACCTCATGAACCAGCTGGACAAAAACGGTATCTGGGTGTTTTCCAACTGGACTTTGACAATAGACACTTTGTACTGTTAAATGATTCTGAGAAGTAGTTTGCATCAAACAAATTACCACAGATCAGGACAAGTGTATTTTTGTCCCTTGTCTTTTCTTCAAGTTCAATGGAAAGGATTTTCTCTCCACACAATGTGGACTTTTATGCAGTGTGTACATGTAAACCTCATAAAAAGTCGAGACAATTAGGTCAGTGAGGATGAATGCATGTTTCTGTGGGAATTGGTAGTGGCCGTAGTCCAACTGCATCAACATATTGATGCCGTTGTCCAGTGGCTTTGCCAACTTGCATAGCGGTGAATGTTGCCTTTGTCTTCCAAGACGGTGACGTGAAAGGCCAGCTACATTAACCAATTTGCTTATGTAAGCCGGGGAACAATGTCTTAGCTAATGGTTCCTATAGTTTAAATAGGCTAGTCTGACTAAGCAAATACAAATATGCTAACTAGCATTTTCTGATTGCTGTGATGTGACACTATTGAATGATCCATAGTGTAGAAATTTTTTTTCTCTCTTAAAACGTACCATTCTCTACCCGGTCCATATCATTTATCTATGGAAAAGTTCTCTTTTGTTCTCTTTTGTGAAGCTAAATTCAATTAAATGCATTGTCAAATATCCACCTTTCCACCAGCCTACGCCAGTGTGTGTCCTGCCCTCTAATGCCGAAGCTAGAAAAAGTGTTTCACTATTGGACTTCACTTTGTGTGTGAGCCACAGTACAGTGCAGCCAATTCACAAATGTATCTGATCAGATAGTTAAAAAATTTGCAAAAATTACATAGAAAAAGCATCTCAGTGGAAAAAATTTAAGGCCCTTTAAGGCATGTTTTGTAATCTTGACTGATCTTGACTTGCATCAAAATGCACATTTGTGTCTCATTTCATTCTCTGCAGAAGGATGTCAGATCTGATCCCAAAGTCGTCCAGGATGTCTCCATGGCAACAGATAGGCTACTGGAGAGCCTGGGAGCGCTGACCGTGGAGGTGAGTGGTCCCCTAAAATATCCCTCACCCTCATTTGGGTACGAGACCCGATGCCAAAGCAGTGCAATACGTCTGATAGGGTTTCCGTCGTGCATCCAGAACATTCTTTAGCCGTTTCTGTGCTTGTAGGTTGAAGACCGACAGACTGCGATCATTTTTGTCTAATGGTGACTGATTGTACTATCCCAACACGAACTGGAAAGTGAGCTACACACATGACAGATTTAGAGGCTATTAACAACAACAAGAAGAACAACAATGATGAGTGTATTCATCCGTCTCATGAGATGTATGACTGCATGACTGCACCACAATTATCCTGAGGGAGAGAACCATTCAGGGTGTTGTACAGTGTGAAGTAAGGGCATGCAGCAAATTGTAAAGTTTTTTCTGCATAAAATAAAAGATATGACAGTTTTCAATTACATATTACTATGTAATATTACATGGAAAATCAGAGTGAACTCAAACATGGTGCTGCAGCTGTTTTTTTTTGGCTAAACTGTGTACTGTTAGTGTATTACCAATACACTAACAGTTTATAATTTATGTACATAGTATAGTATCACACAGTGTCTCTTGTTCATGTACTGCTTTGTATGCATTATATCTAAGTGGTTATGTGTTTGGTCTGTTCAATGGTGTGTTGGTTTGCTTATTTGTTTGATAGATACCTGAAATTAGTTATACAGTAAATACTCATGAATCTGTTAATGTAAACGATTTGAAGGTAAATGGAACAGAAACGAAAGCAAACAGCAGAACATAAGCTTCACTCTGTTCTCAGCTACCAGAGAGCAGTTGTGGCTAGTGCTTACTGAACTCTAGTAACCCTTGCTGAAGACAGAGGCGGTGAGGTTACTCAAGGTCGTTTGGCGCTCTGCGAGTTCCTCAGTCTTGTTTGTTGTTGCGTCCTTGCTGTGATCGCCTCCAGTGCTGCCTCTGTCTCCCGCCCTGAACTGTCTTAACGATAGCCTTGCTCCTTTAACTTGTGGTTAGTATGTGGATTGAAAAAGGAGAGGATGCTCAGGGAGGCTCGTAAATTGTGACTCAGCGCATGCAGCTTTTGGCAGTGGTGACTGCAAAAGTGTCCAGCTGTGGGATTTTTGATGAGTTACTGATTGGAAAAAAACTAAATTTGGACATAATGTCCCCAATGACATTAGTGGAATCACTGAAATCTTACAAAACATGTAGAACAGCAGAAACTGAATTAAAAAACTGTATCACCAAGTCCAGACATACTGGCAAACAGATAGGTAAGTAGCTAGATTGACTCATAGATAATTCTCAAATTTTGTCAATTAAAAAATTACAATTTGTTCCCAGAAGAAGCTCATTAAGGTTACAGTTTAAATATGTCCAAAAGACGTGGAACAAGAGTGTTGTTTGCTGATATAATTTTGTATTTTCACAGCCTGAGGCTGAAAATAAGACTTTTGTTGAGAGTAGGAGGAAGCTGCCCAGTTCCCTAATTTGCAGCTTGACTGAAAGTTACCTCTCTGTTCTGTTTTTTCTTTCTGTTGTTCTGTGAGTATGAAGGTACACTCCTATGCTTTGAATGACTGTACACAATTTGAACTCTTGAGTGGCTTCAGAGATCACCCCAAAAAATGCTTTTCTATTCTCAGGTGCTCTTCCAGTGAAACGACCTATAGTAACCTCCCTATTTGGAGCTAGAGGCAGATATGTGCTCTTAGTCGAGCACACAGATGCAACCTGTTTTTTTCACAGCAGAGGTGACTTTAGACTATGGTGAAGAGATGTCATGAAAGAATTGGGTTAATTAGCATCTTTTGTCCTCATTGGCAGAGGGCTTCTGCCAGTACAGCAGCCCGAATGACCGATAGTAACCCTGCCGCATTGTTCAAACACACACGCTCCAGCATGTCTTAATAGCTCTTTCTTCAGACTGTTGCTGGGCAATTGGTGCAAAAGCACAGCTCCACAAGCCAGGGATTACTCTAAATATGCTGAGTGTGCTCTACATTTTCCCTTTAACCCCGATAAGTAGAGTTCTTAATATCATTTTGTTAAACGATTCAAATATGGTTATGTAATTATATATTCAGTTCCAAAGTGAGTTATGCATTGAGTGGGACTTACATTCAGTTTACATTTGTCATTACTTTGCCAGCGGTCATTAGAGGCCACCAATGGGTTAAGTTTTTTAAACAGGACACTTATTTTGAAATGGGTGTTTTTTGTTAGGCCCTTGTGCCTTTTTGCTTTTGTATGTGTAGAGTCTTTGGGTGTTTGTTATAAAGAACCATCAATGTAACCTGCATTTGCTCCTCACCGAACTTCCTGAGCATGCATGACGTGACAACATGCTGTATCATCAGCTGCAAATCTGTACTTTCAGTGTGAATGAAAAAAAGGTAGTTGGATGATCAGTGGTGTCAATACAGCATGTTTTCTATTCATCACAACAAGAAACATAATGATAAAGAAAAAATCGAAGAGCTTTTGTTGGTCCCTGAGAGGCACTTTGGGAGCCACAGCATCTTTGCAGCTTTGTAGCTGAAGAAAACTGCTTCCATCAGAACAAGATTTTTTGCCTCCAAACAATTCTCTAAATTTGTACACTTCACATTACCATGCCTGTTTTTATCCAGGCCATGTAATTGCATAATGTACTGGCAAGGCAGTAAATTATTTAGAACGATATGTGTGTCCACCCATCTTAGTGAATCCAACTCAAACTTCAGCTGTCATTCAGCTGTTACAGTAACAATAGGGAATGTGGCATGTGTTTCTGGTCTGCCTGTTCTCATGTGTCCTCTTTATTGGGTTTGTTCGTGACAAACAATTCTTAGTCATTGCACATACGTTGGGAGTCATTAGTCAGGAATGACTAGGGCCTGGTGTCATTTTGTGCTTTTTTTCTAATGAGAAGTTGCTTGCTCTGAGGTTTTGTGGCATATTTATTTATTTTTGTACTTCAGTCTCTTTTTAAGTCTCTTTTTGCTGGGAAAGGTTTCAAAAACAACTGAATAAACATTGAAAGTGCTGACTTGGACTCATAGATGTGGAACCAAATCAGTGACAGATGAATACATTTGTGTTATTACTGATAAACAGTGATGCATAATATCTCTAGGCCTCTCCACAGCAAAAAAGTGTTTCCACAGATTACATTTTTTTGGTATAGCTACTATTAGTACACTAAATGCATTAGCATGACTGGCGTAATTACCACTTTATCTTCTGTGTCAGCTCTCAACTCTCCACCTCTGTTCCCCTCTCAGCTGGCGAGCATGAAGAGTTGGCAGGACATGCGCACCGAGATATTGTACCTTACTGGCAACGTCACACACTCGCCCAACCACATGTACCAGGCCGTGTCACGCATTGTCTGTGGCCACCCTGAGGGTGGCGGACTCAAGATCAAATCCCTCAACTGGTATGAAGACAACAATTACAAGGCTCTGTTTGGAAACCACAATGACAGTGACAGCGAGCCAGTGTCCATCTATGACAACTCATCCAGTGAGTGCATTTTTCCGGAAATGAATCTACTTTCCTCTCTGGGATATATTGCAAAATATTATCCAGTTAACAATCCAGTTAATGAATCCATTACTATATCTTTAATATTCAGTTATTAAACGGACTGCAATGCAAACTAACTGAAGTTGTAGGTGATTGTCTTTTCATTTTAGTGTTGGCTATTTAAGGAATTGAATCTGTGTTTATCACATTGTTTTTTTACTTGTTCACCTGTCTTTTCACATATCCTTGTACTAATAGCTCCATACTGTAACAACGTCATGAAGAACCTGGAGTCCAGCCCCATCTCACGTATGATGTGGAGAGCTCTGAAGCCTCTGTTGATGGGGAAGATCCTGTACACACCTGACACTCCGGCCACCCAAAGGATCATACATGAGGTGAGTTGGCTTATTTGATAGAGGCTATTATTAGGTGTTGGCAATAGGAAAATGTTGATAACTTTACTTAATTAATTGTACACATTTTGTCACAATACACTGCACACTGAACAACTACATGTTTCTTAAAAGACCAATTCTAGATAGCCTGTAAACAAAAACTTGTGTATTAAGTAGCTGATTGGATATGCCATTTTCTTGTTTTCATTTATATTTGCTAATTGCTTCCTTACTTTTCCTTCTTGAGTGATTCTAAAATAATCTTTAGGAGTCCCAAAGAATTTTGCCCCTATATGTGTGTTCACTGTCCTTAATTGAAAACACCAGAACAGTCTGAAATGCATTGTGGATCACTGAAATGTATTCTGATGTAAGAACATTTTTCATATGATTTTCCCATATCTAACTCACTGACATCATCTTGAGTTACCACTGAAGGTCATCAGTGCATTGAGTATTGAGTCCCCTGTCTCACTTCCTCTTGCTAGCTTACATGTACAACAATATCTTGGTCAGAATAAGATTGCTGATGTAGTCAAGCTATGGCCATGTAAATAACAAACTTCAGTTTTTATGGTCATGCTGGACTGTACTCCGAGGTGATCCTAGGGTCTGTTGGGGCCCCAAGCAAAAATTCACTGGGGACCCCCCTCTAACCAGTTTTTTACCGTAGTTTAAAGTGTCAGCTCTCTAGTGGCGTGGGGGCCCCAAGCAGCCGCCTGCCCTGCCTGCTGACAAGATGCGCCTCTGACTGTACTTTAGCAAAGCTTAGCTTAAACAAGGTCCAGGCCAATTTTAGCTAGACTATAAGTAATTCTCATGTCCAAACAAACAGGAGAGACGGAAGATGAAAGGGCATGAACAGAAGACATTACTCATAATAAATACTGTGCCCCAAACAGATATGGAATGTGAACAATGGGACACATATATCATTGAACGATGTGGATAAACTAATTAGCATTTTGTTTAATGATATTAGGCATTGCTGGCATTCATGTAACAGAAGTAGAAATGCACTAGTCTTTTAAAAGGCTATTTTGAACATCAGTTCCTTAGCCTAAGAATATGCTGAGCTTTTGTATGCATTAAACCATAGTTATTCTCTCTCTCTTTCTCTCTCTTTCTCTCTCTTTCTCTCTCTATTGTTTGTTTGCTCTATGACTTTGCTTCTATTTCTCCCTCTTTTTTCTCAGGTCAATAAAACATTTCAGCATCTTGGTGTACTGAAGGACCTCGGGGGAATGGGGGAGGAGATGAGGCCAAAATTGTGGAACTTCATGGAGAACAGTGAGGAAATGGACCTTGTCCGAGTAAGTTTCACTTATGTGCGTGCATGCACACACACACACACACACACACACACACACACACACACACACACACACACACACACACACACACACACAC
>JBBMFX010000080.1:4660365-4673401 GCA_037832545.1 Rhabdalestes septentrionalis | reverse complement strand
CACACACACACACACACACACACACACACACACACACACACACACACACACACACACACACACACACACACATGCTTCTGTCTTTGCGCAGAGAATGTCCTCTCTGACAATATAAAGGCAGTACCATTTATAAACTCCAGAGTGCCACACAGTGGCCTGTGTTGGTAATGCAGTATAACCTCATTGCCTGAGCTCACATGGTCTTCAACGTGCAGCGGGGACACAGGATATTTGGGTGCTCAAAAAGACTGCACAAATTCAGCATTTTTTGATGCAACGTAATGTACAGCCTTTAGTTATTCCTAACGTCATGTCAATGGCCTATAATTATAAACATCAGAGGAAAATTATATTGTGCATTAGTGCATTAGTCTGATAATTTCTTTACTATTCAGTACAATTAACCAAACGGTGCATTGTTTGTAATCAGGTCCACAGTAATTTAATATACTATTTTAATTTATATTAGTCAATAAATTATTAACACAATCCACTTGTGTAAACAAATCTTTTTACATGTATAGTATTTGTGATGCCAAAAAAATTATGTGTAAATATATGTCTTACTTTCCTGCTGCAGGTTAGCCCTGCCCATTTAAACTAAAATGTATACTGAGTAAAAATTATAATGAATGTGTCAGCCTAGACAGATTTACAAGGCAATTTACATGCCATTCTTAAAAGCACAGAAGGAAGAAGTGGTTAATTTAAATGGTAAAATGAATGTGCTATAGGTTATAGGACAAATCAATCTAAATGTTATGCAATCCACCTTTTAAAAAGTTGACTGGAAGTTGTTCTCCCTGCACAGACTCTGCTCCAGAATAATGCAAGCGCTCGGTTCTTCAACACCAAGTTGAAAGGAACAGACTGGCAGGTGGAAGACATTTCCAGGTTCTTGACCAAAGTGTCAGAAGACACACATCCCCCTGGCACAGCATACACCTGGAGAGAGGTTTTCAATGAGACAGACCAGGCCCTCCAAACCATCTCCCGCGTTGTGGAGGTAGACACACACACACACACATACACCCCCCCCCCCCCACACACACACAAATTACATAAAATTGAATTGAAAATCAAAATGAATATTGCAGACACAGTCACATTTTATTGCTGTGAACGTGGCTACAAATCAGTTATGCTGGCCTTTTGTTAAGAAGCCTGTTTTTTAATCTTAATAATGTCCTACTTCCGAAAGTCATTTTCTCAGCACTTACATATTAACAGTACTGAATTACTGGCTTATAACTTAACCCTCAAGTCAGTGCTTAAGAAATGTAGTAAAAATTCGACCAGGAGTCTTGTCAACTTTTGGAAAACCTACTCTTAACTGATGTAAGTATTTGTGCTTGTAAGTTTAATGCTAGTTGCTTATCAATTTTCTCTGAAGTGTGTAAACCTGGATAAGCTGGAGCCGGTGGCTAGTGAGGAGAGGTTGGTGAACAAGTCCATGCGTCTGCTGGATGACCGCAAGTTCTGGGCCGGAATTGTTTTCCCAGACATGAAGTCTAACTCCTTTGAACTGCCGTCCAACATCAACTACAAGATCCGGATGGACATTGACAATGTGGAGCTCACCAATAAGATCAAGGATGGGTGGGCCATTGCTCCCAATTTGAGAAATGAATATATTACCAGTATATTCTATAATATAAAGAAAAAGTCAGTGATATATATATATATATTTTACTCTTAGGTACTGGGACCCTGGTCCTCGTGCAGATCCTTTTGAGGACCTGCGTTACATCTGGGGAGGCTTCTCTTACCTGCAGGATGTCATTGAACATGGAATCATCCGGGCCCTGACTGGCAGCAAGGAGAAGACTGGAGTCTACATACAGCAGATGCCTTACCCATGCTATGTTGATGACATGTAAGAGCTATTATGTGACTTTATCACTTTTTGTTTTTTTGGTGCCCTTCATGTGGTTTTAGATTTTATATTAATGGGTTTCACACTCTCAGATCATTATGTGGCTCTCACATTCATTTCATTAAATTCAATTATTGACCTGTTAAAAAATGAACTGGCAGTGATTAGTCAGGCAGGATATCTAATGATATTGTATCTTAAATCGTCCTTCAAACCAAGTTTGTTATTGTTCAGCGACCCTCATTTTTATTGTTTTTTATTTTGAAACTCTGATTGCTTTTTAGATTTTACGAACCAAATTGGTGGATTACTTAATAATAAAATAATAATAATGATACATTTTATTTAAAAAATGTATTTCAAATCACTCAAGGGCACTGTACATTACAAAAGAATAAAATAACACTAATGAAAAAAAAATACAGTAATAATCACAAGATCGCTATAAGGGCAACAAGTTAGAAAAGAAATGTAGAAAAAATGAAAATAGAAGGATTATTTAGTAATAAATATAGAAAACTTTAGTTGTAGCTATAAAATGATCTTGCATAGACTAATACATCATATACTTTGCCTTACTCTGTAGCTTCCTGCGCATTATGAGCCGCTCGATGCCCCTCTTCATGACACTGGCCTGGATGTACTCTGTGGCCATCATCATAAAAGGTGTTGTCTATGAGAAGGAGGCACGTCTGAAGGAAACCATGAGGATCATGGGACTGGATAATGGAATCCTATGGCTAAGTTGGTTCATTAGTAGTTTGATACCTCTGCTCATCAGTGCTGCCCTGCTGGTCCTCATCCTCAAGGTACGTGTCCTCTGGTGTGAAGGTTGTATTGAAGGCTCCATGACAAATGGACCCTTAGACTAAAATAAGGTGTTACATAATTAATACAATTAAGATTCTCCTGTTAAATTCTCATACCTGTAATTCTGTCTGTGTTACAGATGGGAAACTTGCTACCCTACAGTGACCCTGGTGTGGTATATCTCTTCCTGGTGTCCTTCGCCATTGTGACCATCATGCAGTGTTTCCTCATCAGCACGATATTTTCTCGAGCTAACCTAGCGGCTGCTTGTGGGGGCATCATTTACTTCACCCTCTACCTGCCCTATGTTCTTTGTGTTGCCTGGCAGGACTATGTGGGCTTTGGAGCCAAAGTATTGGTGGTGAGTGCTACATCACACACAGGATTGGTGCAGTATTTAACCGTTTAATGTTATAATTCAGCTGTGTTTACACAATTGTCCTCTTGCAAAAAAAATGCAGTTAAGCAGTCAAGCCGTGTTTGGTGGAGTTAATATAATTTATTAATTATTTAGTTCATATAATTAATGGTCCATAGCTTGTTAACACATGTTAGCCTCCATTAGCTAACCTGAAGAAGAAAACTTGAATAATCAAACAGACCTTTGGCATCTCAGTTAGATTTGAGGTCAGTTGTGAGTATGTGAATTGATTGTGAATGTAATATGTCTCTTTCAGAGCCTCTTGTCACCAGTGGCTTTTGGCTTTGGCTGTGAATACTTTGCCCTGTTTGAGGAACAAGGAGTGGGGATTCAGTGGAGTAACCTACTCTCCAGCCCTTTAGAAGAGGACAGCTACAGCCTCACCACTTCCATCTCCCTCATGCTGTTTGATGCTCTACTCTATGCTGTCATGACCTGGTACATTGAAGCTGTCTTCCCAGGTAAACATTGCAAATCTGCAGGGTATGTTTGACATTTGGACACAAGAGCTACAAAGCTCTTGGCCTGAAACACATTTAGAACAGTTCTATAGAGAGTATGCTTTGACTCAGACGATGTTATTTGCTAACAACAGGGAACAACAAATTGGCTTTAGCTTGGAGTGCTCAAATTTACAGTAGACACATTTATAATTGAAGCTAATATGGCAGTGCTGAAGCAGCTACTCACTGGTTTCTATTAAAAGTATGTTTGCGTCACAGTTTTTAAATTTGTTTCATAATGTACTTGGCAAAATTAGTGTACATGGTAATTGACGATACAACACAGGCACCAAACATAGAGGAAAGTTGTAGGACTGGAGTGTTCCTCTAAGCATTCTTCCTTTTTCTGGTTCAAAATTATATCAGAGGTGCTATTTATTTTACTGCCGGTCCAATAATTTGAAATATAAATGTGCAAACATTATACCTGCACTGTGCAGTGCCTACTCAGGTGCAACCATGATATGCAGAATTAAATAGGCTTTGTCTGGCCTAAAGTGCTGTTTTAAAATTCTTATTTTCTGTGTACTGGTAACATTTCTTGAATGCTTCATGTCTTTCTTAAGGCCAATATGGCATTCCACGGCCATGGTATTTCCTCTTCACTAAGTCCTATTGGTGTGGAGAGAAATGTGGCTGGACTACACCACCAACCACCAACAAGAAAGAAAATGCAGAAGGTAGTCCTTTTTATTCACTTCTGGCAACAAAAAAAAAGTAGTATCCTCGATGAAGACCAAACCAGTTTGATCTCAAGCTGCTGATTTTAAATTAAGTCTCTGTTTTTGCCAAAGCAATATGCATTGAGGAGGTACCAGCTGATCTGGAGCCTGGTGTCTATATTGAGAACTTGATGAAGGTGTACAGACACGGCAACAAGCTGGCAGTGGATGGATTAACTCTGGGCTTTTATGAGGACCAGATCACATCCTTCCTCGGCCACAATGGAGCAGGAAAAACCACCACTATGTAAGACGACACTTCAATATTTACAGCCCATTATGTTTTCTTTCCCCAATATGTTATATTATTTATTAAATGATCAGAAACCCAGCATTGAAATATGTAGAAAACATTTGTTTTCTGTTTGGGATTTGTAAATAATTTCAATTAGAAAACTGACATAACATGTCATTTGGTTATGAAGCACAAGCTTTTGTTTATAAAAGACCTTCATGTGTATACACCAATAATTAATCAGTTGTATCATTAGTGACAACAAATGTCTTTTATTTCCCATCTGCTTTTAAGGTCCATTCTTACGGGCCTGTTCCCTCCCACATCCGGCACCGCCTACATCATGGGCAAGGACATCCGCACGGATCTGAACACCATCCGTCAGAACTTGGGCGTATGCCCACAGCACAATGTCCTGTTCAGCATGTACGTAAGCCTAAGCAACCGTAGCAAATGTATATGTAATATGATGCTTGTTTAATCCATGATGTCTCAATTTTACATGGTATGCTGCTTGATAGACTGAACTGTGAACTGCGATTGCAGTAATGAGCCATGAATTAAATATTTGATACTTGTTGTGCTTTGTTGGTCTCCAGGCTGACAGTGGAGGAGCACATATGGTTCTATGCTCGGCTGAAAGGCTTGTCCGAGGAAAAGGTGAAGTCTGAGATGGATCAGGTAGTAGAGGACCTCGGTTTACCTCACAAACGCAAATCTCGCACCAGTCAGCTGTCAGGTAAGCATGTAGGAAACAGTATTTGTATCGTAAAATATACTCAAAGATTGTATGTGTTTCAAGTAGCAAATTTGTGAGGGATGTTTTGATTCCTTTACAGGTGGAATGCAAAGGAAGCTGTCAGTAGCACTGGCGTTCGTTGGGGGTTCAAAAGTTGTGATTCTGGATGAGCCCACCGCTGGGGTCGACCCGTATGCACGCAGGGGCATCTGGGACCTGCTGCTGAAGTATCGTCAGGGTACGTAATATAGGCATTTCATGAGTAGTTTTTAATATATACATTGTCTTCAGAAACTTAAGCGTATGTCATGTTTGCTTTGTTTTGATGAAAGAAGCATAAAGCCTCATATTGCAGAATTCAGTTTATTATTTAGCTATATAGTTAATTGAAAATCAGTTTGTTCTCTTTAGAAATTTGTACAAGTTGTAGTCTACTGTACATACATTATACGATACCAGATACTGGCACGGTTTTCGAATTAAAATATAAATATCAAATGTTTTTCAAAATTTCAGGCAGGACCATCATCCTCTCCACCCACCACATGGATGAAGCGGACATTTTGGGTGACCGCATAGCCATTATCTCCCATGGGAAGCTGTGCTGTGTAGGCTCCTCCCTCTTCCTCAAGACACAGTTGGGCACTGGCTACTATCTGACCCTGGTGAAGAGAGACTTTGACCTCTCTCTCAGTTCTTGCCATAATTCCAGCAGCACTGTGTCCTACTCTAAGAATAGCCTGAAGAAGGTGGGAAGCTGATGGCAATGTTTCAAATGCTTGGTTAACTGTGTCACTTATCTTGTTAGTGGGAAAACAAAACATCGATTAAATGGATTTTATTTTGTCCATACAGGACGACAGTGTCTCTGAAAGCAGTTCCGACGCTGGTTTGGGCAGTGACCATGAAAGTGAAACTACCACCATTGGTATGAAACATTAAATGCTTGCTTTATTATTTTTAATGCCTGTTCATCACAACTGTGCAATTAGCTCACATGTACATTTATTTGTGTGTTCTGTGTAGTTTTAAAAATAGATGTGTATCACACCAAAGTAATTGCAATGAACATTTCATTAATACTGAATCATTATCTAAAGAATTGTAACTGTATTGAAAATGTATGAGATCAGTGATTTATTCTTTCTTATCTCCTTTACCCTTCCAGATGTTTCCCTTATTTCCAGTGTGATTTTCAAGCATGTCCCATCTGCCAAACTGGTGGAGGATCTGTGTCATGAGCTGACATACGTGTTGCCCTATGAAGCAGCCAAAGATGGAGCATTTGTGGAACTGTTCCATGAGATTGATGATCGTCTCTCTGACCTCGGGATCTCCAGCTATGGTATTTCAGACACAACGCTGGAAGAGGTATGTGGTACTATAGTACTTATTGTACGTTTGTTTTATTCACACTGTTCATCAGAATAAGATGAGATCCATTTATTTTCGGTTGCAGATTTTCCTTAAAGTTGCTGAGGAAAATGGGGTTGATGTTGAAACATCAGGTAAGACCCAAAAACGTTTTTTGTTGAAGCCATGTAGAGTGTGTTTAGAAAATGGAAATACAAATGTTTTGTGGTTGGTCTATAAATGTTTCTTCATCCTTTTTTACTTTCCAGACGGAACTATCCTTACAAGAAAGAATCGCAGACATGCATTTGGCGGTGACCATCAGAGTTGCCTCAAACCATTCACTGAAGATGACAGCTTTGATTTCAACGACTCAGAAGGTGATCCAGGTAGTTACGTTATTCACCACTGTCATCTTAATATATCGCAGTCCTCAAAATCATCTCATAGACCACTTTTCATATTTCAAATCATCAAATGATTCCTATTAACCCCAATTCTCCATGGAACAAAGGTAAAAAGGAGTACGAGGTGTGATAGATCCTGTACATTGTATGTAATGCTGGTACTATAATTTTATCTCCAGAATCTCGCGAGACCGACTGGTTGGGGGGTGCTGATGGGAAAGGCTCATACCAGGTGAAAGGGTGGAGTCTAAAGAGACAGCAGTTTGTGGCCTTGCTCTGGAAACGTTTCTTGTATGCCCGGCGCTCTAGGAAAGGATTCTTTGCCCAGGTGAGTCCATCATCCTGAAAAATTCTATCGTATATATCATGGGTTTTTGACCCTTCCTACATAATGTGCGCCATGTTTGTTCTTTCCAGATTGTGCTGCCAGCTGTATTCGTGTGCATTGCCCTGATCTTTAGTCTGATTGTTCCTCCTTTTGGGAAATACCCCAGCTTAGAGCTGGAGCCCAGCATGTATGAAGAACAGTACACCTTCATCAGGTAAACACCACCACCAGCTTTTAATCTAGTGCAACACTGCAACATCATTACACTGTTACAGAGAACTGAAATGATGTGAGATGCATTAAGGGAGTTTGTCACCGTTCTGAGCCCTGAAATGTTACTGCTCACAGCATTGTGTCATCAGAAATAAATCATCTTTTTATTTTGAGATTGTCCTAACTCCCTAACCCCCAAAGGAGAAAAAAGCAAAAACAAAACTTAAGACAGAGGTTATTTTTCTATTCTGATATCTTCTTTATCTGCTTTAACGCCATTATGGATATTAAAACTGTTTGATTTTATTATCAAGTAATTTTGATCTCTAAGTGATCATTAAGACTCATTTCACACAATGCACACACGCTCTGTGTTAAGACAACCAAGTTTTGTTTTGGATCTCAAGATCTGATTAGTTGTGTCAAATAAAATGAGAGCATTTTAAAATCTTAAATCAGGCGGAAGATTACTGGAAGCTTTTTCTTGTTAGCTGAATTTGAGAAGTTTGAGAAAATGGTCAAAATTTCATATTGATGTTAAAATGACTTGGTAATATTGACAAATATAATATTTCACTCAATACAATAATCAAACACAGAAGGTTCATAAGTTTTAAAAACATTAGTTTTGGACATTTGCTGTTGTCAATGGGAGGTGAAATGAAAAAAAATGAAAAAATTATAAATATAATGATACATAATCATTCTTTTACTTCAGCAACGATGCCCCGGAAGACGTGCACACAAGCAAGCTCCTTGGAGCCTTAATAGACAGACCAGCCTACAGTGGACGGTGTGCAGAAAAGGAAACTTCTGTGTGAGTGCTTAAATCTTCTAAATGTCATATATTTGTACTGTGTAGGGTTGGAAACTTTAATTAAAAGCAGAACTAACCACAATGAATGAACAATTCCTTTCTTTACCCTCGTAAAAAACCCCAAAAAAACAGAGGCGGCTCTTGTACGATTAGAGAAGAGGAATGGACCAGGCCAGAGGTTTCAGAAACAGTGCAGGACATGTTTATGATGGGGAACTGGAGCATGGAGAACCCTTCACCACTTTGTGAATGCAGCTGTGAAAAGAGCAAGAAGATGCTGCCAGAGTGTCCACCAGGAGCTGGAGGCTTGCCACCACCACAGGTAAAACACACAAGACTTATATTAACTCCTTAAACTGGTTTAAACACCTGTGTAATTATGTAAGGAGTAGTGAAATTCTGTGCTTTCACCTTATATACAATGTGGTGTTTTTGTTCATGCATTCTGTGTTTTTTTTTTTACCTAGATTAAAGTCAGCAGCACTGATACTTTGCAAAATCTAACTGGGAGAAATATTTCAGACTACCTGGTGAAAACTTATGCACAGATTATTGGCAAAAGGTAAGATAAAAAAGACGGGGAAGCTTTAGTAAAGCTTTTAAAAAATAACAATTATATTTTGTCTGTAAATCAATGATGTGGCACTTAACAGCTGTTTGTTTTTGCTGTTACACAGTTTGAAGAACAAGATCTGGGTAAATGAATTCAGGTATGAACACAAACTATGTTTTCAAAAAGTAGAGAGGCTTTTTATAGTTTATACAAAATCTCGTACCTGCAAAGAAGCCAGAGTACAGGTTAAGAAGCTTTGGTTGTACATTATTTTATGTAGGCTCACAGAATTGTCCCATTTTACAATAAAATTTTTCAGAGTGTTGATATATTGCCATATATATTACCATGCACACATTAGACTCGCGACTCAGCTCCTTTACTGACAGTTGTACGTCTTGTTTCTACATAGGTATGGTGGATTCTCACTGGGTGCCAGAAGTTCAGAAGCCATGCCTCCTGCTGATGAGATCAGTGATGCTGTCTCTCACATTCGACGCCGTTTCAGCTTGGAAAGGGTGAGTTACAGCAATGTTAACAAATTTCATGAAGAAAAGAGTAATGCAATGAATTCACTTTGTTACAAAGTGTACATCAATTCCATAGCAATAAAACACATTACACCTCTGTTTACTTTTGGCTGTAATTGTCCTAAATTAAAATATATTATTCATGTGAAACTAGGGCTGGGAATTTAACCCGTTAATTGGATTTATTAATCACAGAAAAAAATAACATTATTGATAATATCTTTTACGCAATTTATGCTTTCAAAGTTTCCAGTAAACAGCAGGAGAACAGAGTCTCAGATCACTGCTGCGTGAGCAGCCAGAAAGCGGAGTTCAGATCAGTGAGATTTGGAAGAAAAAAACACCAAAATGGCTAATAAATAATGCCTTGTGGATGTTTTTTGCCGATTCTGACTCTGAAGGGGAATATTGTCCTTTTGCAAAAGACGCTCGCATGTCTCCCGGTTCAATTCTGGAGCGCAGCTGCGCGGCCATGCAAGGAGAGAGTGAACACGAAGCACATATACATGTTTATTTCAACACTTTGCCAGTCGGGAAAGTGTGTGGAAGCTGTGAACCTGCTTGTAGTGTCTGTAGGAGAGCTGCTGGTCGAGCTAGAGGCAGCAGGAGAGGGAAATTGGGCTGGAAGTAGCCGCATTAGCTTTCTCCATCCAGACCTCCAGAGGGGCAGAGCCTCAGCGCTGTGGGCGGAGTGTGTGTGAGAGAGAACTGGGAGACGTAGTTTATCAAAACTTACAACTGTCATATACTGTAACCTAATTCATAGGTTTGGTTCAGTCAGTGATAAAAATGTCATGACCATTGTAGCCTAAGTTACAGGCTTGTATTCAAGAATAAATGAAAAAAAATGCTTCTCGTAACGCCTGTATGTGTGATTAAATGCGATTAATTAGATTTATTAATCACCACACCATGTAATTAATTAGATAAAAAAAATTAATCGCTTGACAGCTCTATGTGAAACACATTTGAATCGTTTCAGTGCATATTGTTTTGTTGTTGAACTGCATTGTACTGAAAATATTTTCACAAGTGTCCTAGGGTAACTCATAGACTAATACACAGCTCAGTCACTAATTCATTAACAGACACAGGATATAATAGTGACCCGATGTTTAGTAGTGTCTGACTGCCTCAGTCAGTTTCGCATCATGTCTTTATTAAACATATGTGGTGATTTGTTTTCAGGGAACCTCAGCTGACAGGTTTCTGGGAAGCCTGTCTGGATTCATCCAAGGCCTAGACACCAAGAACAATGTCAAGGTTAGTGGGCTTGTTTTATCCTCAGGCATAGGCTGTGCCTGATAGCACACATAACAAAATATTGATAAATTAATGAAATATGATGAAGCACTAGCTGACTGAGGTGGTTCCTACTCATTTCATATATTTTTTGGTTTCCTCTTCATATCAGAGAAACAGCCATTATAGACAATGCCCTGGTTGATTGTCAGAGTATTGTTTTAAACAAAGCTACCATAAGCAATGATGTTAAGTGAGCTGCAGTATTAATCTGTGTCCACTAGATGCACTTTGGCTGTCTCAGAGTAATTTAAAATGAAATTATAACTGCCACGTCTCTTTAACAAATGTTTTAAAGATCTTAAAGTTATATAAATGTTAAATCAGCTCACTGTGCTCTGCACCATATAATAATTAAGATGAAACCATTCTAGTTGCACATACTTCATTATCTTGGTTTTGTACAGATCTGGTTCAATAACAAAGGCTGGCACAGTATCGGAGCCTTCCTCAATGTGATGAACAACGGCATCCTGCGCAAAAATCTGCCGGCTGGACTGGATCCTGCCAAGTTTGCCATCAGAGCTTTCAACCACCCACTGAACCTGACTAAGGAGCAGCTCTCACAGGTGGCCCTGTAAGTAAAGAGCATTACAGCAGTGAACTTTCACCCATAAGTTTGTTTTAGAAGAACATCACCAGCTACACTTTCCTTATACTTTGCCCCTTATTTTCCCAGGATGACCACCTCTGTCGACGTTCTGGTGTCCATCTGTGTGATTTTCGCCATGTCCTTTGTCCCAGCCAGCTTTGTGGTCTTCCTCATCCAGGAGCGAGTGAACAAAGCCAAACACTTGCAGTTCATTAGTGGAGTGCAGCCTTTCCTCTACTGGCTGGCTAATTTTGTCTGGGATATGGTAAGAACTCTATGGATTACAGTAGAAGACATGGATGGGGTGGTGAACAGCCGAGATGAGATATTATTGTAATTGTATAGTCCCATTAGTTAACTAAATTTGTAATGTTTATAGGATTCAGAAAAAAACCCCAAAAAGCTTTTATTTTGATGTATGTAACTGTGACCAGGTTCGTGAGAGCAGTTTTTCAGGGTCCATTCATCATTACATGTGCACATAATGTTAAAGGCACATGGCATTTTCAAATGGTTCCAAAATAAAGAAAAAAAACTATGGAAATGTATATATTATTGTGTGTTGTTCTGTCTTTTCATTTCTAGTGCAACTATATTGTCCCAGCGACCCTCGTCATCATCATATTCATCTGCTTCCAACAAGAGGCCTATGTCTCCTCCACTAATCTGCCTGTTCTGGCTCTACTTCTGCTGCTCTATGGGTGAGGAAGGACATCAATTCGATTAAAAAAATGTTATATTTTACATTATGTCTCCAAGTTTTTAAGACTATATGCTACTGTGTTTGTGTGCACAGATGGTCCATAACTCCTTTGATGTACCCAGCATCATTCTTCTTTAAGATTCCCAGCACTGCCTATGTGGTCCTTACTAGTGTCAACATCCTCATTGGAATTAATGGCAGTGTGTCCACATTTGTACTGGAGCTTTTTGGCAGCAATGTGAGTAATGTGAGCCATTTCCATCTCAACTAAAATGTACTGATCTGGACCCAAATCAAAGTCAAACTCAAATTAAACTCTATTGTCATCTCAAATTCATACATGAATACAGTGAGATGAGATGGCCTGGTTTTAGAGTACAAAAAAATGTTACATAGAATACACATATACAAAAATATGAATATAAACTTTAAACTTAAAAATTTTCTTAAACATACCACTTGCCTTAAGCTGGACTGAAAACCGTGTGTCTTCTCATATTGCAGGAGATTGGTGGGATCAACAACATTCTGAAGAACGTGTTCCTGATCTTCCCTCACTTCTGTCTGGGTCGAGGTCTGATAGACATGGTGAAGAACCAGGCTATGGCTGATGCCCTGGAGAGATTTGGTAGGATCAGCAGACACACTTTTCTATCTCTATGGCTGAACTGTGTTGATAAACATTGCTGAAAGCTGCTTAAAACACCAAATGACATTAACACCCTAATACCAGCTTATCACAAGTAAAAACCAATGATCACCATGAAGGTTTCCTGAGAAAATTGCGCAAGATATTACTGCGAAAGCAACCATTCAAACCTTAATGGTAATAACCAGAGTTGGGCAGGTACCTTTAAAAAGTAATTAGTTATAGTTACTAGTTACTTCTCACAAATAGTAACTGAGTTAGTAACTGAGTTACATCATTATAA
>JBBMFX010000080.1:4637059-4656817 GCA_037832545.1 Rhabdalestes septentrionalis | reverse complement strand
TTCCCTGCAAAACATAAACAATGCATAATAATCAGTGTTGTTGTTAATCAGTTCCAGATCTCAGACTGTACTATTAGCAACACAAGAAAATCCAGCAGCATCGAGAATATAGAACATTTACACACTTGAGGTTGTTTTCTAACAAGTGCATAGTGCAAACAAACTGGTATTTGAAGTATTAAAAAATTAATAAAGAATGGAAATGTTATACTTATGACAAGTACTGATGTTAATTAAACACTTTATGCAGTAAAAATAGCAAAAAATCATAAATATAATAAAAATCACAGACTTAATCTGTTGGTGGCCATTTTTGGCCACAAGGACGCTGAAAGGGGAGAAAAAACAAGGACAGCCAGAGGGTTAATACAGAAATGAATGGATGATAACAATTCTTATTTGTCCCTATCCCTTTTATGTAGGCTTGTTGTGTATAAAAATGTCCCTAATGTACCCCCGCTAATGTAAACTGATTCATGTTTTCACTTTTTTCCCTCTGCAGTATGGAGGAATGTGAGGCTCTCTGCACTCGTATGGCCATTATGGTCAATGGCAGGTTTCGGTGCCTGGGCAGTGTCCAGCACTTAAAGAATAGGTAGGAACTCTGAGAACTCTCTCTTTTAATACACACAAAAATTCTCCTGAGCATAGCTAGTATAGCTGCAGTATATCGATGTTTCTTGTTGTGTTGACAAATTAAGTGACAGCATGTCCGAATATGCTTTTCTGAGCAAATTATATACTAATTAACTGCTTGCAGGCTGCTATCAACTTACAGATTACCTACAGACTCCTTGGAAAATTTGTGAACATTTTACCCATTACTTTCGACCAATTAATCAGAAAAAATAACATGCAAAATATTAATTGTATTGCATGACTTTAACCTGGTCCGGTTTTCTGCCGAAACATGCTAGTCATCAAGATGCCTTGTGATTCAGTGCCACGCCCATAAATCTGTGCTGCCTTGGGACATTTCAAGGCAGCATTTTTCCACAGGGTGGCATAATTCGATAGAACACACTGCTTCATGGTACTATTTCTTAGTATTAGAACCTGATCTCCCTATCTATCCAGGCTCTTCCAATTTAAATAAAATTTACTTTTTAATGCATGGGTTATGCATGTTTTTTTTTTATTATTTCTGATTTCATTATCAGACCTTTAACGACTATAAACTGTATAAGCTACAAGGTAGCATTTTTTGACTATAGGTGGATAGTAGATCATTGTACTTGCTGAAGCATTTTTCCCCTCAGCATATTAGGTCATATTTTTTTTATTGCCATGACCATTACTGCACATGAAAAGTGCAAAAGCAGTTATTAAATAAAAGAGATGATGTCAGTCTTTAATGCTGTTTATTCATTCACCCATATTTAATTAAGCGGAGAGGTTGTAATAAATTTTTTGAAATTGTAATTAATAACTCATTTATTAAAACACAAGTACTGAAATGAATAAGTTCTCTACAGTTCTGTTGTGGTGTCAACCACATGTACTGTTGTCAAATAATATCATATAACCTCAGCCCTACAAAAGCACATGTACAGAACTAATGCACCCTGTATTTCTTAAATACTGCACATAATTTTGTGCTGCCGCTAACTATCATTTATTGTCTTTGGTGTTGTTATTTGCACACCTAACAACATATATACAGTTCTAGTACACACTGTATCTTCAGTCCCTATGTTCAAGAATGAACAGAATATGTCCTAAAAATGATAGGTGCATGTCTCCATAGGTGATCTAGTTAACAGCACATCTTAGTTACACTATCAGGCTTTGATCAGGGCTGTTTGTTTTCACGTCCAGGTTTGGTGATGGCTACACCATTATCCTCCGCGTGGCAGGGGCTGACCCACAGCTGGAGCCAGTGATGGAGTTCATTGAGAGGGAACTGCCTGGCAGCACTCTGAAGGAGAAGCACAGGAACATGCTACAGTACCAGTTGCCTTCCTCATTGTCCTCTCTTGCACGAATCTTCAGCATTCTAGCCAAGAACAAAAATGAGCTGCACATCGAGGACTACTCCGTCTCTCAGACCACACTAGACCAAGTAAGAGCCTGGGTGTGAAAGAGCTGCCTGACATTAGTCTATACAGTCTTTAAACTATGGGTGCTGCAGAGGGAGGCATGTTGCCACAGTAGAACCATTTTGTGTTCCCTAAAGGACCTTTCAGTAGATGTTTCTTGAAGGAATTTAGTAAATGAGATGTGTGAGTGGCAGGATATTCACATTGTGTAAAGTTTATTTGCCAGAGTAAGGTTTCTTCCAAGAGCATTTATATCACATGCAAGCTTTAAATAGATTCTTCACACTCACACATGACATAAAGTGTCATTTGCTGTAACCTTATTTTCAAGTGTAGGTTCTATTTTTCTTGGACGTGGATTAAGACTAGTTTAAGACTGATTAAGACTGATTATTTCATTTTTTGTCATTTGACAAAGTTATTGTCATGTGTTCACAATCCCAAACACAATCCCAAAATACTTCATATTTTGCCGTGCATTTCCCATGTATTGGCATCACAATGTAAATCAAATGTAAATGTAATCAGTTCAACTTAATGTACTGTTTAACTTAAAGGGGACATCTTATGCAAAACTCAAGTTATGTTATGCCTATAGGCTAAACAAAACATGTTCTTGAAGTTCTTTGCACAAAATCCCTCTCACATAAAGAGATCTCATCAGTTTTAACCTTGATAGTTTTAGTCCCTTTCAAAATGAGCTGTTTCAGGGCTCTGTTTGTTTCATGTAAATAAGCTGTTGCTGGCCACGCCTCAACCTTCTCATGCTTAAAACAAACAAGTTTGTTCATACTTAACTGCGATAGAGACAGGAAAGTCATTATTTGAAATTACTTACAATCATAAACAAAATTATTCATCCTCATTCACAGCTCCTTTTTCAAAGTTTCTGTTCCAACTTAAATGCTTAAATGCTCGTAAAACTAGCAGACAAAATGGCACATCTTCAACTAGTGGGTGGGGTCTTGACAGATGAGGGGTGGTTCTATGCATGAGGTGGTCCAAATGGCTAATTTTAAAGGGCAAGTAAATGGGAAGAAGAAAGCTGGTGATATCCCTTTATGTGAGAGTGAATTTGTACAAAGAACTTCATCAACATGTTTTATACCATATACCATAGAGCTATTATATCTAAAGTGAGCTTTGCATAATAAGTCCCCTTTTAAAGAATTTGCCCCACAGCAAAACTTGTGCTATTGTTTGACATTGTAGAAAAAAATGAAACCTGGATGTGAAAGACTTTTTGTCTCATCCCTTTCAGGTATTTGTCAATTTTGCCAAGGACCAAAGTGATGAGGACCATTTAAAAGACATTTCCATAAACAAGAGTGATGTGGCAGTGGACTTTTCTCAGCTCAACTCTTTCCTCATGGATGAAAAAGCCAAGGAGACGGTGGTGTGAACCACCATACTTGCCACCAAACGGACGTGCTCATGTCTGTTTTTCTGAGACTCTAGTGTCATTTTTCATACTTATTTTTAGTTATTTTTTTATTGTTACAACCTTTCAGCAGAGTGTGCGCCCACAAGAGGGTGCTGGACTTACTGCACACTACTGAAAGAAAACTCAATGCAAATCAATGCAAAGAAAAACAAACAAAATGGAGAAAAATCCACTACGATGCAGGCAGGGAAAGGCCTGGTGCCCCTTGCCACTTCGCAACATTAGCACATGTGAAACTTGAAGCTCTCTGTTCCAGTGTAGTCTTGTAGCGACGACTGACAAGTGTGCTTACAATTATTCTAGTTTCAATCAGACACTGCCAGCAAGACTAATTCAGGGCCTAACTTCATCTCTTTCAAGAACAGATTTACAATTGCTGTTGAGGACACCCCGTCCTCCCAGTAACCTTCTTCTGTCTTTTAAATATTCAAAGATATTTTCAAAATGCTATTTTTTCTCACTTTGAAAAAATCTCGAGTGAAGTGGTCCACTTCTGTTCAGTGAAGAACGTGGCTAAGGAGATGATGGATACTCAGCTTATGTACAAATGGACAAGATGACAGCTGTTACAAGAAGATGGAAAAGTGAGGCAGAGACGTGTCCTCCGAGCAATTTTACTGTGAACACTGATGGAGAGCTCTGCGGAGGCTAATTACAGGTTTCTTTGAGGTGTGTGTTGCATGCTTTACAAAGAAGCCTCCATATGAGACTAAGCATGCGCTTTTTCCAGTTGCAAGAGTGATCATACTATCGTGTCCCACTGTTGTGTATTTGAGGGGATGTGAACAAGTGGATCTTGGGGAGATGTACGGCAGGACATTTTTGTAACAACGTTCAGATAAAAATTCATCAAAAATTAAATATTGTAAAAATATTGTGATGCATCATGTGTGCCAAACTAGAACTCAAATGAGAGTTTGCATCAGGCAACTGCAGTCCCACCAAGTCAAGCACCTACAGTGGAGTGCAACAGTTTACACACCGCTGCTCAAAAGACCTGTTTTGTTGATTTAATACGTTTAACAACATGTCATCTATAGAAACTTAATATAGAGAATTTTGATTTGGACATTTTTTGGGCACCATTTTAATTTCTGCTAGTGGGGTTCAAATCATTGAAACCAAACCTTGCTTTGTTGAATAAAAAAGTTCAACAAGGACTGTTTACCCCCATACGATCCATACCGTCCAGATATGGAAACACATTTTATGTTACATTCAGCAATTACAACAATTGTTCACTGTGTAGGACTTTTAGAAATAAGTAAAAGATTGTCATTTGAGCAGTGGTCTGCAAGCTTTTGTCTTGGACTGCATGTGACAGCGCAAGCTAGCTAGTTGGATTTTTGTTGTGACTGTTGGGTGTCGTCCACCGTAGACTACTCCGTGCGCTGTGGTCTGTGATTTACGTGCAGTGGCGGCCTGTTCACCACATCATCTTGTTTTTTATACTGGGCTGCACTCTTGAACGGCCTTGATGCGATTCACCAAACTGCTCAGTCAGGATTTTATTCCATCCAAACTCCCAGTTGAATTTCTGCATTGCTGTCGAAACAAAACCTCGTAATTTATTTTTTAAAATAGTTTTTAAAACCATCACTTGAAATCACCAGCTCTCTTTTACATGGAGGAAGGGACCAGCAGAAATGGTCCAAAAGAATTTAACATCCCGGTACAATTTTTTGTTTTCTTGCGACAGCTGCAACTCGTTACATTAGCAATTTTGGAAAACCAGCCCAGGTCCAGGCTCTGAGAGCTGCTGGTGTCGCTAGCCTGAAGATCATTTGTGACCAAATGTGACAAAGTGCCACAGGTGGATTTTAAAATAGTCGCTTCAAGAATTGCAAGAATCCTTTTTTGTTGGGAGTCTTTGCAATCAGAACAAATCTGTGGAGAGAAATAGCCTGTCATCAATGGTCCAATGCTGAAGCACTTTAAAAC
The DNA here is from genome assembly GCA_037832545.1 of Rhabdalestes septentrionalis. NCBI lineage: Eukaryota > Metazoa > Chordata > Actinopteri > Characiformes > Alestidae > Rhabdalestes > Rhabdalestes septentrionalis. The sequence goes on along the minus strand of JBBMFX010000080.1, from coordinate 4,651,393 downwards.
AGTCTTGGTTGAACTGGTTTATGTTCTGGCCTTTCAGACTTTTTTTAAATACAGGATGCTCTTTGTTTAACAGCAGATTTAAGATGTTAGTAGAGGATGTCTCACCATGGTCATTTTGTGTTAAATTATGTGTTTACATTTGAAGTATTAAAGGACTATTTTAGTCTCTTTTATGTCTTTTCTGTACTTATATATGAATAAAAAAAAAATACATTCAGATTCCATTGCTGCTATTTTATTATGATTGTCTTTGGTTTGTTGTGGTGAATGTGGTATTAGAGCAAACCTACAGAAAGTGAGTCTTCGGGAGATTCAGGAGGGCTGGTGATCACCGTTTTAGCCCATTTATATTATTTGATTTGAATAGGGAATCTCTGATTAAAGATCATCTTTATATTGTTTTCTACTTAGACTGACATCAGAATAACAATCAATTTACATTGGTCCGTTTTTCAGTATTAATGTACTACTAAAACTTTATTTATGTACCTTAATTTAAAAAAAACAACTGTGTTTTTCTAATTATGAGACACCTATGGGAATGGTTTAAAAGAACAAGATTTCAATCAAGGTCATTAATCAAATAAATGACCATAAATTCCAGACTATAAGCCGCTACTTATTTTCCAAAAAAAATGAACCCTGCGGCTAATAATCAGGTGCGGCTAATGTTTTTTTTTTTTTTTATGGCGCCAAAAACAATGCCTCACAACCAGGCTCGGGTGGACCCTTGGGGTGGCGACGTATTTTATATGCCCCTTTCGGGTTGATAGTGTAGCGACCCAGCTCTAATGTTTAATGTTCTGTTAGTTCAAACATGTTAGAGACTAAATGAGCAGCTTGGGGGCGGGGTGTGCGTGTGACGGAATGAGAGCGTGCGTGGGTGCGTGTGTGCGTGCGTGGCGTGAGAGGGGAGCGAGAAGAGAACCGAGGGAGTAGCTTAGGAGTTGGACTCTGTTTTTGTTTTGTTTTGGATGCGGCGTGGTTAAGGCCAACAATAATAATCTTGGGCAATAATTAACACTTTTTTATGACGTCACTGTGTCATCCTTGCAACCATTGTAGTCAAACTCCCGGACCAACCCCGGAGGCTCGTATTCCCAGGGGCGGGGCCGAGTGAGTCCGAGGGCGGGCACGGCCCCATAAGCCCCGCCTATGACGAAGAAGATGAAGATGAAGAAGGCGATTAATGGCTTTTCCTGGTAGCTGCAGTATTTATACCGTGTATATTTTTACCGGCCGTTAGGAGATGGAATGTTGTTCCTGCACTGTTCAGTAAAAAAGCAGAAGCAGCAGAATGTGTGTGTTACTGATACGTACGTGAGACACATGCGGCTTATAATCCGGTGCGGCTTGTACAAGTACAAAATTGATTTTCTTTCTAAAATTAGAGCATGCGGCTTTTAATCAGCTGCGCTCTGTAGTCTGGAATTTACAGTAACTTGAGTAGTTGCATGAGTCTTTCCCCTCAAATTGATTGATGCATTCACTAATTGACTTATGTGAGCAAAACTTTCAAAGTATGGCACATTTTAAAAATTTTAAGATTTTTTTTTACATCAAGAGAGTCATCATGATGCCTAAAGATATTCCGCTGGCCCGCGGTATCCGTGGAGACTAGCCTAAACTAATTGTACTTAAGGTTCCCGAAGTGGAATGCCCTCCCTGAACATCTGAGGAAAACACTGTCTGCTTTGAAAATGACTTAAAACTAGTTCTGCCAAACAATTAAAATTTTTGATCTAATTAATTACATGGTGTGGCAGTTAATTAATCTAATTAATTGCATTTAATTGCACATACATACAGACGTTACAAGAAGCAGATTTTTTACCATTTATTATTGAATACAAGCCTATAACTTTAGGCTACAATGGTCATGACATTTTTATCACTGACTAAACCCAACCTATGAATTAGGTTTTGATAAACTACATCTCCCAGCTCTCTCTCAAACACACACACACACACACTCCGGCCACAGTGCTGAGACTCCTCCCCTCTGGAGGTCTGGATGGAGAAAGCTAATGCGGCTACTTCCAGCCCAATGTTCCCTCTCCTGCTGCCTCTATCTCAACCAACAGCTCTCCTACAGACACTACGACCAGGTTCACCACTTCCACACACTTTCCCGATTGGCCAAGTGTTGGAATTAATGTGTTTGTGCTTTGTGATCGCTCTCTCCTTGCATGGCCGAGCAGCTGCACTCCAGAGTTGAACCGTGAGATGCGTGAGCGTTTTTTCCAAAAGGCAAATATTCCCCTTCAGAGTCAAAATCGGCAAAAACATTATTTATTTGCAATTTTGGCATTTTTTTCTTCCAATTCTCATTGAACTGAACTCCGCTTTCTGGCTGCTCATGCAGCAGTGATCTGGGACTCGGATCTCCTGCTGTTTACTGGAAACTTTGAACGGGAAGATGACGTAAGGCGTAATTGCGTTAAAAATATTAATGCGTTATTTCTTTCTGTGATTAATTAATCTAATTAATGCGTTAAATTCCCAGCCCTACTTAAAACATTTCTTTATAATATAATTTACTCTTAAAAAAACCCACTGTAACGCATATAGGGCGGTAGCAGCCTAGTGTGTAAAGCACACGCCTGTGAACTCAGTGACCACAAAATGACATGTTAAAACACCACTCTCTACTGCTGTATCCTTGAATAAGACACCTAACCCCCAGTTGTCCCTATAGCTACCTATTGTAAATAGTTCTGGATGAGTGTCTGTAAAATGCTACCATTATCCTGAAGATGTGTAGCCATTTTGTTGTTGGTAACTTTCCGAAGTAAGAAACTCAAGGCCCTGTCCCTCTTAGAACGTTAAGTAGCAAGACTGTTAATTTATCACCTGAAATGTTCACAATTTTCCACTTACCCGATGTAATCTGAGGCACTTATTTATATCAAAATAACCAATTGTTCACTGTGCAGGTGAATGCTGCAGGCAGCGTTTTTAAACATCAAGGACTGTTTTCATAAACTGCCATAGGAGAAAAAGTGCTGACTCAGTTTTATTGGCAAAAGAGGAATCTCATCCAGCATCAGTTCTCTCTAGTCCAGGATTTGGTGTCGAAATGGTTCCCTGTAACTAAAAATTTCATTTTTGTAGCTCACAGTAAGTCATGTGTGGTCTGAAACCACCCACTGTAGAACCCCACTGAAGAGCTAGAGGTGGTTTATACGAATGTAAAGAGCTTTTAGGGATGTATTACAAAAGCAATATTGTCGTCTTGTGTTAGTTCACAACATTGCCCCTCAGAACATGTCTTGGCTGATCGGATGAAGAGTGTTCCTTCATTTTTGCTGAGTCATTCCCATAATATTTCAGTATTAAACAAAAACTGGCTTGTCATCTGTTATATGTTTTATCTTTTAGTATAAACTCTGGCAAGTCTACTGTCTCATAACTGATTCAAACCACGGAACATCAAATGCCAGCGGCACAAATTAGGCAAGCTGTTTTATACCATAAGCGGTTCCTTGGCAGCCTAAATAATTGTAAAAACAAAAGGTATTTCAGTTAAATAGTATTAAAATTCTTAATTCAAATGAATTTTTGCTTTTCATGACAAGGACTGGTGCTAATTTATAGAAATCAAGTTGGTGAAAGCTGAAAAATATTTTAATATATATTAATTTTATAACATTTTGGGAGTGTAAACAGGAGGCGGCCATTTTTGGCCACGAGGGCGGTGAGTTTTTTAAACTTTGCTTTCCCTGCAAAAAATAAACAATGCAAAATAATCAGTGTTGTTGTTAATCAGTTCCAGATCTCAGACTGTACTATTAGCAACACAAGAAAATCCAGCAGCATCGAGAATATAGAACATTTACACTTTTGACGTTGTTTTCTAACAAGTGCATAGTGCAAACAAACTGGTATTTGAAGGATTAAAAAACTAAAAAAAGAATGGAAATTTTATACTTAAGTACTGATGTTAAACACTTTTTGCAGTTAAAATAGCAAAAAAGCATAAATATAATAAAAATCACAGGCTTAATCTGTTGGTGGCCATTTTTGGCCACGAGGACGCTGAAAGGGGAGCAGAAATGAGGACAACCAGAGGGTTAAGTAGCAATCTAAAAACAAAAACAAAAAAGTAAAAAAAATAAACCTCAATCTGATTTTTTTTACAGTGAAATGATACACTCTGTGATGAAAAATTATACAAAAAAATGTATACACAGGGGCTTAAATAATTTCTGAAAACATTTCACTCATTCCTCTCCATTTCTCTCTCTCTCACACACAAAATCTCCTTACCTTACACAGTTTGGACCCACCATACAACTCCTTTAACCATATTTACCATCTCGCTCTCTCTGTTCTTCTGGTGCTTTTCTCTCTGTAGCTTCTGCATCACTGTCCACTATTGGATTATGGTCTTTAAGCTGCTGTGTTCCTCTCCTCTTCACATACACACAGTTACTTCACTTCCTGAGTATTCTAAAAACCCACTTACCGTAAATTCCAGACTATAAGCTGCTACTTTTTCCCCAAATTTGAATCCTGTGGCTAATTATACGGTGCAGCTAATGCATATTTTTCATGACGGCAAACACATTTTGCCTCATAACCAGCATTAATCAGGTGCGCTCTATAGTCGGGAATTTACGGTATTTACATTGGCTTTTCATATATAATTCTAAATAAATCTCTACAAATCTATTTGATTTTACATTTATTTTCCAGTGTAAATGCTGCATTAATAATTGTACTGTTTGTTGTCCTGTTTTATCTATTTTTCGTATGATCTATTTTGTTTTATGTGTATATTATTTTTTGTACTGTTTTTCAATTGTGTTGTGTGTACAATTGATGCCTTTAACCTGTAAGGCGAGCTTGAGAGTTTTGAAAGGCTCCCACAAACAAAACAACATCTAGTAATATTCTTTATCTATAGGCTTGAGGACTTCCTGCCATTTTTGGACCTTCAATCTGAGCTGGTGATTTGGTAGAGGCCCTTTAGTTTGTTTCTCCAATCTGTCTTTGAGTCATTCAGCTTTTTGTAAATTTCGCTTCACATGCTGGCCGTTCTCAGCTCTTACCATGGTTAGGTTCTCACCTCCCAACCTGAGCAGGCCAGTCTTCGATTATCATGTTATTTTTAGTTTTGGTTTTGGTCAGCTGAGGTTTAATCAACTTTTTTCCTTTGCAGAAGGGCTGGGTTATCCACTGGGCTTCAGTTCATGCAGCCTGTCTTCTGCACTTACAGCTGTCCTGGGTTTATTGGCTGTGATCTGGTTGTATACCGGTCCGCGGTAAAATTTTCAAGCGTTTTCCGGTCCGCGGTGAGAAAAAGGTTGGGGACCACTGGTGTAAAGTATATCTGGGACAAACAGTCTGCAACCAACTGATATGGAAAAAAGATGCACTTGCTTATTTCTGTCCTTGTAAACTGTCTGGTTTTTATTTATCTTTAATTTTACTTTTATTTAACCAGTGTTGTCAAGAAACCAAGAGGGCATCAAAAATGAGAAGAACACATTTTTCTCTTTGTTTATTTTCTCTTTATAGCTGAATTAATTATTTCATAAACATATGGCCCCGTTTCTCCACAGACAAAAGAAATCAACCAGATGTTACCATAGATCCACTATAAGAATGTTTATGCAGTAAAATCTTTCAATCTTTCATATGTTGCTACTAATAAAACTCTCAGGAACATTTAGAGTATATTAATTATTTAGAGTTTATCCTGCAGGCAGCGGAAGCAGGCTTTGTAATATGGTGTAAATATAATTTTACTTCTTTTACAACTGTGAGGCGTAAAACTGGAGCCCAAAATGGCATTTATTTGCTCATCATGTCAATACTTTAGAGCTCCCTCCAAATTTGAGAAATCCAGGGCTGCCAACTTTTCCCAAAACCTTTGCGCAAATCATGTTTCCAGGGGAGCTCATGACACCATATAGGGGAACCATAGCTCCCCTACTCCCCCCTTTTTCGCACAATGTTGCCGGGCACCTGATGGCATGAGGTGTTTTGAGTTTACTTTGTGTTTAAGGGTGCTGCCCTGTCAGAGCAACGGCCAGTGGTCACCCATAGCCAAATAAAAAAATATAAATGCTGTGACTTTAGATGCATGCTGAGTCTGATGATCTCTTTTTATATTCTATTATATTCAAAAGAAGTTGTGACACTGCCCAAGTCTTAACTTCCAGGAAATTAAGGAAAATTTACATGAAAAGTGCCCAGATTAAGGCTGATTATGGGGTAAAACTACTGAATTCTCCCTGTTTTCATATTAGCCCCTGAAATAATAAACTCTTAAATTCTTCAAAATAGCCCCCCTTGGTGAAGGGTGAAGAAACTATGTATTAATTCCACATGTATTAATTCATAGTGTTGATGCCTTCAGTGAGAATTTGCATATGTAAATGGTCATGAAAATAAAGAAAACACATTGAATGAGAAGGTGTCTCCAAACTTTTGGCCTGTACTGTATATACATAGTACATATATATAACATGTAAAAGGGGGAATACAGTAAAAAATATTTCATACATTACAAAACTGTATACTTTTGTGTTTTGTATGGCAAAATACATTGTCACTATATACATATTATACTTGCATAAAGCATATGAGAAGTGAATGACAATTTTTAAAAATTGTATTGGTAATATGCAGATTACACCAGAGATCATAGGTTCCCAGTTCCAGATCTGGAACCCCTCTGATCAGAACATCAAAAATATCTCTCTAGTCTGGTTATTCTAACAAATGTCTACAGGATTTTGGTCTCTTATTCCAGGGCTGATCAGAGGATACAGTGGTGTTCTGTGTTGGACATGGGCAAAAGTGTAGATCAAGGATTTTGAATCAACATCGTAAAAGGACAGAGTGTGTTCTGTGCAGTCTAAGAACACTCCTAATTTTTTAAGTTCATCACTAACATCTGATATTGGTACTGTTTTTTCAGTCCCTCTGATGTGAACTCCACGTTCTTCTTCATAACACAGAACCCAAAACTCATTGTTTGGTGACAAGGGTTGTTTGTAATATCTTTCTGCCGATCCACTTGCTGCTCCAATGTACCAGGAGAGCTTCTCTTTAGGTTTTTGGCCCACTTTCAACTCCCAGTAATGTTGCCCAGAGCTGAAGTTTTCTTTACACAAAGTAAAGATCCGTTTATCATCTTCATGATCTTTTCTTAGGTCAGGGCAGAAGATACTTCTTCCGTTTTTCCCAAGTCTAAGGAAATCTGGAGTTTCTTTTTCGTCCATAGTGATGTTGACTGCAGCAAGAGATTAGTGTTATCATTACCTTACCGCACACACAGTAATGTGGTTTTAAAATGAGATTATTTCTTACCTTTGAATCTTTTCACGTTGTCCCATTCTGCTTGAATAAACAATACATTATGTATTACTCACATTTGTGCTCATTTTACAGCATTTACAGAATTTAATTTTGCTCATCCTTGAGACTTATTTCTGTACATTTTCACTCCCAATCAGGGATGGTTTACAAAAACTGTTACCATAAGGTCTTGGCATTTTTATTAGTAGCATTATTAAGACTGCATTGTTGAAATGTCTTTTAGTAGATCTATTTAGGAAGGCTCTAACAGACATCTGGAATGTGTTTCTTTACAGGGCCATGATCACATTGGCTCTCAGATGTTGCTGGTTCAATTTCTTTCCGTGGATAAAACAGGATCATACGTTATTTAAATCATTATACATTAATGGAGCTGTAAAATGGACTAAAATTAGAGTATACACCTATGTATGGCTATTAAAATCTGCTTTCAAATGCCAATTATTCTAAAACATTTACAAAAAGCAATAGATACTTTATGTAAAGAATCTGGTTGTCCAAAATCAGAGCTATATACCCCGTGTAGAGAGCTGCTCTTTGTGAGAGCACTTGTTTAGACAGTTTTGCACAGTGCTACATTGTGTGATAAATGAAAAAAAATATTCCTTGTTTTAATAATAATTAAATAACAGGGCATGTTCAGCCTTTTGTACTGTAGATGTTTATTTGTTTGCATAAAAATAACAGTGTTGTCTCTATTTTAGCCTATTCCAATCTGAAGACTATGCTAAAAAATGCTAAAAATTCTCTCTTACCTGTTTGAAACCCCAAATGTTACAAATATAATCAAGTAATCTCTCACAAACCAACAAACAGTATGCTCATAAAAATCCCAAGAGCCAGACGTGCGAAATGCATGAATTAAATGCTGATTTCAGCTTCAGATCTGCCTTAATATACATTAAAGCATGTTTACCTGCAAATGGTTTTGCTGGTTGGTCTTTGTGCAGATTCTGCTCCTCAGCTGATTCCTGCTGATCTGCAGCTGTTTTCATAAAACAACATCACTCAAAAGATCAAGAACACAGAGCATGTTAAAAGTAGCAATCACTTTATGGGCCAGCAACTACTAGAAAGGAACCATGTAAACTCACTAACACACACAGTGGGGCAGTTTGGCTCACCTACTGATACACTTTGGTTTTGTGAGACTGCAGGTTGAGGATTATTTTGTCTCTGCTGAACTTTCTCCTCAACAGATTTTAACAGCAGTTCTGCCTCTGTCCCTAAAGACACAAAATGTTACACTCTTAACTGATTTCAAATGTTAAAATATGATTTAACAGATACCATAATGTGGTGTAGACATTTTAAAAACATTAAGCTGAATCCTGCCATGTTTGTTACAGTGCATGACACTTGGATTTCCATGTCATTGGCAAAGCCCCCTGAATGAATACAGCACTCGTGCTGTGTAGTGTTTATTTGAATTACAAGTAAAACTTAATTGTCTAAAATGAATTGTAATTTCTTGTAGGTAAATTGTGCAGGTGGGGTGCTAGTGATAACAGATTGATGGTTCTCTTATCAGCTCTTCCTCCAGAATGCAATACATTATAAGTTCTTGAGCATGTTGAGGTGTAATCTTTCACCACTCTAGCTTGATATAATAGACACTGGATAATGCAGGACCTTTTCTACATCTGTCCCGTCTAATTATAATTATCAAAGGGTTTGTCTCAAGAGAAAATGAGTGGTGTTGTGCAGCAGGTGCAATGAACTGACATAGAATGTCACATGGACTGGTTGTAAAAAAAACCCAAAAAAACCATGGCACTGTATTGGATGAAAAAATACTTAAAGGAAAACCCTTTCATCAATATGCAATGGTCACTTTTCAAACCAACCACCTTTTGGTTTCCAAACCAAAACGGAGCTCATGGTATGAATAAAATCAACATTAATTCCTTTCATAAATCACTAATAATATGCACAAGCCTAAATAAGCTTATTCACTCATGCAAAGCAGTAAAATTCCCTCCCCCAAACAGTTTTAGTCAATAACAAACCCTCAATACTTGTAAAAAAATATCATAGCTCATAACATCAGCTCTTCCGTGAAGTTGCAGAATCAGGTGAGATATTTAGAGAGCAGAAGGCACTGCTCTCCACCATAATTAACTCCCCGGCTGCAACCACAGACCTCCCCAATCTAAAGTGAGGACACTCAGTGTTCACAGAATGGATATCTCTGCATTAATGTGCAGTTCATTTTCTTTTGTTTTTCTTTTTTTTTATTATGTAAAACGAGTATTCTGGTGCTTATTTTAGCTCCTCGGTTCTCCAGTGTCTCAGTCATTTTTGTATGTCCATTGTATGACCAATTTTTTTCATTATTAAAGTTAATTGATGTTGTCAATTAACTGGATGTTATCTCAGAAGAGTATCTGCCTTACCTCCTGTAGACTGTGTATTATCTACTGTCTTCTTCTTTTTTAAGAATGTCAGATCTACAACAAAGAGACAGATATTCAGTGCCACAAACTCATCTGTGACAACAGGACAACAACTGACTCAATTTCAGAAGTGGCCTGAGATATCATTGATATAATCTAATGTGTAGATGGTTTGGGGAGTTTGCCCTGGACCCTAAAGGAGAAGTAAATAATAAATAAACAACAACCAGAAGTAAAAAAGTATATTGAAAATATGAATGACAGAATTCTGGTATGGGTTATTATAACCGCACTGATAGAAATCACAGACTAGACCATGGTATTGTCAGTCGAGAGCATGCAACTACACAGTGAGCAAACCAGTAGAAATAGTTAATTAGGACTTTGTGATGCTGTGGAAAGCTTTAAACTACAATGACCAAGAGGAATGTGACCATTAAGACAATGGGGTTAAACCAGAGGTGGAGCCAGAGAAAATGAGCATCTGGGGCTTAGCCCAGAGGGGGCTGTGGGGGTCCTCCCCCAGAAAATTTTGTATTTCTTAGATGCAATTTCCCGCATTCTAGTCCAATTTAGGGTAGACATGGCAAAGTTCATTGAACCTGGATTTGTATGCAAGGCAAGCTGAAAAGTGGGCGAACGCAGCGCTGCACTCGGGCATTGATCTCTACAATATACTCTTCAGTGTTATGGAGTTGGCTACACGGTTTATCCAGGTGCCTTATAGATCAGTGCACCTGCACAGTGCTGCGTGATGTAAAATTAGCTTGAGAAGCTTCACCAGCCTCCACCCTGATTGTGGGCATTGCAGTGGCACTTGGCAGATTGTCAGACAGCGATCCTGCAGCGGCAAAAAGCTTTATCACACATTATGAGATCTTTTTAAATGTGTTATCGAAAACGTTAATAAAGTTTGAATAAAGTAAAGAATATGTCCAACATATTTTTTATATTTTCTTGGGTTTTCAAGGCGTGCCGCCTGGATCACGTTTTAACGTAAGGTAGACTAACATTTTTATTAGGTAAAATAACACTGTCAAATAAAGTTAAAAGGGAGATAATTACATTTGGAAAACAGATTTCTGACATTTAAATAACGCTGGATATATGTTTTGTATGAGGGGAGGACTGATCATAGCAACTCTTTGCAGTCTAACCTAACTAGAATAGCATAGCCGATGTAGTGCTGAAAAGTGTGAGGCTACTTGAAGACAGAGATGAGTTCTGACAGAGGACAGAGGAGTAGAAAGTAGACGTTAACGTAAGTGTTTAGAATATTGAGTGAACAATGTATCAGTTGGTGGAATTCTGTTTTTGTAGTTTCAGTCCGTTGAAATAACAGCATTTTAAGAATGAGGGAAACGGGGGTTTGTGCCCACTAATGAGTTTTAATGTATTTCATAGGCATCATATATTGTCAGGGTTGTCATATTTTTTAAAAGCTTAAAAAGATTCTAGGCTTTCGAAGTGAGATTCGGGGCTTCAGTCCCCAAAGCTCCGCCCCTGGGTTAAACAGGATAATTCCCTCACAGCCTGACACCAATAGCAGTATTAGCACAGGTGCAACTCTACTTTGGTAAATCACCTTTTTGATGTAGCACACAATATGTTCCAATTCCGATTATACAGATGATACATAGCAGCAAGATGACAAGGGTAACAATGAAGGCTCCTTTCCATGACTCTGCACATGCAAACAGAAACACACACACAACCAATAAACTCATTAGTCTAAGTATGTTTTGCTGTTAAAGATTATCACTATTTGTATACATGTATTGGTTTTAAGATTATTTAGTAATATAAAGATTACTTTTAAATAATTTGTCAGTTTTAGTGTGATTTCCGTGACCAAAACTTTTACTGAGGCTGTGAAATCAGTACCTGTCTTTCAGTAGTGGCTGGTATAAATGAGTTTGTGGGGATAAGCACTACTCTTGGGGAATAAAGGCTTTAAAATGGGATTTAAACGTTGGCATCCAACATTTTAATTGCTATTAAGAATAAAACTACCCCTAGGCTAAATAAGTGGTTCACTTCTACACCAAGACGTAGATTTACACAACGTATCTATGACATATGAAATGTACTGAAATTGCTATAATACTTTTAATTCATCTGCGCATTTTGTGAAGCCAGCCAACAAGTTTATGTGATTTGCTGTATTTGTTAGCTTAAAATGAATGGTAGTGATATATTATATGTACAAAGACAGTAGAGGTTTAATGCCACTGGTAACAGGATATATATTGCTGTTGTGTACTGCCTTCAGAAATAAACTTTGCTTAAATCATTCCTTATTCTGTTCTAGTTGTTGTGCAATATAGAGTAATTGTTCTAGTTTTGCGCAGTATATTTGTGACATTTGTGCACAGTGGCTTGCTACAGACAATTGTAGTTTCATTGACCAGGAATCCCTGACATCTACGTGTAGTAATCAGCCCGACAAACATTGCCATTTTCCTGGGGTTTTCAGCACCCATCATTTGAACAGCCTTCAACGCTCTTCAAGCTTTGTGCCCAAACAGCTGACAAATGAGTTCACTTGACAATACCCTTTTGTAGGCCTGTCACAATAATCAATAAATCAATTGATTGCATAATAATTAAAATGAGGTCCATAATGTTCCGGCCACGATAATTTTCATTTGTTTGCTTTCCAACGGACTTCACTGTAATACATTGGTCTCTACCGCCCCCTCTCGTTTCCTTAGGGTAATGAGGCATGAACTCTAGTGTGGATTAGCCTTGCTAGCAGCCTGGTGAGAAAATGCTAACTAGGTACACATTTAGGCTGTGAATACCACTTACACCACTGCGTACGGCCGTCGCACTTACAGGACGGGACGTGTTTTTTCTCCAGAGATCGGCACTTTTAGGGAACGTGCCAGAAACTCTGAGACTCATTTCTCCTCGGCGTCTCGCGCTCTGGGGCACTGCGGAGCTGAAAAAGCTCTACATTTGTAATACTGATCATAAAAAATAGCCAAGTAATAGTATAATCAGGTGTAAATATATTTAATTTAAATGAGGATGGTCTAAATTTACAGAAATACCTTTAGAAGTGCAGAGAGCCAGTCCGGTTTTAAAATGCACTCATTGCGCGTGGCTTTTCTAGACGGGGCAAGCACCAATCTCTGGGACAGTTAAATAGGGCTCAGTGAGAGCTTTCCAAAGACCCCTTGTTTGCCATAATACCCCCCGGCAAGCTGGAGTTATTAAGACGAAGACGATCGCCTTGGACAAAAGTATAGCACAGCTGGACACATTGCTACTCCTGAGAGATCCTGCCTTAAGCCACAAGTCAAGGTATGCTGACTGTCTTACAATGTCTTCCACTCCCAGGGTTCTGTGATCTTTAGAAGTCAAGGTTTATGGATCTTTGAAAGGGTTCATTTGCATTATTATGCCATTATCATTCCATCAGTAAAAATGGACACAATGACAATATTATCGTTTATTGCAATAATTTCTGGGACAATTTATCGTCCAGCAAAATTTGTTATCTTTACAGGCCTACCCTTTTGTCCAGAGGCATAAAAATTCCAATCTCAATCCACTCTCAAATCTACCATTGTAATTTGCTATTTATGTCTCTTTACTTTTATTCCCTTGCTCATTCGATCATCTTTTTTGTGGCCACTGTTAAAAAAGTTCTTACATTTTTCATCAAAGTTTTGTGTTATTAGTTTTCTTGCTTGGTTTCCTTGCCTATTTTTGTATTATTTTTTTCTAGAGGACCATACATGTGATCATTTATTTGCACATTACTATTTTCCAGTCTTTCTTCCTCCTTTAACTTTCAGATGGCTGTGTATTGTTACTGTGCTTGATATAAGATAGATATATATGTAAAAGTTTTTGTCTTTGAGTTTACTCAGTGTCCTTCTATAAGGGCTCACTAATCTTACCTGCAAAGGGCTGGTGTGAGTGCGTTTTTTTTAATTTCATCCAGGAAAGGACTAAACTCATCTGATTTATATGTTTTTTTAAGACCAAATGACTAAACAAGTTTGATTGCTTGATTTTAGTGAAGTTCTGCAGCCATTTGTGAATAAGATTTGTGACTCCAGCTACATGTGAAAGGCACATTTTCAGTGTGGCTATGGAGTGTCACCTGTTGGAGAGTATGGCAGCACTCTACTTTCTCGTCTGTACTCATTAAAATTAGACAAAGCCACGGAACAGGAAAGCCACCCCGACTCAGAGGGAGAGACAAGCAGCCAAGAGCTCACATTTACCAACTCATTAGCACCTATGTGAAAGACATAAGGAAGGGAAGAAATGAAAGGAAAAAGGATTCTGGATTATAATGACTGTAGAACAGACGACGCATAAACAATAACACAGACACTTACCATCTTATGAAGGTCCAATGGCTTCAAATGACCTCTTGTGCTGAATATGCTGTTCAAGTACATATTTTGCTCTATTCTAATTCGGTTTGGTAAGCTTTATTTTATTACTTTTTTTCTCTCTTCAATTGTGAACTATAGTCAGTTTTGGGCAGGTACCTTTACAAAAGTAAATAGTTATAGTTACTAGTTACTTCTCACAAATAGTAACTGAGTTAGTAACTGAGTTACATCATTATAAAAGTAACTAA
>JBBMFX010000080.1:4591949-4603339 GCA_037832545.1 Rhabdalestes septentrionalis | reverse complement strand
ACAAAATATACGTTGCTTTTGCAAGTATATTTACTCCAGACTTCCTTTGTATGTAATTACAAAACTGCATAATTGCACGTGGGATTCGGACTCCCGTCTTCTGGTTGCAAAGTCAACGCCTTTACCACTAGGCCATCCAGCAGCTTTGTGTCCCTTCCCCGTAGAATCATCAATATAAACACTAGGCCAATTTGCATATTAAAAAAACTAGCACTAAGTTTCTCTGATTTCTGAAAACTGCAGCTCAGTGGCGGTAGCTAGCGTCTTGTGCTGGAACTAAGAGACAGCTAAAGAGTGCTCCGGACCAACCTTACAAACGTGGGACTTCATAAGGTATACTTAGTGTACGAACGTTTCGAGAACGAGCCCATAAAGTTAAGAGAGAGTTTAAGGTGAAATTAAGACCTACTTAGCATTAAGAGACTTTCGAGAAACCGGGCCCTGGTCTCTAGCAATATTCCACAATCTATTTAAAGTTGTAATATAATTCAGTATATAAACACTGGCATAGTTCCTTCAATATATTACGCTGTGAAATAAAAAGTTATTGTGCATTAAAATGTGTACTCTGGTATTCTGTAACTATGTCACAACAAATGTTAGGAGAAGATGAGGACAAATGCAAGAAAATACCTAACATGGACACATGGGTGAGGTTGTGTTTAGGGAGCAAGACACTTAAGGACCATCAAGAAAATTCTGCAAAAAAAACGTAGTTTCACCCGGCACACTTTGGTCATGTTATCCCAAACATGGCAACTGTGTTTTTCAAAAGCCTTGTTAGTCTAGACAGATTTGAGCTTACACAGTACATTTGCCTGAGTAAAACTCAAATGTACTAAAATTGAAGAAAATATAACTCTGTGCCAGATAACATTTGGTCCCTCTCTGAAAAGTGTAAAAGTAACTCTTTTGATAGTCATTTTTTCCAGAGTTAATTATGCTCAATGTAGTCTTAATATTTTACTCTCTCCTGCGATACTTAACTCTATTTAGAGTATTTTCAAATCAACTCTGGTCCTCTTTTACTCTGTTTAGAGCTACATGAAAATGACTCTGCTACTTTTTAACTCTGTTCAGAGGAAATTCAAGTCTGCTCTACATCAATTTATCTCCCCTCCAGAGTTGTGTATTTTCAGTTACGAGTGAACTACAAAGAATAACTAACTCTATTCAGAGTTTATTCTTCTGAATATTCTACTGACACGTTTTACTCTGTATACTCAAAATAGAACTATTTAATATGAGTATGAGTCATATTAATGAGTAAAAACTAAATTTACCCTGGAAAAACGACTCTGACATTTTTCTTGTGTAGGTGAAATCAGAGGTTCCGTCCTCTTTAGGTTTTGTCCTATTTTGTAAAGGCTGAGGAAAGCAATCGTTTCAATAGGAGTGGTACAAACTATCTGTACACTAAACAGACAAATACGGATCAGCTGCTAGGGAGACAACTGTTGCAAAAAGTGACAATAGCACAATGTTGGTGTGTTGCTGAGAATAACCATGGAGATGGTCTCACAGAATCTGTTTATTGCTTGTCATCTGATATAAGGCAACAGACTGCATTATTGGAGACTACACCCTTTGTGGACCACCACCCCCTCAAAGGAACTAATTACATTCTTCACGCAGTCGTTGCCGCCCTTCTGTTCTGTACACACTCGCATATATTCCAACTGTTCTGATCCCAGTACACTTTTCTGATACTATTGTACACTTGGGTGACTATCAGACAAAACAGATGCATTGTGAAACACGTTTGCTATCAGTCAAGGAAACAGAAGGCTGTGGTATCTCTGAGAAAAACATATCCAACAGTTACTTTGTTATCTGCATTAACTCCATACTTAACCTCAAGAAACACATAAAGCTTTCAAGAAACTCTATCCTAAGTCCAAATGGAGTGTGGAGGTTATTGAACAGAGGAACCTAATTTGTGCAGTCAAATTTGTCCAAATTTTTACAGTCAGATCTGCAGAAAATGCCTAAATACAGATGTTTAGGGCTACTAATTCCAGCAGGTACTGGACCCTTTAAAATAAACTGAGCGTAGGCCAAATTTGATGATCTGTCAGAATTAATTATTTATTTTACATCACTGTGCATTTGTGACAGAGGCTTTTAAACTTTTATCTGATAGTGAATAGAAAATACATTTCTTTAGCTCTATCATAATTCAGAGGGAAAACTGAATCTAGAGCTATCCTCTAAGCCAGATTTTCCCTATTCAGTATCAAGGGGCCTCAAGAAATGTCAAAACCCAGAAGCTCCCTGAAACTGCATCTGTAAAACCACATGTTTTAAGGTTGGCAACTTTGAGGCTTATTTACTAAAGAAAAAAAGGAAAGGGATAAAAAAGCTCACTTACCAACAACAACCAGAAGGGTCCATATGAGATAAATTCCACGATTATAATGTGCTGCATATTGCCGGAATAAGCCAATTAGAATTGGTGGCAAGATGAAAAATAAAATATTGCTGACCTGAAATGATAAACAGCATTAGACCTACAATAAAAGCGAGCTGACATGTGTCACTCATGATTTGAAACTGTGGAAATATTCTCATGCTCAGGTGATTGGTATTTGTATTTGTATTTGTATTTTAAGGTGATGAATCCTAGCAAAATGTTAATGGGAAAATATTTTTACATTGTACTATAGGTTGAAAGAGGCACTACTACTTATAATTGTTTATATATAATGTGTGTGTGTGTGTGTGTGTGTGTGTGTGTGTGTGTGTGTGTGTGTGTTATATGAAGTGCCTAGTGACTTCTTTTTACTCTCCAAAATGAGAAGAGCAGAACAAAAATTCAAAAGCTCAAGAAGAATTTTGTACTGATAAAAATAATTCTTAAAAAACGACAAGCACTGTTATTACACTCTAAACAAGCTGAAATCATTTTGCCATTGTATGGTTATTAAGAGGGAACCATAATAAACTTGATGTCTGTTATAAAATAAAAATTCTGGTCCAAGCCTAAATATGACAAGCCTGGGATACATGTGTGGGGAAGAAAGATGTTAAGAATTGACTGACCGTGTTGTAGAACTCAGCTATGCTGGGGAAAATGAGGTAATTTCCTTCACACCAGTCCACCTCCGAGCTACCGGCTTGAACCTGCTCCCAAAATCTGAGACTACTCATTCCTCAGCTACACAACTACTCAACTACCGAACTCAGCGGTACTCTCTTCTTTTCTCCACTCCTTAACTCCCCTCGCTTCTCTTCTCCTCTCCTGTGCCCTTCTCCTCTTATCTTCGCCTCTCCTCTGTTATCTTCTCCTCTCCTCTGCTCCCCTCTGTTCTCCACCACCAGTAGCTCTGCATGGTATTTGTTCCCAGCCCCGGTGACATAAAGCCTCTCTCTATGCGCGGTCTGTTTACAGAACTTGCTCGCGCGCCCCTTCTCTCTCTGTTCCCGTTAAATCCAATTGAAGTGCGAGTACCAACAAGCGGCACGTGCCCACGTGACACCACCCGCCCCGATTGGCTCCTAAACGATATTGTCAAAAGTATTGGGTCACACCTGTTTTCATGGTTTGGCCAAGGTCCCTCACTTCAAGCGAAGGCCGGTCTTAATGTTTCAGCTTACGAAGATATTTTGGACAACGCCATGATTCCAAATTTGTGGACGCAGTTTGGGGAAAACCCTTTTCTATTTCAGTACGGCTGTTCTCTAGGACACAAAGCAAGGTCCATAAAGACATAGTTAGATGAGTCCTCGTCCAACATTAGTGCTTGATCTCATAAATGCTATACAGAATGAATAGGCGCACATTCCTGCACTGCAATAGTCTGGTAGAAAAACACTGCTAAATCTTGTGAAAAGCCTTCCAAGCGAATGAAAGCCAGGGGGTCTCCATAGTAGTCTATAAATTTGAAAGCAGTCACAAGTCCCTGTCGGTTGTTCATATAGTGTATAAAAAACAAGCATTATAAAAGACGAAGATACAGAAATGCACATTTATATTGAACTTTATTTTTCAGTATAAGCAATATTTCTTTAGTCAATGAGGTTCTTACGTTTGTTATAAATGCTGCATACACTTTTTTATATTATAGTCTATGTAAACATTTGAGCCATATTGACTGTTATTGCCCTCAAATAAAAACTAGACAATTAGTTACGCATCAGATAATTACATTGTACATTGAGTTTTTCTCTTTGTTTTCAGATTATACCTAAAATATTATTGATATTGTTTATAGTATTAATTTTAAATATGACATTCTTTGATCAATTTTTATGAAAAAATCCAAAAGTTTTTTCATGACAACGTGGTTCGAGTTCTCGCGATACTTCAACTCTCTTTCTGAGAGTACGAGGCGGACGTCCGGCCTCTTTTTCGTGGTGGACTCCGGTAGAGACGGTCCTCCAAAATGAAGGTGGGAGCCGAAATAATGATGTTTTAACCACTTTTAATCCACAAACGGCATGCAAATACCAATATAGACAGAGCGTATGCACTGTAAATGGTCAGTTTGTCTTTAGAAGTGATCAAACTCGATGCCTGTAAAGAGGATGAACGTGGATTTGTCTTTCCCGAAACCTCAGTGTTGCTAGTCAGGCAAACATGGCGGAGATTAGAACGAAAACGTGTCAGTGATTAATAATTAGCACAAGGAATGGTGGTCGCTGAATTAAAGCCTTTATTTTAGAGGAGCTGAAGCATTTAGTACATGGTGTCGGCTCTTAGGTGGAGTTGTAGCTCCGTAAACTAAGGTTAGCTTAGCACAGTCTGAAACTTGAGTACATTTTCTGCTTATGGGCACATTTGACAAAACTAAGGCGTATTTAAGTGCTCTTTGAATATCAGTATCGTATGAAAGGTGTAGTGGAAAGCCGAGAAGTGTGGTAACATTAAAATGACTTTAGTTAACTTAGTTTGCTGTCTATATTACAGAGAATTGAGAGACCGTGAACAGTGTGTCTTAATGAACATCTTTTAATTCTCCAACAGCTCAATATCTCCTTCCCTGCCACTGGCTGTCAGAAACTTATTGAGGTTGACGATGAGCGCAAGCTCAGGACTTTCTACGAGAAGCGCATGGCCACAGAGGTGCCTGCAGACCCTCTGGGAGATGAGTGGAAGGTGAGTATGCAGATATTAATGTGGATAGAAATATTGGGACGCCTGACAATTACACCTAAAGGTGTTTTAATGACTCTGCACTAAAATACGTAGACCTTAATATGGTGTGTGCCCGTTTGCAGCTATAACGGCTTACACTTGTGGAAGGGTTTACATGAGATTGAAGCGTTTCTGTGGGAATTTGTACCCATTCATCCTTTTGAGCAATTGTGATGTCAGATGATGATGGAGGAGGCTGCCCAGCTCACAGTCTGCATTCCAGTTCATCTCAAATGTATTGGATGGGCTTGAGGTCATTGCTAGTTTACGGACCAGTCAAGTTCTTCCACATTGAACTCATCCAACCATGTCTTTATGGACCGTTTTTTGTGTGCTTGGGACATAGTCATGCTAGAAAAGAAACTGTTCTTCCCCAAACTGCAGTGGTACATCTGAATTCAATAATTAGTGTGTCCCAATACTTTTGTTAAGAGTCTACATGTCCAAGTTTGCTCATGCAGCATCAAGTCAAGCATTTAATAAGTGCTTTGTCCTCAGATTACAATAGCTTGTACTAAGAAAGCTTTGCAGTATTTTGGTGGTTCTGAATTCTTAACCTGATGAGCCCATTCCCTGTAGTTTTTTACTGTCTAGAGACACCTTCCAGTCTTCGAAGGACTGGTTGATTCACTGGTTTAGGTGTTTCATCAAAGGGTGGAGGTGAAAATTCACAGGGCACCCCCAGGACTGAAGTTCAGTATCTTCGCTGATGTTGAATTAAATGTTCTGGATCCGAAGCACCACTCAGACTCATCTCAAGATGTTTAGCAGTGCTTCATCATTTAAGAGAAAGTAGTCATACTGTTCTGCAGCTGGGGAGATTTATATTTTTGCAAGAAATATTTGGCATTGGGAATATTGACCTTATGCTTGTGTGCAGCTAGGGCTGAGATTTTTTTTTCTTCAGAATTTAGAGTTCTATTGCAAAACATGTCATTTTAAGTCTAGCCTACATTGCGATTATTCTTACAAGTTAATATTACCATAATTAAGCACCATGTGAGCATCACATTGTATTGGCAGTTCCTGTTCTATGGATCATGCAAAAAAAAAGCTGTACTCTGGAAGTGGTGCATGGATATTTCTGGGCAACTGTGCACTGGTCTGCTTTTTTCTTTTTTTTAACTAGATCATTCTTTATTGAAATTTTAACTTCTAGTTTTTCTGATTTGCATTTTCAGGGCTATGTTGTGCGCATCAGTGGAGGCAATGACAAGCAGGGCTTCCCCATGAAACAGGGTGTCCTGACCCATGGAAGAGTGCGCCTGCTCCTCAGCAAGGGCCACTCCTGCTACAGGCCCCGTCGTACTGGCGAGCGTAAGCGCAAGTCAGTTCGTGGCTGCATTGTTGATGCCAACCTCAGTGTGCTCAACTTGGTTATTGTCAGGAAAGGTAAGAATAAAGGTTAAATGTGTGTGTATGCTGTATTGCTTTGGATGGGATTAGGGATGGAGAGTGTCAATCGTCCCACATCTTTTGGGTGTAAATGATGAAAAATAGTATATGCATTTTTAGTCTGCTCTTAAATTGTCTGCAGTTGGAAATGTTTTTGGGTTTATCTAGAAATATTTGGCATATGTAACATGCTGATACTGCTACACAATGCTGAACCTTGGTGGAAATGACCGTGGGAATGTGTAACCGTTTAATTGTTACATGGGAACGTTTAGGCAGTAGGAGGTAGCTCTCAGGCACACCAGTAGACCCTTTCTGTCTTGTCTGTAGCCTCAAAGGGGGGACAGTGTGGTGCCAAAGCAACAGTGGAGCCGCTAACGGATAACAACCTGACTTTTCACTCTGGCTGGTTGTACTGTATGCTCTCCCATTCTCTGGACTACAGTCACAAAGATGACCCATCAATTACGACAAGTGGAGTTTCATTTTAGCAATGTAATATTAAGGTTTTTTTTGGGGTAAATTATATTTCCATGTTTTCAGAATGTCAGGTGTGTTAAGAATATTTAGTTGTTTTTTTTACTGAAACGTTTTAATAATCTTTCCAGGTGAGAAGGACATTCCTGGGCTGACTGATAGCACTGTCCCTCGCCGCCTCGGCCCCAAGAGAGCCAGCAAGATCCGCAAGCTCTTCAACCTGTCCAAGGAAGATGATGTCAGGCAGTATGTTGTCAGGAGACCCCTCAGTAAAGAAGGTGAGGCTGCTTTGGCCAATACATTATTTCCTTATCAGGAAGACTGATTAGTTTGTGGCATAGCGTGATGACTGATTAAGGTTGGCTTAGTTGGAATACTTTCAAGAGGAGCGTCTGCGAATTAAACTGATTAAGAAGCTCAACTACTTTTTACAGAAGGTATTAGAGTAGAAGTAACCTGTGGGTTATTTAAAAACTGATGTCTGCTAATAATAAACAGTAAAATAAGTTAATTTTGAAAATTTGTTTGAAAGAGAATTAATCTAGAAGAATTCAGTTCTTACTGAAATGTAATGTAAAGCTTTACCTTTCAGTTTTAGATAGGGCTTTTCTCTCGTAGTAGAATACAGCAGCATGGTAGCTTTGTACCTCAGGCACACTAGTAAACCCTTTTTGGCGAGGCAGTAGCTTCAAAGTGGGGACAGTGTAGTGCCACAGCAACAGGGGAGCTGCTAACCGGATAACGACCTGACCTTGTGGCAGGTTATACTGCATTGCTCTGTCAAATGTTTTAAACCAGCTTTATTCTATTGAATTCGAAACGGCCTACTCTTTGATCTGGGAAATGTTATCTACCTTGTAGATCCATTTGGTGGGCCTCTCTATCGTTATTTAGCATTCTATAAACCAGCAATACTGAATGCTGCTATATATTGCTGCACTCTTGGTTAGGTAAGAAGCCCAGGACCAAGGCCCCCAAAATTCAGCGTCTGGTGACTCCCCGTGTCCTGCAGCACAAACGCAGACGCATTGCTCTCAAGAGGCAGCGCACCCAGAAGAACAAGGAAGAGGCCGCAGAGTACGCCAAGCTGCTGGCCAAGAGGATGAAGGTGCGAAATCGTTTGGTCTATTATGTTTCTCATGGGCTGCTCTTAAAAATGAGATTTCTGAGTTCTGCAAGAACAGTGTGAAACAGTTTTGAGATGCCCCTGTTCATACACAAATGATTGGTTACCAGGTTTGGTAGATTTGAACATATCACTCTTGTCCACTCATGCCACCAATAACCTAAGATGAGCAAATATGAACTAATTGACTGCCAGCCATTTTCAGACCAGTGAACCCTTGGCTGCCAGTGTTTTTGAGCATTTTGACAGATTTTTGAAGAGCCACATAATGCGTTTTATGACCATATAAACCCTAAACCTATCAAGGATAACCTCTCCTTTCATCAAAAATTTGTTTCTAAAATGTTTTTTTTTTTTGGTTTTTTTTTTTTTTTTTTTTGCTTTAGTGACCCCTCAAACATATGAAAAGGTTGTTTCCTTCTATAAAACAGCAAAAATGCTGAGAAAGGGCTTTTGATAAATATAATAATTTATTCATTAATATAGAATCCCGGTCAGGTTAGCTAAATTTATCTGACCCGAAACTATCTGCTAAACTGCTGGGTGTTGGTGAAACTCGTTGTGAACTACCCTCTCCACTTTGTCAAGGTTTATCGCCTTAATTTCCCACGATCAGGACGCTACTTAAACTATTGCGACTGCGACACACACTCTGAGTGTGATCTGCTTAATTTCTCATTTACGTCTGTTGGGCATCATAGCTAATCTATTTACTGTCTCAGAGTCTAATAAAAATTTGCACTACAGCCACCTACAGGGTCAGTTTTTGTAAGTATATTCTGTGTGTGCAAGCCTGATATTTACAGACAAAGCTTCCCCTAAAAGACATCAATGGCAGTGAACGTTTGCATCTATAGATGTCAATGGCAGTCAATGAGTTAAATTGAGTTTTTTTGGGGGGGGGGTTTGTATGAAGGGAGTAAGTTGGAATAAAATGTATATTGGTCAATATTCAAGGCCTCATGCTTTGCTAATGTTTGCAAAATGGTAGTCCATTATTGCTGTAGGATATATTTGCCTTATAAACAAATTTCACCTTTGCTGTACAGGAGGCCAAAGAGAAGCGCCAGGAGAAGATTGCCAAGAGACGCCGCCTGTCTTCCCTGAGAGCCTCCACATCCAAATCAGAGTCCAGCCAGAAGTGAAACTTGCTCCTTGTTTATCACAAATAAAACAAAAAACTGTGCTGAATACCAAGTAGTTTTGTTTATTGGGGGGGGTGGGTTGGGGGGGTCGAGTTGAATTTAGCTTATTATAGAAGTCTTAGCATAAGAACAAAAATGTACTGAACTAAAAAAAAAAAAATCACTAAAGGCACTAAAAAAATAGCATTTAAAACTGAATTTTCACTGGAAACTAAATATATTTAATTTCTTTTTGTTAGGATACAGAAACCATCTTAAAAATAGTAATGGGAATCTTTAAACAAATCTACCAAGGTAAATCTCCAGATTTCACTGATACTCTTAGTGTGACAAAGTGCTTTTATGAAGAGTACAGAAAACCGCTTTAAGGATGTAGAACTGGAGATGTAGGTCATGTGGAGGTCTAACTCCATTCAAACATGAGTAGCTTAGCTTTTGGCCACAAGGTGGTAGCAAAACCTAACTATTTGTGACTGCAGATTGAGAGTCTGTGATCAGTTTGGTCCTTTTTCAGGGTGAAGTGAGCGTTTTATTAAAAATATTAATGATAACATTCTAGCCATACACACAGCACTGTTTGGTGAAATTTAAGGTCTTTGTATTTTGGTTACACAGGGGGTTCTATAGGGTCTGGTGGAACCATTGTGTTTTGGAGCTTCCAACCTTGTGTAAAAATCCTCAGCAGATGTTTACTTCATCCCATTTACAAGTGATATAAACAAATCATGTACAAAATTGTTCCCTTTTACCTTTGTTGAAGCACATTTATGCTTTTTTTTTTTTTTAAATATAGGCATAACTGGAAAATAATGAACAAATGTACAAATGAAGGACGTTTTCCAAAACTAGTGTTATTTGAATTGAGGTCAAATGCTTTAATCTCTCCTCAACCTTCTTTCTCTCTCTCACACATACAGGCCCAGAGAGGAGGAAGGGAAAATACTATCTCATGCTGTTCATACTGCTCATAATCCAAAATGTTATACTGCTCTATATACAAAAGCTGGATTTTTCTTTTTTCTTTTATTGATTATAATTAAGTACTGTTGCATTCTGCTTGCAATCACATTTTCTTTCTTTTAAAGACTGAAAATATATTGAGATTAATTAATTTTAATTTGATCTCTTCAGTTTTGTTTCTTCTAAAATCACAATTGTAGTTTTTATTATTTTTTTTTAACAATTTCTTTGCACAGTTGTCCATAGAGTTTCAAGCACGGTTTTCAATTCACCTATATTTGCCTGTTTACTTTTTTTTTTTTTTACCCATGGTATCGATTTAGTATCGATACCAAGGTATTAGATGCTAGTATCATACCAAAGTCATAATTGTGGTATCGATCCATCCCTTTTGTGTAATAAAGCAGTTGTTTGTAAATGCATTTGCAAAGTGCTGGAACATGCTGCCTTCGTGGTTTTAATTGACATTGACTGTCAAAGATAGGCACGAAGGTCAAAGACATTGAAGAAGCTGTATACAAATCTCCCTTTTCCACTGCATATCCCATGCTTGGGACTGTTCTGCTATATATTTTGAACTAGACTGAGAGAATGGCCTGGATTTTTTTTTGCCTGTGTGTTTGCTGTAGTGCTCACTGTGGTTCTTAAACTGAAGAGGAAATTGCATGGATTTCGGATGGACAGCAAATGTCCTCCAAGCCTCCCTTCTCTCCCCATTATTTGGAGTCTTCTGTGTCTACGGAGTGACAGCCCTCCACACATTTTCTTCCAGGAGCTGCAAAAAAAATATGGAGAGATCTATACGCTCATGATGGGTTCCCACAAACTTCTCATTGTCAACAGCCACCACCATGCGAAGGAGGTTCTGCTTAAGAAAGGGAAAGTATTTGGAGGGAGACCACGAACTGTAAGTACACTTTATCAATCTGATTCCCATTCACTCTTAAAAATAAGGGCATTTAAAAAGGACCATTCTATGATAGAAGAAGAACCACGTCTGGTTCCCTGAAAGACCTTTAAGTGAATGTCATTTTTAATCTGAAATTAAATGTGAGTGTGCAAAACTGTTTTAAAGTAAAACGAGCATCTAGATTATTTCAAGTTTCATACATCCAAGCCTAATAACTATTTAAAAAACTTTATATTTACA
>JBBMFX010000080.1:4571083-4591849 GCA_037832545.1 Rhabdalestes septentrionalis | reverse complement strand
TCATACACAGGCGTGTTAGTTATTTGTTGCGTATGGCATTAAAAATGTTAGAAATGGCATTAAAAAGGGCATTAAAAGGCAGAAACCCTGTTTTGGAACCCAGCCCTACCCATGCACATCTTCCATGCCAATAACAACACACTGGCTGCAGCGACAGCAGTCCTTGCCACTTTGCTGTGAATGAGAGGGCTAACGTAGGTCAAACAGTGCATATAAATAAGTTCACGGCTGTGAGACCAGAAATATTCCTCCATAGAAAACTGTAGACTGGAGAGACAATGGTACATTTTGAAACTTGGACAATGTTTAAATAGTGTTTCTCATTTATAGTGTGTGCTCGTATGCCTTACAGTTTGGTCCAAAGTCCCATGTGGAGTGTGCACGATTCTCCCCGGATGGCCAGTACCTGATCACAGGATCCGTTGATGGCTTCATTGAGGTTTGGGATTTCACAACGGGTAAAGTCTGCAAGGTGCGTCTGGACAGTCAAAAGGTCACTGCATGTGTATTTCAATGCCATAAGGAATCGACCTCAGAGAATGTGATGCCACCGTCATTTTTTCCTAGCTGAGTTCGTCCTTCCTAAAGCACAGCTTAATAACATCAATTCTACACTGAGCAGGCATGGGTGCCCTGGGCTTGAGCCTTGGGGAAGAAAAACTTGCTTCCCTATTTAGTGCTGCCTAATTTTCTGTCAGGAATCTACATGGTTACTGTTGAGCTCTCCAAGGTGCAGAAATATGGGTCACCTCAACACTCTGTGACGTCTGGCCACACGCCTTCACGCACACTACCATCCAAAAATAATGTTGCCCGACTTATCACCACTGTAGGTTTTAAAGTAAAGTGACTGGTTTATGCTGTGTGTGCTGTGGGTTTATGAAGAATTCCAATATTAAAAAAACAAAAAAAAATCAAATAAACAACTACCTTAGAAAAAAGAACACAAAGGTAAGCTGGAAAATATGGAGTGGCTGAATTCTCCAGGCTTAAGACCCATCTAGCTGCTTTAGGATGAGTGCCACACACTCATGGGAACTTCTGCAAAATAGTTGCAGAGCAGAGTTACAGTGAGGCATTGAACTGCTTGAATTTCAATGTAAAGAACCAGAAAAATTAGGGATATTCTAAAGACCTTTGACCGGTTGTGTATATTATATATCTTAATGACGAGATTGATGTTGTCAATAGCTCTGAAATTGTGTTGAAACAATAGGTGTAACCCTAAATCAAATGTTTAAAGACAATTTGAACTCTAAAACACACTGTTGAAATGTTTTAATCTGTGGAAGACTTTCGATTTGTATTTGGGAAAATTTTGTTGCCTCAATATTGTTACCAGTAAAAACACAGACTCTTATAATGAGCTCATAACCAGCATCCCCCCATGCATTATTATACTGCAGTAGAGTAGTTTAGAATCCTCAGTATATTTTGTTATTATTAGACTACAGTCATGAATATACTGCAGTATAACAGCATATATAATATGGATTACATGCTGTTCCACTATACTGTAATAATGACTGGGAGTCTTGCACCTGTGAATTATTTAAATATGGTAGAGTAGTGATCAGAAATGTTTAGCTACAGGATGCATGTGTTTCTTTTTCCTGATATTAACCACGTCTCCACAGTGCATAAAACAATTTTACATGAGTGAACTGACATGAGTCTGTTGTCCTTTGTTGTCAATGCACATCAGAACCTGAAAATCGACCACCAGAATCTCTCATTAGCTCACTGTGTAGCTGAATGGCTGTTTATTGAAGGGGGTTAATATGCTCTTCGTTTATTCAGTAGTCTTGTTAAAGGGGGTTAATGTGCTCTTTATTTATTTAAGAACACACAAATTATATATACACTGCTCAAAAAAACCTAAAGAAACAATAAGTAAGACATCCTAGATCTGAATGAATTAAGTGTTATTATCACATACTTTGTTCTTTACATAGTTCAAAATCACAAAAAAATGATCAATGGAAATAAAAAATAATCAACCCATGGAATCACACTCAAAATTAAAGTGGAAAAACACACTACAGGCTGATCCAACTTTGATGTAATGTCCGTAAAAAAGGTCAAAATGAGGCTCAGTACTGTGTCTGTGGCCTCCACAGGCCTGTATGACCTCCCTACAATGCCTGGGCATGCTGCTGATGAGGTGGTGGATAGTCTGAGGGATCTCCTCCCAGACCTGGACTAAAGCATCCACCAACTCCTGGACAGTCTGTGGTGCAATGTGGCATTGGTGGATGGCGAATTTGCCAGTCTTTCTGTTCTCTTGCAAATGCCAAACGTCCTGCACAGTGTTGGGCTGTAAGCACCCCCCCCACACACACACACACCTGTGGACGTCAGGCCGTTTGAGCAGACACAGGCACATTTGTGGCCCGCTGAGTGTCATTTTGCAGGGCTCTGGTAGTGCTCCTCCGGGTCCTCCTTCTACAAAGGCGGTCCTGCTGCTGGGTTGTTGCCCTCCTATGGCCTCCTCCATAACTCCTGATGTTCTGGCCTGTCTCCTGGTAGTGCCTCCCTGCTCTGGACGCTACACTGACAGACACAGCAAACCTACTTGCCACAGATTGCATTGATGTGCCGTCCTGAATGAGCTGCACTACCTGAATCACATGTTTGGGTTGTAGACTTCATCTCATGCTACCACTAATGTGAAAGCTCTGCCAGCATTCAAAAATGAACTGAGAAGTGGTCTGTGGTCACCACCTGCACCTGTTGTCAATTCCATTTGCACAACAGCATGTGAAATTGATTGTCAGTCATTGTTGCTTCCTAAATAGACAGTTATATCAAATAAGTGTGATTGACTTGGAGTTACATTGGGTTTTTTAAGTGTTCCTTAATTTTTTTTTGCAGTGTATATATTTCCAAAAGGGGACATTTTAAACCAAGCTAGACTACAAGCTAGCCATAGTAACAAACAGAGCATCAATTAGTCTCAAGACTCCACAAATAAACTGACTAAAGCAGAATGAATACATTTTTCTTACATTTTTACATTATACTTATTATATAAAGATCATAAAAAATCAAACATGTTTTTATAGCTTGTGTGTTACTGAGCAGTGCATGTGTCCTGGTATGCCTGGTGTGTGTGTGTGTGTGTGTGTGTAGGATCTGAAGTACCAGGCTCTAGATAAATTCATGACCATGGATGTGGCTGTGCTGTGTTTAGCAGTGAGTCACGACACTGAGATTCTGGCTTCTGGAGGCCAGGATGGCAAGATCCAGGTATGTCTAAAATCTGTGTACTACGCTAGGCCACAAATATCTGCAAAATAAAAAGACTTGGTGGCAGAATGTTTTCTCTTAGTTTTTATTTACTTAGACAATTGTATTAGAAGTACCCATATTGTATGAGTATACTTGAGTAGAATAGTAATTTTAAAAGAAACACAATAACGGTAAAAGCATTTGGTTCAATTTTCCATGCCTTCTTGAAATGAAATGTCTTGAAGCATGTTACATAGATAATTTAGACTTCTTTTATGGTCTCAAAGTGGCCAGTACTGTAGAACCAAATGTTAGGCACCCTTGAGACTGTTGAACACTTCCCATCAATCACACTTTAATACCCTGCAGTGTTGGCACAGTGAAGTGCAGTGTGTGTCAACACAAGGAAGTCAAACTCTGCTGTAAGAGCTTTTGCGCTCATCTCACAGGGACAGAAGTGTCTGAGGGGCTACCTTTAATTAATCCTGGTCTCAAGTCAATTCATTATTTAATCATGCAGCAATTTTAATTGTGGCATAACTCCCTCTATTAGAGCTGAAGCACCTGAAGGTGAACAGAGCAAATATTACACAAATGAAAGAAGGTTGAGTACATATGGCTGTCAGTCCCACATAGGATCCACATAGCTATAGGAGGCCTGGAGAACCTGACATGAGATTAATTCAGCCTGCCTCAGAGGTGTATAACTAATATTATCAGTGTATTTAATACACAGTTTGTAAATATGAATGTCTAGTAAGCGTATAGTAAGCGTATAAGGTAAGTGGCCAGTGAGTGGAAGTACAAGAATGGTTTTTCTTATGAACAGGCCAGACCATGATTTATATATAATCGTGTATCACACCATTGCCACAGCAGTAGGCGAGGTAAGAAAGATCAGCTGAATTTTTTTATGGTTACCCATTCTTTCAATTCTGATATGACGTTTTTCTCTCACCAGCTATGGAGGATCCATAATGGACAGTGCCTGCGCAGATTTGAGCAGGCCCACAGTAAGGCAGTCACCTGCATTTGCTTCAGCAAGGACAACAGTCAGCTACTGAGCGCCTCCTTTGACAACACCATCAGGTTAACACACACCAGCAATTCCTTCCTTTGGTCGACTTGATTATTTTCTTTTCACAAACCACACTCTGGGGAGTGAGATAAAAGAGCAATCCGGATTTTACTGTGGTCCTTATAATAGCCTGCTTTGCTCAGTTCCCTGTGGGGCTTGTCTTAACACGGTATTTCATCTCTATTCAAAACGCCAGCTGTTTGAGACACGCCTGTTTGAGATTTGAGAGAAGGTTTCATACGAATCATTAACACATATAAACACAAAGTTTGAGATTTAGAGGAACAGCAGGTATTTCTTTTTTTTTACTTCATCTGAATTATTTAGTTTTTTTCCATTTATTAAACGTTAGAACAGGTGGTTCTCCAGGACCATGACTGAGGTGCGCTGGAATAGTTTGTTCATTTTTACAGTAGAACCCAAAGGATTTTACTGGCTTGGATGCTGGTCCATTTGAAAAAGCACATTCTCTGACTTGTAGCAAGATCAGAAAGGTGCTGTCCTGAACCATTATTTAAAAAGACCAGGTTTAGCACCCTGGAGGAGCACCATTTACTTGATTGAACTGTGATTGTTCTGCAGCTGTCTATTCCTTCGTGTTGTTTTCTCTTTAGCCGTCACAAAGCGTCTTCATCAGTCGATGTTATATATCAGAGCGTCTGATGTTTCTGCTAGACTAGACTGAAGCAAAAAGGGAGGGGGAGGGGCTAAAAGGAATCAGTGCACTGCATCATTTGGAAGATTTCGAAGCACATGTTTGCAACCAGTGGCTCCCACTCCTTCTCCATCTCACACACACTCTTAACGTCCGGACTGCGGCAGTTTCTGCAGAGTCAGTGCTACTCTCATGGCAGCGCTGTGTGTTGCGTGGGTGGGAGGAAGTGTGAGTTTCCACGTGCGCAGAGAGAGCGGGAAGGGGGGGCGGGGGGCGTTTGGGCAGAGGCAGATAAAGTGAGAGAGCGAATATGTGTTTCTATTCCTATCCCACCCAGGAAAGCTGCAGGAGCTGCCGGGTGCAAATGTTTTTCTATGCTGATTCCTTAGAGAGAGAAAGGCGAGGACGAAATGGCAACGTGGTGTTCTGATTGGCTTTTAATTGAAAAAACACCGGCTCCTCCTCTCCTGTGCGGAATTTGATTTGCGCGTGAGGGAACACGTGAATGCCAGGAAGACGTCACATGCTGGTGTTTAAGCCTTTCTGCTGGGTTTTGTACTGTGACTTGCTGCATCTTCATTGCCTGGATGGTGGCAGCTGGAGGGTGTATAAGTAGAAAGTAGTATGGGACTGATGTTTTATTTGGGGGGCTATATGGTGGCTTAGCTGGCATATAATGAGCAGTTTTACTATGAAAAATAAATAAATAAGCTGATTATTTTGATGATTGAGTAATGAAATCTAAATGTAAATCATGAGAGTATGTCAGTGCATTCAGTGTAGTTTCTAATAGATCTGGGTCTGGGAAACTACAAATGTGTTTATTCCTTGAAGAATGAGGATAGTTCTTGATATTGAAGCATCCAGGAATTCATCTTTTCAACAGATCTAAAATATTTTTGGGATTAACATTCTGCCAGCTATACTGTCCTAACATTTTATATTGTCCAAGTATGGATGTTGAAGCATTATTTTTATAAATGCTTGTCTTCAGTTTTCAACGAAATATCTATGAACATCACCTGATGTCATTTTTTTAACTCCATTGTCTCATTCATACTGATTCCTGTTCTTAACAAAAATCCAAAACTTAACTCTAAATCTACTTGTAATCCTGAAGCTACACCAGATCATTTGTTTAAATGTGTAAAGCATATTTAAGGTCTACAGGGAAACAGCTTAATGTGTTTTCACTGGACTTTGTTAACTGGTCAGTACTCAGGTATCTGATATATATATATAGATGGGTTTTGCTTCTACACAAAGTAAGGATTGTTTATAACCACGAGTTGAATTCCTCAGACTTCATGGACTGAAATCAGGAAAGATGCTGAAGGAGTTCCGAGGCCACACTTCCTACATAAATGACATTATCTTCTCAAACAACAGCCAGTATGTCATCAGTGCCTCAGCAGATGGCACTGTCAAGGTAAATGTGTGTTTCACAATGACTGGCAAAAAAATAATGTACTGACATATAGGCTGTGCA
The DNA here is from genome assembly GCA_037832545.1 of Rhabdalestes septentrionalis. Taxonomy (NCBI): domain Eukaryota; kingdom Metazoa; phylum Chordata; class Actinopteri; order Characiformes; family Alestidae; genus Rhabdalestes; species Rhabdalestes septentrionalis. Next base: position 4,585,396 of record JBBMFX010000080.1, on the reverse strand, counting down.
TCTATTGTTTCATCTACAACACTGGCCCTTTCTCAGATCTGGAACACGAAGACGGCAGACTGCACCAACACTATCAAAACTCCAGATGTCCCTGAAGGAGCAGACATCACGGTGAACAATATCGTTCTTGTGCCCAGGAACCCTGAGCACTTTGTGGTCTGTAACAGGACCAATACAGTGGTCGTCATGAACATCCAGGGCCAGGTAACGACCAAACTTCTTGTGTCCATAATTTTCAAATATGATCCTATAACTTGCCAAATCATGGTTACATGTACCTATCAAGAGCCACAGGTTGTAATCAACTCCTAGGTTGTAATCACAGGTTGTAATCAATGAGTAAATGTAGAATAAACACATCAATTGTGAATCAGAGAAGAAAACAATACCATATTTTTCCTACAAAGTTTCCAAGGTTCTAGAGCTGTAGTGGTCCTAGAACACCACTAGGGGGAATTTCACAAAACAGACTTGCTCAGTAAGTTAGACCCTGGATTCTCAACCAATTGGTCGGGGACCTACCAGTGGGCCGCGAAGGCTTTTGATTGGGCCGTGAATCTAAAATCGAGGCCATTGGTCCACAATTGTTTATTTAATATCATCTAATGTGTCCAAGTGGGCCTTGGCAACGTGCCATGATAGATAGGTGGGCCTTAATATTAAAAAGGTTGAGAACCATTGAGTTAGACCATGTAACGGCTAAAGTAAGGACTGACCAATAGGGAGATCATTTAGCTCTTCGCCTGTCTGCCTAACTGAGAAATCCTGTATCATGAAATGCCAAGCCAATGTTGATGTATTCCAGACTCTTGTTAATTAGGTTGATTTTTTAATCAGCTGCCTTTTGGAGCGTTAGAACACCTTGTGGATTTTCTAAGCCCTGGAGGCCGAGACAGCCGCCTCTCCCACTCATTCCCACTTGCCTATTTGCCGACTCACTCACTCTCTGAACCCACTTCCGCCTCCTTCCTCCACAATATTTAACTCCATCCGCTCTCTTGCGCTCTCTCTTCTTCTGTTCCTCCATCTCATTATTTCTCGCTCTCGCCTATCACTTTCCAAGGTATTGAGGAGTTTCAGTTCAGGCGTGAAGGAGGGGGGAGACTTTGTGAGCTGCACGATGTCTCCTCGAGGAGAGTGGATCTACTGCGTGGGAGAAGATTTTGTGTTATATTCGTTCAGCACCATCACCGGCAAGCTGGAGAGGACTCTCACGGTAATGGCAGACACTGGGTTTAGACATTCCTGTTTTTTTTATATTCCCAAGGCAAATGAAAGTGGAAAGCGATTTTATGAAGCGAAACAATTATTCAGTTACTCACAGGCTATAATTAACAATAGCATTTTGGTTTACTGTCCTCTGTAGATGCTTTGTGGGAAACCTCAAAACAAAAGGAAAGTGAAACCTACCAGTGTGTAGATTGGAATATAGTAGATCATTAGTAGACTTGCAGATTAATCTTAACAAATTAGCGAGATTATTCTTAGGGTGCTTTCACACATCATTTAGTTCGGGTTGAATCGCACTAGAGTTGGTTTTCCCAGTTGGTGCGGTTCGTTTGGGCATGTGAGAATGCAAAAATCGTACCCGAGTCCGCACCAAAAGTGGACCAAAAAAAGCGCACCGAGTCCCGACTGCAGACAGTACTGCGCCGTCTAACACTAAACTAGCTGCCGTAGTCATCTGCACTGTGCATTATGGGATTTGTTTACAGTTGGCGCTTAGCCAGATGGAGCTCATGGACAGACCCGGAGCTGCGAGGAGGGGCGGAGCCTCATCCAAATTTGGTCCGATTACCATATTAGGTCCCAACAAAAATTCATAAGAACAAACAGCAACATTCCTCTTATTTAGCAAACAGCTCGGGGAAAGGGGGTTTAATAGATCAGTAGAACAGTGCAGGGTTAAAGCAAAGAAACTCCGCAGTAGTATCCAAGTGCAGGATATACCCGCACATTAATTCTGAACAATTGAAAAGCAGCTTAGGAAATACGTTTGTTGGCAAATCAATGAGTGATGTATATGTTGTCACATGACTGCATTATGGTTCGTTTCAAGTGGTCCGAACCAGAGTACTCAAGTGTTGTGTGAAAAGGACCCAAAACTGCAGAAAAATTCTGCAATGTTTCATTTGTTGCTCTTGGTCCGGACCAAATGAACGGAACCACATATGTGAAAGCACCCTTAGAAACATACACCTGCAATAGAGTGAAACAATCTGTGGTCATACATTTCCTACAATTTTAAAACTCATTATGATTCTTCATTAATCCTTGTGCAAACGTTTCCTCCACCACAGGTGCACGAGAAAGATGTGATTGGCATAACCCATCACCCTCATCAGAACCTCATTGCCACCTACAGCGAGGACGGCCTGCTGAAGCTGTGGAAACCCTGAAGCCCTTCTTCTCTACAGCGTACACTAACTGAACTATAGTCTGTGTTTGTGTAGTGGTGCAGAGTCCTGATTCTGTGGTACCCCTCTACATACAGGCCTTGGGAGTTATGCATTAGTATTGTCTGAAAGTCTAAAGTCTTCCATTAGGTGACAGTGAAGGTAAAAATAACCCCACAAAAATCACCGCAACCTATACTCCTTCCTCTGTACTCTCAAAAGGTTTCTAGATCCACTAGAATTTTGCCATGGAGTTCAGTCGCATGGAGGTACAGTCCATGTTTCTGGGGTATACCGGTCAGGCTTACTTGAAATTGGTTGCAGACTGGTTAAAAGATATGAGGTGGTCCAGACAGAGGGCACCAAAACAGACAAAAGAGAGTTTAGGATCTGGGCATCACCTTCATGTGACAAAACCACATCTCCTCCAAAGTCTCCACTGCATGAACATAAAGACATATTCTTTGTGAAAGGATCTGTAGTGTCGTCTACATCAGTATATGCATGCCAGTGGTAGCCAAATGAAACTACGCATACTGGTTTATTTCTGGATAATGTCTTGTTTAGACATAGCCTTTGTACACCTGCAGTGACATCAGGGTTATTGTGTTCAAGCAAGGAAAGAAGAGTGTATAAAATATGAACATGACAGGACTGGAGTGGCTCCCCAGTGCAGTACAGAGCAAACAGACTTATGAAAGCCATAGAGATCAGTTTTCCTTGAGTGCGCAATGAGGCCTGAGGCCAGCCCCAACATTAAATCTGCTAATGAACGCTCTGATGTGGAAATATAGTTCAGTGTTATTCTGGTGTGAAGGTTGGGTGTGTTTTAACACCTAGCCTCACACTTGCATGCAAGTTAGCCTTGGTAATGCAACACTGGAAATAAGCTCTATGTGTGTGTATTGTATCTCTTAGGCTGAGATTTGGGTATTTATATAGCACAGACACCACCAACAATGTTCCCCTAATGTATGTGTATGGACAGTGGGACAAGGTGATTTTACTGTGTAAATTCATTAAATGGCATTTAGTACTGGGAAACATTCTGTGGCCATAGTGAAAATGGACATATTGTCTTCATTTCAGTTCTTTCCATCCAGTTAGATTTTTTTAATGGCTAATGCCAAAACATGAAACTAAAATATTTAACTTTGCTGTACAAGTGAACGTAACTGCATGTTATGTAAAAATTGCCGGCACATTGTTACAGATACATTTCAGATTCCACATTCATCATTTTGAAACAAACAAAAAAAAATGCATTTTCAGTGCATATAGTATATATGGTGGCTCAGTCTCAGGTTGTCAGAGTTTCTCTGCCATAAGCATCATGGGTCAATAAAGGCTGACTGTTTCTACATACTTTCCTATTTGGTTTTTGTGGCTTTCTTTATTCAGCGTAAATCAAAGTAAATTTGAATGTTCTCAACTTAAAAAGACTCCATAAAAACACAACACAATAACTGAGAAAGATTTAATTTATAAATTAAAATACAAATGTTTACATTATTGGTCCTAATAAAACTGACCCTTGAATGGCACCCATTAAAAAAAAGACCACATTTTGGTCACTGATTCAGAAAAGGTACAATTTTTAACACAAAAACTAGTAAGGGTTGAAAGATTAAGTTTTCCTTTGCAAGCTATAAATCAGAAACAGTCGTGTCCTCCACTGTAAAACCCAAATTTGAAAGAAGTATTTGATATTACCTGACCAGTGAAGGATTTTGCTTTGTAACATTTGTCTTGTGTGTAAAGATGATAAAACTGTTTGAAAATGTGTTACCTTGCAATGTTTGTAATTCTCCACACATTAGCGGTGTATTTAAAATAATTAGAACAAAGAAATAAAAGTGAGAGACTGAACATAATTCTTAAATGATAACACTAATGGCAATTACAGGGAAATGCTACTAATAAATACAAAATGTCAGTCAGTTTATTATTGTGCAAACACTGCTACACATAGAAAAAATGCTTGACATTTAACACAGCTTAAAAGGATCTTCATGGTTATCAGTTTACGATTATAATCAATCATTCAAAACACTGACAAATAAGCAGGCACAGATCTCTTCCCAAAAAGGCAAAGCTGCGGTGGCACTGACTGCAATCAGCAGCACTCAAAGGCTCCTCTTCAACAAAAACAAAAAACAATTTCTCTACACCAAAGGCTCTTAAATGATTTTGTGTGTGTTCAGACATTTGTGGCTTTGCCTTTTTTGAAGTAATATGGCACACTGGACATCACAGTATCATTTGGAAAAAATACAATGGCACATTAAAGAGCACAGGCCATGGTTTTCTGTAGCTTCAGTAGTCACAGGCAGCTGAAAACTAGCTCTGTGCTTTCATTTAAGCCAACTGCAGTTGGACATTCCTGATTTCTGAACACAGAAACTTTCACACACATGAATAATTAAAATATGATTTGAATGGGTATGTCTCCAAAAGGTTTGGATTGTACACTTATTCACAACAAGATAAACGGTACATAAGAAAGAGGCCCCATATTTGCCCAGAAGGCAATTCAGAAGAAATATTGTAGATTTTTAAAAAGGTGTTTATTTACTCCAGCCTCCTATTTTCCTCTTCAAATGAGTAGCATGAACTATAAAAAGAGGAGGAGGAGGAGGAGGAGGAGGAAGGAGGTTTATTAAAAGCAACAGAAGCCTTAAGAGGTCTGACACTGTACGCCTCCACCTGTGTGAAAGTCCTCGTCATCTTCTATGTAGTGGTAATTCCGTCGTGAAAGGTCGCAATCTTCGAGGTCAGCATAAATATAAAGGTCGTCGTCCATGCTCTCAGGCTCACTTTTCTCTCGTGTGTCCGGGAAATACTGCTCCAACTGCTTCAGTTTGTTTACAGGGAGGAAGTTTGCCTCAGGGAACACGACCTGGAGTGATCCAACAGAGTTTTTAAATTAAGGTACAGATTTGCGTTAAAGTTAGGCAGAACTACAACTAAGAAACCAGCAAATATTTTATACGTGCACCATATTTAGTTAAATATTAGTTAACACCACTCACATTAAAGGAGATGATGAGTCTGCCTTTTTCAAATGGTCGACGGTGCATAGGCATCCCCTCATTCAGCACACACTTCTTATCACCTGGTCTGATCAACTCACCTGCTCGAGGGAAGAGAAGGGCAATATAGGAATTAGGAAGAAATATCGTGCTCTAGCACAAAATAAACCACCGTCCAGGACTTTGTGTATGAATCTTGAATCCGGAGTACAGTAACCCCCCCCCCTCCCACTTTCACACAGATCAGAAGTTCCAGTTTCAGTCCATCACAGATTTTCGAACCTTCCACATCTGAATATAGCGGATTGTGACGTCCAAGCCTCGTGCGCCACACAGCGTTTACCAATCAGACACGTGAATTGAATGAAGCGCCACCCCAAACATAAACAAGCACCACGAGTCCAAGACGTCACAGTCAGCTGTACTGAGGCGGGACGTTGAAATTAGCCAATCTTTTATGCTGCTGCTTCTTCTTTTTTTTTTCCTACTTGTATGTTTATTAATGTAAATAAAATGTATTCATTAGTGTATGCACCTGCTTAAACCAAAGAATATGACAGCACATACCAAAGAAAAGGCCCATGCAATAAGTACAGTCTTTACTGGGGTATCATCGCTTATGTACATTCAAGCACTGCAGGAGTTTAGTGTAAACTGTACATTTTCTTTAAAGCCAATGACTTAAATTAAATTTGGGGGCATATTTAGGGTTTACACTATAATAATAGACATTTTTATTCACATTTTTCACTATACGTGGGAGCTGTTGGAATGTAAATTTGGGGGCATATTTAGGGTTTACACTATAATAGTAGACATTTTTATTCACATTTTTCACTATACGTGGGAGCTGTTGGAATGTAACCCCTGTTAATAGCGAGGGTTACAGAATTACTATTATTTCAAACCACATCACTGGATTATCAGACCCATCTAACTACAGCATTGAAAAACATCTGGGCGAGTGAAGGACTGTAAAGTAGCATACTTTAAAACGTGTACACCTGGATGTGGGACCAATAACAATACTTACCTGGATGAGAAGTAATGAGCAGAGTTCTGTTATCCAGTGTTTTGACTGGTTTCTGGAAACCACACAATGACTCCACAAGCTGAATATCCATAGTCATGCTGAGATCCTCCTCTTCTCTGTGAAATACATTTTCAGAACATTACTAATTATGAAATTTTCTTTAGCTTTGGCTATGTATGAATGCCTGTGAATCCACCATTGTAGTTTTTGTGGAGTCGTGTTACTTCTTATCCTGTGCTTACCTCCTAAACACAGGATGTTCCTTCTGGTCTAAGACAATAATGATGTCCCCCGGTTCTAGTCCAGGCTCTTGATCCCCTTCCCCATGGAAAACAACCTTTTGTCCATCTTTCATCCCTGTCAAACATCACCTGCCCTGTTAGATGAACTGCACTGCTTTATTAAAACTATATTCCCTCTATAACCAATAGCTTGTACTTGTTGCAAGTGTCTTTCACGTACGTCTTCAATAATAATAATTCATTTCTAACCAATAGTAATTAGTTCTTTGACATTCCTCACCTTTATCAATGTGGACTTCCAGGATCTTTTTTTGCCGCAGAATTTTGCGCCCTGCGCAGGCCTTGCAACGATCTCGATGGCTCAGTCGTTGTCCTTGGCCTTGGCAGCCACCGCACACAGTAGAAATCTGTTGAACCATACCAGGAGCCAGCTGATGCAGCCTTACCTGCACCCCAGTTCCTCGACATGATGGGCAGATCTCCACAGCCCCTTTGCGCCCACCACGTCCTGAACAGCACACAGTGTGTTAAAGTGAATGCATTTCTCGCCATACATGAAACAGATCATATGTCCCATTCAAAACTAGAAGCATGCACACGCACAAACACAGCCACGTTTTTGATGATCCATTACCTTCGCATCTCTCACATATGACATTTTTTTGAACAGCCAGTTTCCTGGTAGCTCCATTATAAAGGTCCTCCAAAGTCACTGTCAACTGATGTACCACATTCTTCCCTTTAAAAAGAAAGGAAGGCACATAATTTTCTGATTCTTGAATGATTAATGAAAACCCCAGATTTCTGACTCAGTTCTGATTCCTATAGTGTTCCCAGAATTTCAAACACTGCACTGACCCCTACAGGTCCATTATATACATGACAATTATTTGTTTTGTTATATTTCTTTTCATAGTTTATTTAGAAAACAAATTCTCAATATGAAGTCTATATCTAAATTCTAAAACAATAGCCGCATTTACATGGACACAAATTTAATCGGATTAAAATAACCCAAACAAACTGTTTACATGGGCATCAAATAAAGAAATCCTCGTTTGTTCCAAGTTTACATGATCAAGCCATTTAATCCGATAGTACATTATTTTGAGAAGCACTCTGGTAGAACAAGACTATTTTCTGGTTTGGAAAAAGCTCTCCCTGAACCTCTGAGGTTTACTTTCTTCTCGTTTATCCTCCGTTGCGTCTCAGAAGCAGTTCAATGTGAGAGAAGCTTCACTCGGCGCCTGAAAAATATCTATGTTTATAACACTGATAATGATGAGGAATAGCCAAATAGAGTGTACATTCAGAGTAAAATATTTTATTTAAACGAAAAGTGCTTAGATAGATAGATCCTTTGAGTTGCAGAGTGCCAGTTATATATAAAGTTTGGTTGAAACACTGGAGAAATGCTACCGTAAGGCTACTACAGATCGAGTCACGCTAACGGCTAGCCGTGGTTTTGGACAGTGCTGATGGTATTGGATGTTTCTGTTTTTGATTTTACGCTCATCCAATCTCTCCTCGATACTGAACTGTTTTCTTTTATCCAATAAAAACATAGTGTCGGCGACCGGACAGTTTTTGTTTGAATTTTGTTCTCTGCTGCTCCTGAGGTAAACTCACTCAGCTGAGGTAAACTCGCTACCAGCCTGGAGCTCAGGCGCATGCGCAGGAAGAAGGAAAGTTTTCTAATAATCGGTTTGCCTGTTTACATGAGCAGTTTCCACGACCGATCGGATTAAACAAAAGGCCTAAACCACCTCTTTTAATCGGATTAAAAAGGTAATGGATTCACGTGAATCCGATTACATGAGTCGTTTACATGGGACATTTTTAATCGGTTTCCATATTTAATCAGATTAAAAGTGGGAAAAAGTGTCCATGTAAACGGAGCTGATGTCTTAACAGCTAGCACTGCTAGGTACAAAATGAAAACAGTTTTTCTTGGCGTTGGTTTACCATTTAAAGCTATGCATCACACCCACATTCGGCACACCTGCCCATTTTTTTTTACATTAACATAACATTAACTCTGGTGGGACTCAAACCCACAACCTTTTAATCACATCTTAAGTGCTCAACTAGAAGTCCAATGCGCTATCCATTGTGCCACAGAGCCACCTGCAGTAGAAGAGATACACTAACCCTGTGTTCCCACCGCCAGCGGCTAGAGACATTTTGTAAACGTTCTGCATTTTGTGCAGACTGACCACAAGGAGGGTATAATTAGTTAACCTCATGAAATGTATTGATTGTCAAAGTAAGAAATTGATCGATGGAAAGAACTATTTTGTAGTTTCATGGGTTTTTTTTTTCAATTAAAAGCCATTTGTGTGATCTGTAATTTTTATGCTCATGATTAAGTGCTAGTCTAATTTGCATATATAATCTAATTGTCAGTATTTCTCTTAAACGTTTTTACAGTATAACATAAGAGAACAGTGTATAAGATATGTCATGTCCTGAATCATTTAGATCAACTGATGCATTCACCAGATTCATTTGATTAATTGCATTAAATAATCTAATGCATCACTATACAAAAATACCATGATTTAAAAAAATTACCTCTCCTTTCCCTGGGCATGCGGACACCTCCACCGAAGAACATTTCAAAAATGTCCATGGGGGAGCCAAAGCCACCCCCTCCACCACCATTGCCACCTTCTTTGATGGCCTTCTCTCCTCCTCGATCATAAACTTCTCTTTTTTTTGCATCTGATAGCACCTCATAGGCTTGAGATATCTGCTTAAACTACAGGGAGAGGAGCAGACACAGATGCTCGAATCATTTCAAGGCAAGTCTTGTCAAGCTGTATTGTTGCTGTTGTGTGTTTTTTATTGCAAACTCTTTTGTCCTGTCTACATCTGTGGTGTTGATGGTGTTCTATTCTGCTTATTTGTTTCTCCCCGGTTTTGGAGTTGTGTTGTTTAGTTTCACTGTGTACTGCGTGAATATGGTTGAAATAACAATGAAACTTGACACCATTTCCCCATCTAGGATCTGACATGATCTTGCTACCTACATCTAAAGGATGTCGATCTAAATTAACTCCTCCATATCTCTCAGACCTGACAGCTGACAAGAACATGTGACCGATTTACAGTCCTTTAATAAAGCACTCACTCACCTTCTCCCCCTCAGTTGGATTTTTGTCTGGGTGGTATTTCAAGGCCAGCTTGCGGTAGGCTTTTTTCAACTCCTCAGGACTAGCATTGGGTTTTACACCAAGCAGATCATAGAAACCTGTCTCTTTCACCATGCTGGCAACTAGGTAGATTGTTCTCTAAAAGAAAAGAAAAATACTAGCTAAAGTTCCATCATTTTTGTTGTACCAGCCGACAATGATGTTGACAGACCAGTTTCAAGAGGAGAAATAGTGACAATAGCAAAGTTTCCTGAGGGTGAACTACGGGTTTGTCTGTGCGATGCATTCACTCCCTAGCCAAAAGGTCAATTACATATTACCGCAGATAATGTTTTCTTGACAGCAAGTTCACTTTCACCGAGATATAAACTACACGTTTAGGGTCAACGTCGCTTCCTAGAGTGAACAAAATTACAAAGTCGGACTTGGGTCCATGTTTATCAACACTGACGCTAGCAGAGATAAATTACCATACATACATTAGATATACAACTGCCATTTTAATTCAGACAGGTTATACTGTGTCCGCCAATGTTAACTCTTATCAACTTGTCCATGTTGCTTAGAGGGACATTTCACAGATCAGTGAGCCAGACACTATACACGGAAAGAAAGCCCCATTCTTTATATTAAAAAGTCAATTAAAAGTCTCTTTAGAATAAACGCTATTTTGAAGACCTATTAGATACCTTAACCACTATATTAAGTTAACCTACCAGTTACTATTAACATGCAGCCTTGTCATTAGGTCACTGCAGTGGCCCTTTTATATTTTGTACATTTTTTTAAACAACAAAAAATAAAAAACACTATCTGCCATTTATGTTTCACAGAATAAGATGGTCTGATTTGGGTTCATGTTTATTAACACAGAAAGTAGCAGCTGTAGGCTAGGGTAACTGTCTTTGGCAATACAGTTGGCTATAATATTTGTCAGTTGAAACCAGACAGGTTATAAGGTATCCAAAATAATATTGTTTCCATCTTAAGCAATGTTAGCTCCTGTTTACTTGGTCATTTTGTTCAGATAAAGGAACAATGCTAGGAGAGTTTAGCCTTTAGCTTGTCTAAGCTAGTTCGGCTAGGTGCCTTAGCAAGACTTATAAATGGCCGGTCTAAATAAGAGATTTTTTTTTCAACACGGACATGACTTTAATCTTGCTAATTCAACAAGAAGTGGCTGTCTTACTGTGAGGGAAAGTGCTGGTCGAGATCTTCTCATGGAAATGTGTGAGGCTCAGGAACTTCTAGAAGATTCCAGAGACTCTCAGCGGCTGAGTGGGTAATTTCACAACGACTGAAACCACGCATGCGCAATTCCAGCGGTTCATTCTTTGGGGTTACAGGTTAATAGTAATAGTAAGTAGCACTGAGATCGTAGTTAAAAACAAGTAATAATTTAAAGACCTTATAAATCACTAATTGATAAAATAATTTCCAAGTTCATATTAAGTTAAACTACAAGTTACTATTAACGTGTAACCTTTTCGTCACTACAAGGGAATCATAGAATCACATATAGAATTGTGGAATCTTGATGTTACCAAGACAATTAAAACTGTGGCTCCTACATTTTACATGTTTATTAACACAGAAACTAGCAGCTGTAGGCTAGGGTCACTGCCCTTAGCTATGCAATTGGCTAGAATATTTGTCTGTTGAAACCAGACAGGTTCTACTGTATCCACACTATATTATATCATAAAGTATCAGCAGCAATTTGTTATGTATCACATCGTAATCACATGATACAGTCAAGTACATCTTCTCTCCATGTGAAATTCTGCCATGCATAAACGAAAATGAAGGACAAAAGCGCGACTCCGGTGGGACTCGAACCCACAACCTTTGAATCACATCTCAAGTGCTTGACTAGAAGTCCAATGCGCTATACATTGCGCCAAGGAGCCACCTGTTGCACTTTGGCAAAATTGCACCTATGAAGAAGAACCAACAGATAGATGAATGAGGCTTTTGATACACTTTAAATTCCTCAATTAGTATGGTGCCTAATATATTTATTTTTCGGGTATATCCATGGACTGAATGATTACTTGACGCGAACACATGTTCCCGGTATAAACCTAACCAAGCAGGAATCATGCAGGATGATATTGCAATAAAAGACTTATATTTCTGTGAAGGTAGAATCAAACTATTTGTATTGTCCGAACCAAGTATTTGTTTTCTATCCATGGACTGAATGATTATTTGACGCAAACACATGTTCTCGGGTTAAACCTAACCAAGCAGGTATCATGCAGGATAATACTTAAATAAAAGAATTGTACTTAAATGAATGTAAAATCAAACTATCCGTATTGTCCGAACCATAGTAAATTTGTGACGCTGTTTCTGGCCGTCAATTCCTAGAGCCCGGATAGCTCAGTCGGTAGAGCATCAGACTTTTAATCTGAGGGTCCATGGTTCAAGTCCCTGTTCGGGCGTTACGTTTTTGTTTTTAATTCTCTGCAGCATATCTTTCTGACGTCTGATAAATCGAAACAGATCAAACAAGCCAGCGATATGTGTTTATATTTGATATTTTAAGTTGAAATGGTTATTGTTGCAAAACAACGTCTAATGTAATTAGTGAATGTTATTATATATTATAAAATACCTTGGTATTTTTGACCCCTTGTAGCATCTTGTTGCCCTGAGGCAACACACCAAAATCTTTTAGGGGGGTTGGGTGGAACACATTTTATGATTGATATATTATTTATGACCCCCAAGCTCCCAAAATCTTGGGTGAAATATTTTTTTTCTCTTAAAATAAAAATGTGTGCCATAGAGGCTTAATCATTTGGGCTAAGCCCTGTACTTCCAGTGAAGGGCAAACTTAATGATACCGCATACCAAGACATTTTGGACAAGGTCGTGCTTACAAATTTCAGGGCACAGTTTTCTGTTCCAGCATGACTGCGGCCCAGTAAGCTCCTTTAACTGGTACATAGATTGCGAGTCAAGACTTCTTGTCCATCAGTGCCTGTCATTTATTCATTCAGGGAGAATTATCCAGTATTACATATCTGACGGTGGCAAAAGTATGCACACCTTTCATTTCAGTAACTGGTGCAGCAACAACTGCAACAAAACATTTCCAGTAACTGCTGATCAGTCCTGCACATCAGCTTGGAGGAATTTAATCTATTCCTCTTCATGGAACAGCTTCAGCTCTGGGATGTTGGTGGATTTCCATGCATGAACTGCTCACTTCAAGTCTTTCTCAACTTCTCAGTTGGATTAAGGTCAGGACTTTGACTAGGACAGGAATTATTTCCTAAACCACTGGGGTAGAAGCATCTCAGGCTTATCCAGAGGGGCAGTTATGTTCTAGAATACCCTCTGGACCCAGTGGAGGTTGTTAAAAAAGAATGTTGGCTAATCTGTCATCCCTGTTGGACAACATCTCCCACCCAATGTAGGAGACTCTGACAGTAAATTGTAGCCTCAGTTTCCTATTCTTAGCTCACAAAGGTGGCACCCAGCCTGGTCTTGTGCTTATGTAGCCCATCTGCTTCAAGCTTCAAAGAGTTGTGGATTCAGAGATGCGATTCTGCATACCTTGGATTTAATGAGGGGTTATTTGAGCTACTGTTGCTTTTCTATCATCTTGACATCAGCAAGGACTTTTTGGCCAAACACAGCCTCCGACCACTGGATATTTTTTGGACCATTCTCTGTAAACCCTGGACATGTTTGTACATAAAAATCCCAGATGAACAGCAGTTTCGGAAATACTCAGACAAGCTCTTCTTGCACCAACAACCATGCCACATTCAAAGTCACTTACACTACTCACAACAAGTTTGGGATATTGTTATTTACATTAGTGCTTTTCCTGTTTGCTCTGAATTGTAAGGAAATAAGTAAAAGTTCCCTTTTATATTACTAATAATGTATGAGAAGAAACACCATTTTCAATAGTTTAGTGTTTATTACCCCAAAATGTAGACAATAACAGGTATAACCTCAAATAACAAAAACTGACTGTCACTAGTGTGTGTTTCTACCATTTGCCGCAATGAGAGCTTGACAGTGACGTTTAATGCTCCTCACTCGCCTCATGATGTTGTTCTGGGCCAATGCGTACCACTCTTCCACAAGTGCTACACGCAGTTCCGCCAGGTCACGTGGGGTGGGGTAGAATCATTCCGTCTCTGCTTCAACTGGTCCCAGACCTGCTCTATGGGGTTCAGGTCAGGGGACATTGATGGCCAGACCATATGGGACACTCCAACTTCCTGAATTCGAGCTGTGAGAATTCAGCCTCGATGCGGTGGCGCATTATGCTCCATTAACAGAAAGTTGGGGGTGTGCTGGTGGAACTGGGGGATGATGATGGGTTCTATGATGTCTCTGAGGTAAGAACATGCAGTGACTGAGCCGTGTACAATAACCAAATCTGTTTTGCATGGACTGGTGATGCTGCCCAGACTGTTGCACCTCCTC
>JBBMFX010000080.1:4558168-4569853 GCA_037832545.1 Rhabdalestes septentrionalis | reverse complement strand
CCTGTGTCTGTCATGAACTCTGCCAGTAGTTCTGTGTCGTGATGCAAGTCTGCTGAAGACACACCAAGTTCATGAGCAACATCTGACTGCCTGCCACCACACAGAAGGTGCGCCATGGTGTCGTGTGTTCATTTGAATTATGAACTTGGAATAACTTGCTGACAATAGCAGATTTTTATACCCACAGAAAGTTGAAATTGATGCCACATTGAAAAAGGTTGTCTTTTGGTATTGGCCCCAATATAGGGCACACCTGTACACATTGAGACCATTACATGGAAAACACAAAATGAGGCGTGTCCATCAGCCCAATACAATTGCCTCCCTATCCCAAAAATGTCTGAAGAGAAACAAACAGCATATGTATGTCATTCACTAATTCTCTCACAATATCCCCAACTTACTGTGAGTAGTGTAAATCCCCATTCGGATGCACGTTTTGAACTTCAGAAAATTGCCTCCACCATGTCTAGAAGCCAAAATGCTGTTGCTGCCATGTGATTGGCTGATTAGCTGTTCTAACAGGCTAAATAAACCGGTGTGCCTAAAAAAAGCGTTTATATCTCCATTCTGTACATATATACAGACAAGTTCTTATATACATATGTCACTACACACAATTATTTTAGATTTGTGGAGCCACATGGTTGCATGATATAGTTTATTTTATAAGTTCATGCTGCTCATACACTTATTTGCAGTGGTGGAGCTTTCTCAGCACTGTACTGATTAAATTGGATCAGAAAACACTGTCCACCACCTGTTGGTGTACAGGTGGGAGAAGATGGCCCATCTATTGCTGTAAAGCTAAATATTTTTGGTTTTCAGACAGACTCACAGAAAGGCTCAAATACTGGACCCAACTTAAAGGAAAATAGTTTTTCTTTAAAAATCCATTTCCCAAGGAATTTAGGCAGTCATAAAAGCCCGAGCAGCACAAATTGTGCGCTAAAGGAAGTACTAATTGGGATTTCGCTCATTGAAGGGAAAAAATAAAATAATTAAAGCAATATCAGTTTTAGGTCCTTTCTACAAAGTTAAAATGTTATTAAATAAATGTGCCAACTGCATGATGCCAGGGGTGGTAATGTGTCTAGTAGATGTGTCCTCTCATTGAGGTTGATCATGGGAGGTTAAATCCAAATGTAATAACTGAAATTTAATAACAATCTAGCCAGGGGAACACACACAAAGCAAATAACATCATACGGGTTGTACAATAGAAATACTTTTAATTTCATGTTTTATCACAGGCATCAATGTTAACAAGATATTTAAAAATGCAGATTAATTTCATCACACTTTCAACCTTTATCTAACACACACGCGCAGACACTCCGACAGACACACCTATCTTATCACAAGAAAAAAAAAAATAATAAGAAAAGTGACAGTTTCTGCTGGATTAAAATCGTCAGCCCTAAGCATTACCTCTCCCACACATACACAAACATCTGTGTGCACACACACATGTACACACCCACACAAACATTAACAGTCAGTCTCTCATTAACAGCGATGTGTGGAGTAACTTCTACCTGGACAAGGCTGTGATCCTGGAAAAAGGGAAAACAAACCTGATCAGAGATCCCAATCCATTAAATACAATATATACATTCCTTACCCTCAGCCCTCATTGTATCAATCAACCTTTGGGTTCAAAGGAAAATAAAATACAGCCCTTGTATAAAATTGGTCCATTCTGTTAATACTTATGAGCATTTCTGCCGTTTTCTATATTTGCGGAATATTTGCTACCATATCTCAGTTACTGTTGGACATATTTTAGCATGGTGTTAATTAGCATTTCTAAAAATATCGATTTCTTTAAATAACGATCAAAGACAACTCACAAAAATGACCAACAGAGCTTAAGATGAATGTTGGGTAGTTGGCCAATTTATACAGTCCCTGACAAAATACAATTAATACATACATATTGAAATGTATATGCTTATGCTGAGTGGAGTGCATTTTATAAACTGGTCATACTCCCACATAGGGGTGTAGCACCAATTTCTGGGCCTTATGCATAAGCAGTGGCCACGGCACCCACAAGCTCGAGGTTCACAACTACCTACAACCTCAGAAGCCCTGGGAATTTAGGCCCACTTTTCACCCAACTACAACGCCTCTGCTTCCACCTGGTGTTAACAGAAAATACAGGTTGGGGGTGACACAGTACAGGCTGTACAACACGATGCAAAAGTCATTTCTGTATTCAGTTATCTTTTCCTAAACTTGTCATCGATTGGAACACGTTCTTTACTGTCGACCATTTTTGACCCTTGAGACATCACCATTAAATTTCTCATGGAGCCGGCACCAAATCATGACCTACTTCAGGTGCATTTTAACCTTCCCAGGTACACTGCACAGCAAAATAATGTATTATTAAAACCTGACTATCCTTCCCAACATTCCCCAATCCACAGTCTGATGATATAACTTGTAAACAACGCAAATTGATTACAGTGTGGGTGTACTCTTTTTAGGACTAATATATATATATTCACAGGCTACAGACAGACAGGTTGTGTCAGAGAAAAACTTACTGTAGTTTCTCTTGCAACTGTTCTAGTCTCTGCCTGTCCACATATCGGGAGAAGAGGGACAGAAGGTTCGGAGGGGTGAAGAGAGGAGGGGAGAGGGAGGAGGAGGGGACCTTTAACAGCTCCCTTGTCACAGAGAACACCAACTCTGTCCTGGGTTGGAAGGAAAAAACATTAGTTACAGAGGCTGTCCTACATGGAAAGAGGAGGATTAGCAGTGGCATCAAGAATGATTAATAGAAACAAGTAGACCCGCTCACCATCGATTGTCATCCATGAGCTGACAGTTGGGATCAGAGCTCTGCATTCTCTCCCCCTCACTTAGAATCAGATAAAGCAGCGTAACACCAAACTAAGAGGGAGTGTAAAAAAACAATCACACAATATAACTAATTACTAAATATTTATAGAACAAATACTTTTCATTGCAATATCAACTCATCTCTTTGATTTGGAACAGTAAAAGAAAAGGAAGAGGGCAAGTACTTTATTTTGCAGCACTTTGGGAAACTGTCCCTCACTTCCCTGCAGCTCCTGCAATAGATCAGTGAGGGCAGAGCTAGACATGGACTGGATTACAACTGCAACAGGCTCCACTAACCAGCAAAGCACCTAAAAGAGAAACAGAGTGTGTGTGTGTACACAACATAGTAGCTCTTTAATTAATATCAAACTCCATTTTGTTGTGTAATTCTGATCATATATGTTTGGAAAGGGCATGCCCATATATACACAATCTCTGAAATCAGCCCCTCTCTATCAATATATAAAAAATATTTAAAAAAAGGTAAATACAACAATAAAAAAACCCAGGATGGCTTCAAAACAAGGGCAGGGCAGAAATTTTTTACCCATAAATGAATTAATTATACTGTGAATCTTATTCAAAAAATTTAATCCTGTTTGGATTAAAGCCGTCGTCTTTAGTTTTGTACTAAACTACAAGGCTAATGCTAAAAAGGGATGCGTTTTCACCACACTTTTGAAAGTCAATATTAGCTAAATTAACCATGAACAAAACACAGGACATGACAAGAACCTGCCTACATCTGGAACAAACAGACAAAATATGCCCAGGCCGTTCCTTTCCAGGTGTAATAGACAACAAATAAAGTAAATCTATGATTGCAAATATAATTAAAAATGGCCTGATAAAATTTCTACCTGGTCTTGCTTGTCCTTCTTGGCTAAGGCTGGAAGGTTGCGGGCAATTCCCATGACAACGGCCGTAGCTTGCGGTGGAGGCAGGAAGGGTAGAAGCCGAGAGATGAGGCGTTTCCCCTTTCGCACGGACATGATCATCAAACACTGTTCATCGCTCACTCTGTGTACAGACATGCAGAAAGATTTTCAACATGCTCCAATCACTGAACTTACCTTTATACATAGAGAAGGACATACTTCCCCTATTCAGACAGCTAGTTACACTAAAGGATCATATTAAACAATGAAAACTTTATATAGAGAGAGAGATAGAGAGAGAGAGAGAGAGAGAGAGAGAGAGAGAGAGAGAGAGATAGAAAGAGAGAGAGAGAGATAGAAAGAGAGAGAGAGAGATAGAAAGAGAGAGAGAGAGATAGAAAGAGAGAGAGAGAGATAGAGAGAGAGAGAGAGAGAGAGAGAGAGAGATAGAGAGATAGATAGAGAGAGAGAGAGATAGAGAGATAGAGAGATAGAGAGATAGAGAGAGATAGAGAGATAGAGAGATAGAGAGAGATAGAGAGATAGAGAGATATAGAGATAGAGAGATAGAGAGATAGAGAGAGGTTTCTCTTTCAAATTCATCCTTTTTAAAAAACTTCTCTTTCACTCTCTCTTTATACCTGTCATCCCACTCTTTCTCTCTGAGGGAGTTGTACAGCTGCAGCGTGTTGGTCTTGTGCTGCTCTAGCAAAGCTTCTCTCTGCTCCTCAGGTGTCTGCATGAACTTTTTCTCAAAGTCTTGCACCTCCAGCAGCAGACTGTACATCTGCACATCACAAATCAATAATTTAAATAAAACTAGAATATGAAAAAGCATTCTCCATACTGTATATACGGAAATTTTTTTTTTACAGATTTATACGTAGTATAATTAAAAATTATTGTTCCCAACTCTGCCCCTGTAGTATACCCTGCCCTGCTAATGCAGTGATTTGCTTCTTAAAAATCCACACATCTTCAGGAAGAACTTGCTAAATAGCTAATTAGTCAGGAAAGGTGTAAAGAAAAAAAAAAAAAAAAAACAACCCAAAAAACATACAGGACTGAGTGACACTCCATTACCAATGTTGGGTACATTGGTAATGTCGTTGGTTTAATGAACTTCTCACCTTTTCCACAATGTAAAGTATCTGTCGTCTCTTGTTCCACACCTGTTTTTCTCTCTTCTCCTGTGCAATCAGAACAAAATCTATGCTTGGCACATAAAGCTCACAGAAAATATAATTGTGCAAATTGAACATATGATTTGCACACACTTTTGCAGAGGGAGAACTGTTTCAGCTAACCTCATCATCAGTGCGCGTTGTCACCACAGCATCTATCATCTTCCTGGGGTTGTTCACACTGGAGACGGTGAGTTTACCCAGAGAACCAGCAAACTGGACTATAAGAGACACAGTATCCCATGTAGATCATTTCTTTATTGCTTAAGAGATAACTAGTTTTCTATTATCATATATCACTTCTAGAAAAATACACTTAACACAGGCACACACACCGACTTTTCCCTTCCAGCTACTGTTAAATGTCAGTAAATTTCAAGCAAAAATGTTTCTGCCACTATGTTTTTGGTTTTAAATGTAGTATGGGCAGCACTTACCTGGCCGATAGGTGTGCTCCAGCTTGGCTACCTGAGGTGTGATGAGTTTGGTGGTGTGCTCTTTCCTGCTGCTATCCCTGTCCCGCTCCTGACGCTTCTCCATTTTTTCATAATAATTCTTAATGTTCAAAATAAACAACCCTGTTAGTGTGAATACCCAACAGTCCCCTTGAGCAGTGAATCTGCTGTCATAGGATTTAAAAAAAGCTTTTTTTTTGGTGAGAAATACACGCAGTACAGCAGTGTTAATGTGTATGTGTACCTGATAGTAGTAGTCATCCAGATAAGGATCCGTGCTCTGGAGCTGCATCATTTGAATGCGGGCCACCCAGTCCTTCTCCTTCTGAGTCATCAGATTACTGTAGGGATCCCTAATTCTCCCGTCCCCTCCTCCTCTACCACCATTGCGATCGCTGAAAACCAATATTAGGAAGCAAAAAAAACCAAACAAACAAAAACAAAACAAAAACAAAAAAAACACTACATTTAAGAACTTAAAAATATTCCACTGCATTATAAAAGACCAAAGCAGTTGATAACAATGACTGAAGACATTTGAAATATGTACTGAAAAAACACCTTCTGTTCTGCATCCTCTGGGTAAGCATTCTGCGGTGCTGGGGGTGGAGGTGAGTGGTGTTATGACGGATTGGGACATGGTTAGGAGGAGGAGCATGATGCGAATGGGGACCAACTCTAGGTGGAGGTTGTCCAAAAAAAGGTCTGAAACCGCCACCCCCACCTGGCAACATTGGGGGAGCTGGACCAGGACCTCTAGGGAAAGGACCAACCTGGGAGATTTGAGACAGGAGGAGAAGAAAAGGATAAATACCACATGCTCAATCCAGTGGTACAATATTGACCTTTTGCAGGAAATACATTTTGTCATCTGATTATAAGCAGTGCATGTTACAAATAACATTCCAGTGTACACTTAATGGACTAAAATACAGTGTGTAGTCTATCCACCTTTCTGTAGTAATCAGGATGCTTTAAGGTGATGGGCCACACTCTGTTACAGACACTAACAGGTTTATAGAATGGCTGAAAACATATGCATAACAAAAAGCCCAGTCTGCAATACACGTATAGAATGGACCTCAGTTGGTTCACCTGCAAAGTGAGCAGTGATGAGGCTGGCATTTTCTGGTGAAGTGAACAGCGAATTTATGTTCAAGCATTCATCATACACTAAATTAAGCCTCACCTGAGAGTTGAGCAGCTGGGCCCTCTGTATCTGAGACAGAACTGGACCTACTCCAGCAGGAAACGGAGGACGACAAAGTGGAGAATTCTGAGTGTGGGCAAGAGAGACAAGAAGGACTTAAACGTAATATATTTCAAGGCATCAGCAAATGAAACCAAAGAGGAGAGGAAAAGGATTAACTAGGGAGGGAAAAAGCTGACTGGTTGCTTAACGGGCACTCACAGCAATGTTGAGGAGGGTGTTGGGGGAGAGGCGCTCAGGGAAGGGATGGGGGAATCGGTGCTGCACAGGAGCTCTCACATGCACAGCAGTGGGATGGTGAATCTGGGAAGAGAAAACATGATGCTGACCTACCACAAATTACGAAACTATAGAGAAACATCAATTCATCATTCTTCAAAGTATGTAAAACATGGCTGGCATACCTGCTGATTCATGATATGGCCCATGGGTTGTTTAGGAGGCGTTCCAATAGGTACTGCCCTTACAGGTGGACTTCCAATCACGGGCGAGGAAGAACGAGGAGGCGGTACTCTTTCAGACAAGTCCCGACCTTCCTCCCTGGTGACTTGTGGTGTCCGCTTTGGAAGCCCCACTTCTTTGATAATAGACAGCAGTGGAGAGTCCTACCCAAAAATAAGAGGAAATTTGTCACCCTAGACATCATCCCCTCACATATATCCCACACCTGGACAGATACTATAGTAATTTGATTAGGTGTTCATGATAAGGTTGAACAATATGTAAACAATTCTGGAACCACTGCAAAATAATCAGCCACAATAATAATTACCTCCATGTGAGTAACAAGTCCAGGAGTAAGACTAACAGGACCAAAGCCCATACTGTTCTCCCAAATGCTGTGAGAGTTCATCTGTAATATAAGTAAAGAAAAACAAACAGATGGAGAAAAAACTCATTATTTTTACTCACATGGAACTTGCTACATGATCCATTAAAACATTTTATGTAAAACTAGACTTAATTAATTAATTAATCAATACCAGATCTGGTATCGCCCTAAATGAGTAATCTCCCATAAATTAGTAACCTCACCTGCTGCAGCGGTGCTGTCCCTCTATGCAGCAGATGCTGCTGTTGCTGGTAGCTAAGCAGTGAGCTAGGCATGCCACTTAGTGCTGGAGGCAGTGCCTGGTTTGGAGGTGCAGACTGTAGACTGGACCTATTTGGCTCAGCAGCACCCACTCCGGCGATGGCAGGATCAGAGCCCAGGATGAGGCGAGTGAGTGACTCGGCCAGGTCACCCCCAGATTTTTCCTCTAACCCAGGAGGAGGGAGTGAGGAGGAAGAGGATGGAGGGAATGAGACAGGGAGGGGCTCACTCTCTGCAGGTTGAGATGTAGCAGGGCCGTCGCCAGCTCCCCGTACCCGCTCATCCAGTTCTGCCAACCGAGCATGCTCCTCCTGCCAGTCATCATCTGTGGAAAAGAGAAATCCCAATGCACTGTTACATTATTCTTCACACAAAACAAATATGAGTTTAATATAAGAATAAACAACATAAGTGCAATTATAACACCAGTTACAATATAAAATGTTTGCTATGTCCCCATCATACTGTGTATTTTTGCACAGGCCAATAACATGCCATGCTAATTTTAGACACTGGTAACTTAATAGTCAGGAGTTGAAAAAATTTCCACTACACCATGGGCGCTGAAACCACTAAAGCCATTTTGTTAAAAAAAAAAGTTAGATATAGAGTACATAGAGTAGCTATAGAGTAGCAGCCAATATACGGTTGTTTTGTCCTCTCTCACCAGTACTAAAATTGATGGTTATATTTTACATGGAAATTCAACTGAATTCAAGTTAATATGTAGGTTACTATTTTACAGAATGTCAAACCAGTTTTTAATTATTAGTATGATTCTCAGTATTTACAATTATTCATTCGCGTCTAAAAAATCTATAATAGCAATTTCCAAAACCATTCATTTCATCCCTCCAATAAAAAATGCCTCCAGCACCCCTGAACCTCACTATACATGTCATCCTATTAGCCAGCTTCATGTTCATCCAAAACCAGATGACTTAAGGTTTTCCGTACGCGAGTGGTGGTAATTAGACATCCTTTATGAAGATACTCAAATTAGGTGAGCTTTTCCAACACGAAGACTGAAAACTGCTGTTCATTTTACTGTTTATAAATTATATCAACACCTGACTGTATTAACAAATAATATTAACATTTGTCAATATCCAATAATACTCATGTAAGTTAAAAAATTCAATCATACACAACATTCATTATCTCCAGAGTATTTAAACTACATGTCCCATTAATATGCATGCCATGGTATACACAACATACTTACTTGTTGGTGGGATTTAACAAACAGACTTAAGGTTAAGTGATTATTATAATACACTCCATGCGATCAAACTGTGACCATGTCAATTCATGCATGAATTCTGTGACAGACATCGAAAGAATATTAAATGGTCAAGATATATATAAAAGAGCATAACACTAAGCTTTTTGGTTTATCAATCCCAGTTGTACCGCTGCAGTGACAAAAATGGGACAGTTCTGCTGATGTTGCAGTTGAAGGTAATGGAGTATCATCTTTAAGAGTGTTTCACATTGGACACAACGTTTAACGCATATACCCAAAGGCAACCACGGTATGACAGGCTTACCAATCGCCCCTGCCCCAAAGGTGTCATCATTAAACTGGTCAATTTCATCTTCCTCCTCTCCCTGTCCCTCCTCCTCCTCCTCCAGGGTGCAATCATCATCAAATGACTGGAGAGAGAAACAGAAAAATGTGGCTTTATAATGTGCGGGACATTATAAAATTTTTTATCATCACTCAAATAGTACGAAAATCAATAAAGCACCAAGGAGAAGTTGGACCAGAAGTTGCCCACACCAGCGAAGCACAAAGACCGAGCACGCCGTGAGGTTCGTCCTGGGCAACATTTCTAGGTCAAGAACATCATATCCAATTTCATCGCTCCCAGCCATAATGCAGCATTACCTCCTCCTCTAACTTCTATATTTACTAGTGTAGGAAACTCGGTTTCACTGTTGAGATACTGTATTACTTACTGAAGATTTGAAAAAGATGCAGGGCATTACACTGCAACTTTACAGTTAGATCACACTGACATACAGGGTATATAGGCAATACAGCGGCACAAACCGAGACTCGTGTGGGAGAGTAGACACACTAACTCATTTTAGAAGGTTTTAAGGACACGGGATAAGCCTGGACAAAATAGGTACTGAACTGGGGCTGGTTAGGGTATCTTACTTACGTAGCCAATTAGCCAACGATGGCTAACGTAAATACAGTGCTACGCACAAGTCGTACAAAACACCACAGACACTGGTTTCAACACATTATACATTTTCAAGACCACAGTTCAGTTTTTCATTGTACACTGGAAACCTCAGTGTTAGGAAAGGGAAGCTAACGTCAGGCCGTACACAAAACTCGGCTAGCAGTTAGCATTAACAGGCTAGCTGGCCGGGCCGACAAACAACGACCTGCCTTTCCCGATAAAATACCCCCCTGACAAGTCAGATTTTCCTCCGTCAGTAGGTCATACGAGACCAACACCTTGAGGACGGTCATAGATCACAGCACTGGATTTTACCTGAAAACGGAACATGTATCAGCAGTCAGAAGCGTTTGCTAGCTTAGTTCTGTTTGCCCCTGTTCCACTGCTGCGTGAGACATCACGCGCGCCGCCCGGACTGCTTCTCGTGCACGCGCGCTAGGCTGAGGTGGGATGTTTTATAGGTGAGAGCCAGTCCAGCACCAGTGGTGAGACATTCCGTTTATTCTTATTTTCTCAAGCTCAGAAACACTACACATTAATGTTTTATTAGTTTTTGTGAGGCCACTAAATTTAAAACCAACATAACGGTTTTGTAAATAGTTCTTATTTGGGTATTAAAGGTAGGCCTACTATAGCTTTTTATTATAAGAGTAAAACTATATACGGAAGTCATGTTGCTTTTAAATTGACTGACATTGTGACGACCCCAGATTCCTGTTCCCCCCCCTCAATTGAACAAGTCCTAGATCAGCACTGCTACTCTGAAAACCTTCACAAACCTTGCTTTTCATTTTTCGATGGCGCCTGACAGCATTTTTCATTTTTAACTTGACATAACAGTGGGATGACGACCAAACGAAGGTACTCAGTATGATAAGTAATGCTTAAACATTCACAATACAATACACACTCTGCCCTTAATTTATTGATAACACTAACACGGTGCTGAAAGGGATTCGCCATCCAAATAATATCTGGTCAGGTGTGGTCCAGTGGTGGTCACTTTCCATGGATGAATGGGCTAGAGGGGAGCTGAAAAATAGTTTACTAACTGATGGGCTGCCATTAAATACCTAAAATGAATGCACTTGTTTTGTAAGTGTTTCTGACAAAATGTGGGTAGTACCGATTGAAATACGAAGTGCTTTGGTGTTTTTATTTTATATTTATTCCAAAGCCTTTTTTGATTAAGACCAAACCCCCTTGAGATGATGATCTGTGGTAAATGTGCCCCGACAGTTATATTTGATGGACATTTGTCACTCAAAGAGAAACACAGTAGTAAACTAGTTGTACTAATTTACCTGCTGTGCAATATTTCCCGCATTCACCCATAGTATATGTACTTTCAAATTATCAAAGTATTCTTAAATTATGATTTAAGCATTTTCTTAAGCGGAAAAGACTTTATTCCCAGGTTATCTACATTTCAGTCTCATTAGTGACAGTTCCTTGTCTGCTCATTTTTTACTCCGTCCTCTGAATTTCATGTTATTAATTAGCTGAGAATAGGGGCTAACACACTTTGTTTCCTGTGCAGCTCTTTTTGATTTTTCAGGCCTTCCTGAGAGGAATAGGCTGTGAAAAGACCATCATAAACTACAAGCAGTAGTTTCCATTCTGCATATGACAGAAAAAAATCCATGGAGGAGAATAAGAGAGATAAAGATTCTGAGAGCATCTACATAAACTTCATCAAGAAGACATCAAGACTGCAAGTCACAATAAAGCCTATGAGAACTATCTATTTCAGGGGGGCAGTATATGTTCGATGGTGGGAGGGAAGGGGGGAGGGAAGGGGAGGAGGGGGG
>JBBMFX010000080.1:4486827-4497930 GCA_037832545.1 Rhabdalestes septentrionalis | reverse complement strand
GAGAAAGAGAGAGAGAGAGACAGAGAGAGATAGAGAGACAGAGAGAGAGAGAGAGAGAGAGAGAGAGATAAAGAAAGAGAGAGAGAGACAGAGAGAGTCACAGAGAGAGAGTCACAGAGAGAGAGAGACAGAGAGGGGGAGAGAGACACAGAGAGAGAGAGGAAGAAAGAGACAGAGAGAAATAATAAGAGAGAGAGATAGAGAGAGAGTCACAGAGAGAGAGAGACAGAGAGGGAGAGAGAGAGAGATAGAGACAGAGAGACAGAGAGAGAGAGAGGGAGAGAGAGAGACAGGGAGACAGAGAGACAGAGAGAGAAAGAGAGGGGGAAAAGAAAAGAAGGAAACAAAAGAGAGAGAAAGAAAATGAGAGAGAGACAGAGATAGAGAGAACGTGAGGGAGAAAGAGAGAGAGAATGTGAGAGAGACTGAGAGGGAGAGAAATAGAGAGAGTGCACAAAATTCGCACTGTCTAGATTTTTTTGTCCTTTTACAAAAGAAATATTGATTTCTTGTCTGTAGCTCTGCGTGCTGTTCTAATGCGGCGAGAGCTTCAGCAAAGCCGCCGTTCTCCTCGTAAAGGCTCTCAGAGAGAATAAAGAGGAGGAATATAATGAAAGACCTTCCAGAAGGTAAACGTGTCCAGTATGGAGTCTGTACCCGGGATCAGTGCTGCTTGGGGCTCGCTGGTCCTTTAAGGGAAAACCAACAGAACCTTTACATTTAACTCCAGATCTTTATCATCCCTCATCCCCGACCAGGCCTGCACGATACATCGTCTCTTTTATCGTTATAGCGATAATTCTCAAGGAAGGTCTCACTGATTCCCCTCCCTTATTCAAAACACATCTGTTCACCATGGTACACTCGCTCTAAACACAGATTTTGCACAGGTTTAATCTTGTTTATTGCTTTCCTGTTTAAATTTATTTAAATTTATTATTTGCACTGTCTGTTTTTTTTCTCTGTAAGGTGACCTTGGGTTTTTGAAAGGCACCCTTAAATAAAATTAATTATTATTATTATTTAGTGATGTCTCCTATCATAATGAAATACTAAGTCTCTGACCAATCACAGTGCTTCTGACAGGGCGACCAATCACAGCTCCAGCTGAGTTACTATGTGTTCTGAAGAATCAAGGTCTTCATGTAATCCAACAAAAGTCTCGTTTTTATCAGTGTTGGCGAACCGGTGCATGAATGGGAGGAATAAGGAGGTGTATTTTAATGTGTTGGGTTTGTGACATCTATGATTGGAAATCAGGCTCTTTTCCCTTTTGTACCATTTGAAACAAAATTTACAGACTTTAAGCCTTTTAAATTACATAAGAATCTGAATATGTTGCAATAAAACTACAGTACTGTCCATATTTTGACTGTGGGAGGAAACCAGAGTTCCTGTTCACCCACACAGACACAGCGAGAACCCAATCACACAGAGAACCCTGATCTAGAACCCAGAACCGTCTCAGAGCCTCGAACAGTCTCACATCCCTGCACCACCAGAGCATCCTCCATAAATTACACAGCATTCATACACCAAGCTCCAGGTGAGAAAACTCTCTCAGTATCAGGAACCAGGAGCTTTAATCGATAACCCTGTTACTCTGCACCACTGATCTGAGTCCTCGCCGCAGATTCTCCCACCAAACTCCCAGATCTGTGGCAACCCTCATCCCAACTGTCATGAGGAATCTGGCTGGGGAGGAAAAGTCCCTCACAATGCCAACACAGCACCACCTGGACTGGAGACATGCGTCCTCTGACCAGAACCTGTCCAGTCTTCCGTTAGTAAGAGTAACTGACCTGCCTTTACGGCAGAAAACATAAAGCGTGATTCACCACTCACACAAGCTCATTCTCCCACACAGAACACGACAAACTGCAGAATAAAACCCAGCAGCCTCGGGCATTCGCCATCTGATTACTTTTAATAAACTTTTAATAAACCCCAACAAACGGTGGGGGGGTATAATGCACGAGTCCGTGATGGAACGGTACCAGTATCTCAAACTGTCTCGAAGGACAAGCTGTGCAAAAAGAAACCTGTTGGATTAAAAATGTAAAACGATTAGAAAACCACCAGTACAATCACAGTAATGATGCCAGTACTGGATGCTAGAAAATTTTAATTCTGAGTGGAGCTTCACTCCAAGGTGGATATTGAGCCAGCATGAAAATGTAGGTGAACCACGCACTTTAGGATGGAAACTCCCATCCACCAGATTAGAATAACACCAATCTGACCACACCCGAATACACCAGGTTAGAGTAACACCAATCTGACCACAACCAAATACACCACATTAGAGTAACACCAATCTGATCACACCCGAAAGCACCATATTAGAGTAACACCAATCTGACCACACCAAAATACACCAGATTAGAGTAACACACCAATCTGACCACACCTAAATGCTCCAGACAAGATTATAGTAACATCAATCTAACCACATCCAAATACACCAGATTAGAGATACACACTAATCTGGCCACACCGAAATACACCATATTAGAGTTACACCAATCTGACCACACTCGAATACACCAGATTAATGTAACACCAATCTGACCACACCAAAATACACCAGATTAGAGTAACATCAATCTGACCACACCCGAATACACCAGATTAATGTAACACCAATCTGACCACACCTGAATACACCAGACTAGAGTAAAACACCAATCTGACCACACCTGAATAAACCAAATTAGAGTAACGCCAATCTGACCACACCAAATACACCAGATTAGAGTAACACCAATCTGACCACACCCGAATACACCAGATTAGAGTAACACCAATCTGACCACACCTGAATACACCAGACTAGAGTAAAACACCAATCTGACCACACCTGAATAAACCAGATTAGAGTAACACCAATCTGACCACACCAAATACACCAGATTAGAGTAACACCAATCTGACCACACCCGGATACACCAGATTGGAGTAACACACTAATCTGACCACACCCAAATACACAAGATTAGAGTAACACACAAATCTGACCACACCCGAATACACCAGATTAGAGTAACACCAATCTGACCACACCAAAATACACCAGATTAGAGTAACACACCAATCTGACCACACTCAACTGCTCGAGACTAGAGTAACACCAATCTGACCACACCTGAATACAACAGATTAGAGTAACACACTAATCTGACCACACCCAGATACACAAGATTAGAGTAACAACAATCTAACCACATCCAAATACACCACATTAGAGGTACACCCTAATCAGGCCTCACCGAAATACACCAGATTAATGTAGCACCAATCTGACCACACCCGAAAACACCAGTTTAGAGTCACTTCAATCTGACCACACACGAATACATCAGACTAGAGTAACACAAAAATCTGACCACACCAAATACACCAGATTAGAGTAACACCAATCTGACCACACCCAAATACACCAGATTAGATTAACACCAATCTGACCACACCCGAACACACCAGACTACATTAACACCAATCTGACCACACCCGAATACACCAGACAAAAGTAACATCAATCTGACCACACCCGAATACACCAGACTACAGTAACACCAATCTGACCACACCTGAATACAATACAATAGAGTAACACACCAATCTGACAAAACCCAAATGCACTTGGGAGAAATCAGGTCAAAACGAAAGCTAACTAGTTATTGAACAATGAATGTAAAGATCCAATTGTCACAGAGACTGAGAATTTATTCTACCTTTCACAGCTCTTGGGTTTGGCTTTACTGACTAACAGCATGTGCGTCCATTCTCCGGCCATTCTCTCGGTACAGTAAATAAAGAGAAGCCCATTTAGACCTCTTACTCAACCACTCTCTCTCCATCTCCACAGCTCCTCGTGCTTTTCTGCAGCGACGTGGTTGGGTGTTCGGGTCGTGGAAGGTAAACGGGGCTAA
The DNA here is from genome assembly GCA_037832545.1 of Rhabdalestes septentrionalis. Classification (NCBI taxonomy): domain Eukaryota; kingdom Metazoa; phylum Chordata; class Actinopteri; order Characiformes; family Alestidae; genus Rhabdalestes; species Rhabdalestes septentrionalis. Next base: position 4,493,998 of record JBBMFX010000080.1, on the reverse strand, counting down.
GTGGCTGCAGGATGTCATCAGCACTCGTCCTGCAGGGAGCTTCACTACCATTCCAGGAGCTGTCGGGAGAGGAGCGCGGGGGAAGAGAGTATAAGATGTTTGCCTGACTGGTTTCCACTATTCCCTGTGCTGCGCCGGACAGGGCTTAAATAAATCAGCCTGTCAGCGCCTTCAGGATGGCTCACCGGGGGGTGGGGGGCTTGGGTTGCAGACACAGGCCACTAAGCGCATCCATGCAAGCAGTTCCCTACAAATCCCCACTGTGGGCTCCCACTCATACAGACCCGACAGGCCTGGGCTGTATACAGAGAGGCCAGACCGCACATAATCAGATTTACAGGTCTAACAGGAGACAGCAGACACTCTGAGGGGGCTTTTCCCACGCCCTCCAGTACGACCACGCTGAAAACCACACAGAAATCTTTTATGTTAGGAGCTTTAAGTAAAGCGATGCTGGTTATTGATGTCTGTGTACAGAAGGAGAGTCCCGGTGGAGGAGCGATCAAGACAGGAGAGCGAGGAACAAGAGAATCCTTCCTAAAATGATCCGGTCGTTCCAGAAGATACCTCCCAAACCAGAGTTAATATTGGCCTTTTAGATGTATTATGGTTATTCTGCTATGCCTTCAAACACCAATCGCAAAATTACCAAGAGTTCTGTAATGATTTTCTTTAAGGTGTTGGGATTTAGCCTCAGGTGATGGGCTGTCATTCAGAGATCCGTGAGATCTGAGAGACATCGGGAGGAAAGGAGAGGATGTGCTGAGCACAGTGGAAGGAGAAATCCTGAGAAAATACTACGGAGACGGAGCGTGTAAGGAAAAGAGAAGAGGACCCTGCACAGAGCCCTGGGGGACACCAGCGGTAAGCATAGGGCAGATCTGTTCCATAACACCCGAAAATGTAATTATTACATTTACACTGAATTTCCTTTCTCGCTATAAAATGTCTCCTCCTAAGATATCTACTTAAAACACACTTGTGATAGTCCGCAGGATTTCTCTGTGAGCAGAAAAGGTAAAATAAACACTGTAAAGCAGGTATGTCATCACAGGGCAGTGGTTCTCTGTTTCAGATCCATTCCTATACACTGGGAGTTGGGATGGAGAAAAAATGTGTAACATCCAGCGTCAGAACAACCACCACACGGGACCCAGAAGAGATGATTTTCAACATTGTTGCTGATGCAGTTTCATGTTTTAAGCGTATACAGACAAAAAATCTCTAAATGCCAGGGAGAGGCCCTTCAAGGTAAAATACTATTCAATATTCACTGGGAACTACTTGAGTTCTCTTCAAAGATTTTCCTTTTTAACTCTGGCAGTTGGCAAACAGCTTTCAAGCGCATCACTGCCACCTTCTGTGGGTTCAATCAACAGTGGATTTCAGACAAATCGCATGAAAAATAACTGGTCAAATGTTATGTAACACTGACCAATCTGTACTGTACACCTCAAAAGGGAATTATCTTTTCCACAGCCATAAAATCAAGCCCCCCAGCTGTCGGATGGCCCGCTAAAAGCTGGAGCGTGGCTGAATATTGCCCTCTTATCGCTGCCCATCTGTTCATTTGACATTTAGAGGTAGAGCATTAGTCTTTCACACTTTCTCAGAGTGCACATTTCAGTCAGCTGTGGAGGAGAGTGGAATCGATTCGGTGGTGGGGATTTGTCATGGACCCTGCACCCCCTCGCCGGGCTGGAGTTGTTATTGGAGTCTACCTGTCCTCAGCTCCCTCCACCTCTTGGGAGAACAGGAGGGGAAAAGTGCCCTGGCATGCTAACACTCGCGACTAGCATTCCAGTTCTGCTCCGGAGCACGTCCAGTCCATAGGACCGTCTCCAAGACACCAGTCTCTTTCAGAGCCCCCAGATTTTGCTCCGGCACCAGAACAGGATTGGGCCAGGCCTGTCGTGGACGAATCGCTTTAGGCTCCCTAAAGTACCTTCCATTCTTCACCATGATTGTAAACGAGTGCCTTACTTAATGCTAATGTCTGTATTCAAGACTGTCTTAATGGTGCCTTTCCACTTCTTTTACAACTGAAATCTAAAGTAGAAGGTAGAGCGCATACTCCATTATCTTCTATAGTGACAGCAAGTGCCCACAAGTGTTAAATATTTTTATCTTTCTGACATTTTTAAAACAACAGAAGTTAAATGAAAATATACACCATTATGAAAGCATTTTCATTGTCAATTAAAATAATTCAAATGGCAATGTAACCAAATGTAAGCCACTCAGGCAGATGTGAACTCCAAAAACACAATTCTGCAATTCATTCCTATCTGGGGAGTCAGATAGCATCGGACAAATTCCATAGAAGGAGTTATATTACAACAGAGGTCTGTTATCATTAAAGCTGAAAACAAGTGAATTTTGCCCCTGTCTTTTACAATATCTTTCAGAAAGCAATACTGTGTCACGTCTACAGGTACTTAAATTCAACAATTATAACCAAATTCTTTAATAAAATAAGTGACACAAGTCCAAGTTTTAGGCTTATCACTGTTAATAGTGACAGATGTTATCGTTCAAAACACTCCATTTCCGACTGATCAGGAAACAGATAGCTTGCTGACACTAATTCTTTGGAGGGTTTGCGGCACGGTTGCCGAACCAGTTGACAATAAAATGGTGCCACCCTGTGGTGAAAACAGCATCATTTGAAAATGTTATGATTTGTTTATTCTGACAGGGATAACACGCCATATGTATTTTGTTCCATGCAAAAGTAACAGTTTCCAGGTTGGCTGGAGCCAATGGAGATTATAGCTTCACGTAAAAACATCTATCCATGAAGCAACACCAGCTCAATAACGCACAGTAAATGTTCTGCAACCTGGCAACCCTGAGCGAGGAACACCTCCCACTGTTTTATTCACCTTCATCTTTGGCTGATGTGACCAGAACAAACAGCACAATGGCCTAATTGTAAATATCACAACTGCCAAAGGTCCCAGTTTGTTGCTCCTAAACAGGTTATCATTTACCCAGAACAGGTTCTATCAAAATGACAACACTGACCAATATTCTGATATGGATAATCTTATGAGAAACACCACCATGCCTTCAAAACACTGTTGGGAAGTCTTGTGTGAAATCTGCAGGATAAGAGGAACAGACGTCTCAGACAAGGCGCATTTCTATAGCCCCTTCCGCAAACTCAGAGTCTTCCACTTCGCCTTAATCGTGCAAGTCATTGGAACTTGCTTAAGAAGTCAGAGAGCATCTCCACCACTCCCCCCCACTTAGTCCCTCTGCCAGGAAGCTTATTGCCTGGGAAACCTGCGGTTTGGAGTGTGGCATAATTAAGTGCCTCCCAATCAAGTGGCCGATGAACAAAGCACGAGCTAAAGTGACTCAAAGGCAGCCAAACAAATGGAAAGGGAAAAGCAGGCCCAGAGCCACGGGGGCTACTTTGCCACCGCTCCAGGCAACAGCGGCGCTCTCTGCTGCTATTGCCGGCTTCTGGAGGCCGGAGCGCCCGTCAGGACACGTGACAGATCTCTTTAGACAGGGGAGAACCGGGGATGAGCGCTTATACAGAACGGACAAAGGGACAATTCACAAAAGAGAGCATGTGATACACTGTATACACCGTAAAGGCCGATTTCAGCTCCACTGATCGTTTCTTTTCACCTCAATTACATTTGCATTTCGCTCTACTGTCCTCCGTCCACCGCAGATTGCATATTGATCATCGCATCCATAATGAGACCGGGCGCTTTTCTCCGAAACGGCAACTTATTAGTCTAATTTATTTCTTTAAAAGCCTGAATTCTGAAAAGCAAATATCATTTGAATCATAAACAGAACACCACGGACCCATTCGTAGCAGGCAAAACGAACCGGGGAGAAAAAATATATTTACTGAAATCTGAGTTCTGAGGGTAAACACCGGTTCTAGACAGTTTTACACCAGTTATATTTACTGTAATCTGAGTTTACTGATACACTCTCTGTTCTGAGGGTAAACACCAGTTCTAGACTGTTTTACGCCGGTTATATTTACTGAAATCAGAGTTTACTGATCCACTCATAGTTCTGAGAGTAAACACGGTTCTAGACTGTTTAATACTGGTTATATTTACTGAAATCAGAGTTTACTGATACACTCAGAGTGCTGAGGGTTAAGGAACTGCAGCATCTATAAGACTCAGAACGTTTGATTGAAGTGTGGTCCTTACAACGTGATAAAATAAATCAGCATTACTCTCATCCGCCCGCCTTTCCACACAGCAGCTCTTAATTATAAATAATCGCAGGGCACCTAACCAATAAATGCAAATTACCTCCTCTGAAATCTCCAAGCTTCGGATGAGATACGTTTCCGCAGCAAGAGCCAGCGATGTGGATAATACGAGATCTTTTAGTGCATTTAACGGATGACGTAGGAGCGGGAAGTCAAGGCCCAAAGCTCTGCTCAAATTGGCATATAAACACTAATAAAGCCAAAAGTTATTTTGATGAATTCTAAATATGATTTACGGCGCGAGGCAGAGCGCTCCAGTCCTGGGCAGGCGGCCTGGACGGGCACCCGGAGACTCATTTCCAGCGTATAAAACTTTACTGACCCAAACACAGGACATGGAAAGGTAATTGAAAACAATATAAACCGTCTATAAAGCCGGATGGACAAGCTTGACTTTGAGGGCGCAAGGAAAGGAGGGGGGGTGTTGACCCTCATTGGCAAGGAGAACGCCAACTGGACCGTCCAGTCGGATCATAGCTTATTGGGGGAAATAGCAAATGATCGTTTTTATCGATATTGGCGCGTGGGTAAACGTGCTTGTCTTAGATATCCATGATACACGACGAGCCTGGACGTTTCTCTCCAAAAAATGAAGGTTATTCGTTGCCGTCGAATAAACACGGCGTAAAGTGGCGGCTGGTCGGGCGCGATAATGGCTTTTGGCCGAATCGACCCGCTACATTCAGAAGTTTCTCCGTACGGAATAAAAAAAAGTGCATGTGTTCCTGGGACATTACTTGTGGCGCCTATCTCCCATTTTAGTGTGGAATAAATCTATATGAGAGCAATTTGGGGGCACAATAGGAACCCGTGGTCTTGAATCATCAGCACCAACACCATTACTGAGGCAATTTCCACAAGTGTCCTCGCGTACGTTCCTGCACGCCTACAGTTGCATGGAGTTTCAGAATTCGAAGCTAAAACTGAACTTCAACATGAAAAGGTCCCAAAAAGCCCTGGAGGAACTCTGGAGGAGAAGAGAGGCTCGGCCCGCTCCTACAGAGGTATCGATCGCTCCCTGGACGCCTGAAGCCAAGCAGCCGGGCTTTGGCAGCACAGCACAATTATGAAAATGGACCGGGAGGCTGTTCCCTTTAATTTATTGTATTCAACAAGGCTCCAGAGCTGAGCGTTTAAAAAGTGCTCAGGGGGGAAACAATGGGTTTGGAAGTGTTTAACGCCAGGCTAATCCACGTCCGGGCTTGTGGAGGGAGGCAGCTGTCTCCGCCTGACGGCGCCTCTCGCTCGGTCGGATACGGCTCTGAGCGGAGAGTGACGGGAGGAACGGGAAGAGATGCCCTTCAGACCCTTTCCATCCTCGGTCTGGTGAAGGGTGGTGGTTGGGGAAAGAACAGGAACCCGCCCAAGACGCCGCCAATCAAGCGAGATTCAGCAGCTCTGTCTGTGTGCGGAGAACCGGTGTTCCGACAAGACGATTCCTGATCCCCTCGCCCTCAACAGGCTCAGCACCGCACCCTACTAACCACAGAACTTTCCCAAATACATACAGGAGTACAGAACATTCCCAAATGCATATAGGAGTACGGAACGTTCCCAAATGCATACAGGAATAAGGAACTTTCCCAAACACATACTGGAGTACGGAACGTTCCCAAACGCATACAGGAGTACAGAACGTTCCCAAACGCATATGAGAGTATGGAACGTTTCCAAATACATAGAGGAGTACAGAACGTTCCAAAAACATACAGGAGTACGGAATGTTCCCAAATACATACAAGAGTATGGAACGTTGCCAAATACAGAGGGGTAGGGAACGTTCCCAAATACACACAGGAGTACGGAACGTTCCCAAATACATATAGGAGTACAGAACGTTCCCAAATACATACAAGGGTACGGAACAATCCCAAATACATACAGGAGCACGGACTGTTCCCAAAAACATACAGGAGCACGGAACGTTCCCAAATAAGTACAGGAGTACGGAATGTTCCCAAATACATACAGGGGTACAGAACGTTCCCAAATACATACAGTAGTACGGAACGTTCCCAAACACATACAGGAGTACAGAACATTCCCAAATACATACAGGAGTACGGAGTGTTCCCAAATACATTCAGGAGTATGGAAGTTTACTGAAACATGTCATGACAAAAACAGCATCACACACAAACAAAGAACAATACTACACTGTTTATATTTACTGAAATTTGAGTTCTGAGGGTTAACACCGGTTCTAGACTGTTTTACACCAGTTATATTTACTGATATCAGAGTTTACTGATACTCTCTGAGTTCTGAAGGGTTAAGGAACTGCAGGGAAACATCTTATTCCATGTAGTGTCTATAAGAATGGGAACTAAACTGTAGTGGTAGGATTTTCTGAATAATGGCTTATACAGCAGGGCCCAGTTTCGTAATGGGTTTTTATCAGAGCAGAAGATCAAAGTTCTCAGAAAATCGTCATCATCATAATCGTCTACGGCGTTCGCCGGGAAAATGGCACACTGGGGGGAAAGCCAGCGCAGGATAAAACACCAACATTCACCGAAAGAGTCTGAGCTGATGGGACTGAAGCCCTGTGGAAGAAATCCTGACTGCCTCAGTGATGGATGTCCCACTATTCAGTGCAGTTTGGGAAGGACACAATAACCATTAGTGCTGACATTTACACATAGTGACTGTCTGTCTCACTCTCTCTGCCTCTTAAACACAGCACTGTGCAAAACCTGCACCCCTCATTCCTCCATATCACTCTTCAAGAGATCCAGACTCTCTTGTTCCTGAAGGACGTTCCAGAGACTCTAATTTCCAGTCCAGTCCCTGAACCGGACCAGTTTCAGAGGAATGTTTCTGTTGGTTAAGACACACTGTGACCTACGTATGAATCATTCACGCAGAACAAAGAGCATCTAACTGAAGTCCTGAACCAGTGAAGAACCAGGAGCA
>JBBMFX010000080.1:4394849-4412234 GCA_037832545.1 Rhabdalestes septentrionalis | reverse complement strand
CCACACATCAATAAGAGTCCTTACACACACCACACTACAACAATAAGAGTCATTACACACACACTACACCAATAAGAGTCCTTACACACACCCCACTACACCAATAAGAGTCCTTACACACACCACACTACAACAATGAGTCCTTACACACACCACACTACATCAATATGTGTCCTTACACACACCACACTACACCAGTTAGAGTCCTTACACACACACTACACTAATAAGAGTCCTTACACACACACCACCAATAAGAGTCCTTACACACACACCACCAATAAGAGTCCTTACACACACACTATACCAATAAGAGTCCTTACACACACACTATACCAATAAGAGTCCTTACACACACACAACACCAATAAGAGTCCTTACACACACCACACTACACTAATAAGAGTCCTTACACACCACACTACGACAATAAGAGTCCTTACACACCACACTACACTACTAAGAGTCCTTAAACACCACAATACACCAATAAGTCCTTACACACACACACACTACACCAATAAGAGTCCGTACACACACACACTACACCTTCATATTGTTTCTACTGTTTTTTAATGTCAGGTGCTGCAAAAAGCATTTGACTGCATGTTGTACCAAGTATGATATTGTATGTGAACAATAAAATCTGAATCTGAGCATTCCCCGCCTCTTTCTGGGTGAACAGACCCCACATCACTCGGTGTGGTCAATATGGGTGTCCGCTAAAAAAAAGCTTGACTCACGCTAGACCTTTGGAGTGTCGTGTACTTGGGGGAGGCCTGGCTCTCATGCGGAGCTGGACATGTCTAAACCGCAGAGGAAGTCGCTCAATACGACTCAGTGGAAACCTGAACAAATCATTAGATCCCTGCCAACAATTCAGACGTGCACGAGGGAACTCCAGTCACATTCCCCATTCTCCTGAGTAACGACACGCCGTTATTAAGTCCTGACATAAGGATGGCACTGTTGTGATTTCAGCTCGTTTCCATGCGCAGCTTCGCTGACTCTGCGCTTGCACTTGTCAGGAAGAAGATCCAAGCATTTGTCAAAAAAAGTTCTTCGCAAAGTCTCGCATTTCTTTTTTTTTTCTTTTCCACAGGCATGCTCATCTAAGTGTGAGATTATTTCCAGAAGCCATCAGCCCCATTCGGCTTCCCGAGGGTTCCGTAGCTTGACACCTCGTTGCTGTTCCTTCGTCTTTTCCGCTTTTAATTTTTTTTTTCCCGAAATGACATTAGGAAAGCAATAGAGGTCTGGGATCAAGGCGCCTGTCCCTCGGAGGGGAGGGGGTGCTGGATGTTTAGGGGGTAGTGTTTTCCTTCCTTCGCACTTTTCCAAGGATTCGAGACCCAAACTTGGTGAATGGTCCCTCAGACGGTCTTGCTGTTGCCATGACAACTAGAGTTGTAAAATATCCATAGGAGAGAAATAACCTGCGTAGACGCAGACACACACACGCAGGGCCTCGTTTTCTTGCAAGCGGAAAAAAAAAAGGTCAATTGCCTGTCAGAAATAAGCCGCACACTTAAAACCGGCGAAGAAATTGGATCAATCTGTCAGGAAATTGGACGTCTGAGAGATGTGCTCACTCTCTGGACCAGACAGGGGGGACCCTCCTTCGCCAAGAGGATCAGAAGCAAATATTTTGTTGCATCAAACAGTAACAGGGCTGCACATGGCATCACATCACACGGCGCCGGTTTCGGACAGATGGGCGAGGATGCTCCAGTTTATGCGATGGATAAAATAAAATGAGGAGACTCTTGAAACTAGAAGATGAAAAAAATACCAGAAATATCTCAGTGGTGCTAAAAAAAAAAGGGCAAAAAACCCATGCCAGCTCAACGCGAAAGTATTTCAACGCTATCAACGTCCCTTAAAGGCTACTCTCGGACGCTGCCTTCCCATTGATCTTTTTAATTGGCGCTCGAAAAACTCCAGAGAGGGCCCCGGTACGGTATCTATGGGTGCTCATATGGCAAAATGTTTATCATCCGTTCGAGAGGGGCCCCCATAAATCACGGCCGGTTCTAATGGGCGCGGGATGCCGGCTAATGATCCTGGAGCCAGGCCCGTTCCCCTGCTGGCGCTGAGCCTCTTGGACAGCTTCCCTGCTGGCCCCTGTCAAGGGGAATAGACCCCGCAACTCTGTGGTGTTGAAAAGAGGCCGGGCCGGGCGGACGGCGAGGCAGATGGACGCGGCGGGGGGAGTGGCGGGAGATAGATGTAGTGCTAAGGCTGAACACGGCGCGTGGGAGGGCATTAACGTGGCATGAACCAGAATGGCATGACCCCTACAGACCGACCTGCACATGCGGACATACAGAGCTCCGCCCATCCTGCCGCTCCTCCTGACATTGGGGAAGGAGAATCCGGAGGATCTGTTTCCAGCGTGTAGTTACTTTTTAGATACACATTCCCACTCACAGCACAGCTGGATGGCATAGTGGTGTGGGTGTTAGCCCTGCAATCTGAGAATTGGGGTTCAAATCCCAACTGCTAGTGTCACTGCTAAGGTACCCTTTAGCAAGGTACCATCCCCCCCGCTCCCTGGGCGCCTCACTGGCGGCAGCCCCTGCTTCATTTAGTGAGGGTTAAAAGCAGAGAAATCATTTCACAGTGTGATGTACTTGTATGACTATGCATGTGACATGTGTATATTTGTATTTGTACACACGCCAGCGCGTACAGACAAACCAGTTACAGCGACGGGAAGTTCGGCTCTTTCCAGAGAGACGCTCTTCTGGCACGCTGCCAAAGAAGAGCCGGTTCTCTCAGCTCCATACGGCTCTCAGTTCAGTATCACCTGTAGAACCAGATTTTACACTAATCTGGAGAATATGAACGCTCTGTGTGTTGATACACTATTAGATTAGTTTACAGTTGACTTTTAGATTGTTTTATGTTTAATTTTATAGCAAATTACGGATTTAATATTTTTATTGTTGGCTGTTTCATTTCCTTATTCTGATGTGTATGATTGACAGTTCAGGCTCACACTGAGAGTTTCCTGCCATGTCGGTCTTTAACAAATCAGAGTCTAAATAAAAAAATTACTTTAATAGGATTATATTCCTCTTCGACCTACACCACAATGACATGAATATTTACTGAATGTTCTTCTTAATTAATATTGAGTTAAATTTTCATTGGGTTAGCCCTCCAACACAGCTCAGATTTGTAATGTGCCCCCCCTGTAGAAATGAAAGCCTGAACTGTGTCAATCACAAGCATCAGAATAAGAAACAAAAGAGACAACAATAAAAATATTAAATCCATAAATATCTATAAAAGTCAACTGTAAACAATCTAAGGGTTTATCAACACAAAGAGTGTTCATATTCTTCAGGTTAGTGTAAAATCTGGTTCTACAGGTGATGATGAACTGAGAGCCGTTTGGAGCGCGAAGAAGAGCGTCTCTCTGGAAAGAGGCTGAACTTCCCGTCGCTGGAAGTGGTACAGCCACCAGGGTTACCACTCTAAGTCAGACTTAAAATCCCCTGAATTTTCCATGACTTACCCTATCCAAAAAGAATAGTATGAAGGAATGTCCAATACAACGTTTGGACATTGAGCAGAAAAGGGCTTTAAAGGCATTTTACAATTCAACACTGCAATCGCGTCACTGTTGTTAAATGCCTATTTAAATTCTTCATTTAAATTTGTCATTGTCCAATATACCCTTGCCTGGCATTTTTGGTAAGTTAGTGAGTGTAAGGTTTCATATCGCCCTTTAAAGATCTAGAACCGGTTTCACGTATACAATATTTTAGTGGACCGGAAAAGATATGTTTGTTTTTTTACTCATGTTTGCTTGTTTGTGGGCTAAATCTTTAAATGTTCCATATCATGTGAATGAGACTAGCGTTTTTGGGGTTTTTTTTCAAGATAAAAGATCCTTCAGACTAAATAAAATATTTGTATTCCATCTTTCTGTGCAGACCTGTACTAAATGACTAAAATTAGCACGGGTCGATACCGGTTCTTGGCACAGACGCACTAAAGCAGAGGTCCCCAATCACCAGGCCGTGAACCTGCATCGGTCCGTGAGTCATTTAGTACTGGGCTGAACAGAAAAATTTAATAAAAATATTTTATTAATTATCGGAGTCTGAAGGGTCATTTTTTTTGAAAAAAAAAATAATAATAATTGGCCCCGGTCATATGATACATTACATCAGAAATGTAGACCCTCTCGCTACAAAAAGGAGTAAAAAACAAGCACACTTTGTTTTTAAGTGTATCTGTGCCGGTTCGTGAAAATATCATTTTATATTAAACTGGTCCGTGGTGCAAAGAAGCCTTTGAACTGTCACTGCTTCACACTTCAGGACCACAACTGCAGTTTATGTACACGTTATTATATCATTACTGTAATTCTGTATTTTTCTGGTGCTTTTGGTAGTGCTTGAGAGACACCATCGACTGGAACCAAATTCCCTGTATATGTACACATATACTTGGCCAATAAACAGGATTCTGATTTTGAATCTAATTCTGCTCTACACATCGGTGGTCTTCAGAGGAAGGGCAGAACCAAATGGCAGGAGTCCAGATTTAAGATGACGAGTGACTGGACGAGTATCTGAGTGCATTCTAAATGGGGGGTATTTACTAGTTTTCATTTTTCAGTTTTCAGAGTCTTTTCAAATTTCTACTCATTTATATTCATTTAGTATATCGCATTATATCCATGGGCGTGGTCATTTATCTCTATATGAAACGGTCTTCATTTACCATGAGACACAAATATCGTAAATGTAAGAGGGTAACCAACCGTTAGCATAATGTCATCACCAGCACACAATTTCCTTTCATCCACTGTGAGCAACATAACTGATTTAACCTGAACTGCTCCATTAAGTTTGTAAGAAAGGATCAGAAGAGGCAGAATGGGTTAAATTAAAAAATGAGATGGGGTGAAACCAGGACCGGTGTGCATTAAACACCACTTTTTGCTTCAGTAGAAACAACGCCCTCGCTGAAACAACCTCTAAATGCAATTAAGACAGGTGAGTGGCGGCTATAATGCAGCGGTTCTGGTAAGTCATTAGACCTCCCTCGGCCATTTACCAGAAGCACTCGCCTGCCGTGTGCCGCGGCGGGCCTGAGGAACGCGGGCCTAATTCGGAGGCATCTTAGGGGAATTAGGGAATAACGCAGAAACATTTCGCCCGAGTACCTGGCAAACCTTATTTCCAATTATGTGTCATTTTCTCGAGGAGAGGAGAAAAAAAAAGGATTGCAATATCTGGTTAAGGAGACAAAAAAAGAAGCTAAAAAAAAAGGATAAAGTGAATAATTTTCCAGAAAAAAAAAAGCGAAACGAACGAACAAACAACAACAAAAAAACCAAACAGAGCCAGAGACACGTGGCAGGCGGTGAGTAATGCAGAGCCAGGAGGAGCCAATGTGCCTTTTTCAATTTGCAGCCACTTTTTCCACTGCGTGAGCGGCGCCATGATAAAGCTCCTCACTTAGCGGGCCGGGAACTGCCGTAATCAGCTAAATGTTAGGATTTCGGATTTCCAAAACGCATTAGGGCAAGAACGCTCTCCTCTCTCGGAAAGTTTAAGTCCCGAGTAATAAAACAAAGCGCTAATATGGAGGCGCGGCGAGGGGGCCTCCCTCCGTGGCGACGCCACAAAAGACTGGGCCGGCGCTCGCTCCGCCATTCAGCAACCCCTGAAAAAATGCTCATTGTTGGATATATTCATCAGCGCTTTAAGGCTCGCTGGAGGGGGTTTAAGCGGTTATGGCTGTATCTTAAAACACAGCTCAGTGCGACTGTGTAGAATTTAACTAACACTGTTTAAAAAGAGAAGAGGGAGAGTCAGCAAGGGCGGATTTATAGAGAGAGGTGACAAATGGTGTCAATCCATCACTGGGGAGGAAGTGGGGGCAGGCAGCGACGAAGCCTGTGGAGAAACTATTAGCAGTCTCGCTTTAGTGGTCCACCATTACCTGTAAAGATGGTGTTAAAGCTGTATAAATCTCTCCAGGCTGAGGGTCTCTCTCTCTCTGGAGAACAGACATGCCTGTCTGTATAGGGAGAGAGTCAGTCGGGCTGTGAGAAATGGAGACTCTGAGGCTGTAAAAGGGGAACGTGCTAACCGGTCCCAGTCAGGGCTGAACGATATATCATCAGATAATCCTTATCGCAATATTGATCTTGGCAATACCGATATCAAAGATGCAATGTGCAAATGAGCCCTTGACCAATTATGCTGTTTCTGAAAGGGTAAGTTACTGGGTGTTCTGATGAGTTGAGGTCTTCATGTAATCAAACAAATTCTCATTATTTTTAACCATCAAAGACTATGACTGGCTGAAGTGTTTCCGTATTCGACCTTTTCCTTTTATTTGGTTCGTTCTCTGGTGAAAATATTTAAAATTCATCCTAATGATGAATACAAAAATGTATAATGTATGGAAGTAAATAAGTGAAAAAAAGGAAAATAAAAAAATGGGCAAAATCTGTTTCTCTGATGAAGTAGAATTCAAAATCTCATCCAAATTTTCCAAATACAGTTTCTGTTACTGTGCATCCAAGTTGGATGTATGCATATGATGTCTTCCCTGATTGGCTGCCCTGTATTGCAGCTTGTTTATTAAGGCAGCATGGGGTTGAAACACTCCTTAGAACTTCAGCATGAATGGGCAGGGCTAAAGTGATGTATATGGAGAAATATGGAAATCTGTGGGTTTTGTGACATCACAACATTTTATAAACAGTTTAGTTTCCAAGTGTCACTTAAACTCCAGAATATTATTCTGACATATTATGGTAATGAAAGGCATCGCAATCGCAACATGTAGCATTAAAACCACTAGGGTAATATTTTGATTGACCTATATGTAAATTATTCCTGTCCTGATTGGCTTCCCTGTTCTTTATGACTTCAGTGTGAGTGGGTGGAGCTTAACTGCTGAACCGGCTGATGGATGCAAATGTCGCGGTCTTCAGGATCAGGGATCATTAGCCAGCATCCAGCGCCCAGAGTCCAGCCCATTAGAACCAGCAATGATTTATGGGGCTTCACCGGCCGCTCCCGAATGAATAATAAACATTTCACCAGATGCGCATATATATATATATGGTTTTGGGGCCTACTTTGGATTTTTGTGCTGACAAAAAAAAACAAACCAAAAAACATTACTAAATGAGTTTCTTGGCAGCATGTTTTTTCTTAATAAAAAGCAAGAATCTTCTTCCTTCCCAACGGGTCTTCGTTGCTTTTTACATCCCGCGTTAAAAGCTTAACTAGGCCCATAAAGAACAATATAACAGGAATAGTATGGTATAAAGTCTAAACTCATGGTCCAGCAGTTTTGTGTAACTTAAGTAGCGTAATGGCTCCTTAAACTAAGAACAAAGTGGAAATGTAACAGCACCCCTCATCTCTACCTACAGGAATGGCAATGGAGACGTTTCCCGAAGGCCAGAGTTCCTAAAGCTACTCCAGACTCCTCGTTATGGAGACAACGATGGTCCTACAGTGAAAAGACGCAGTATAAAATACTTGGTATATATACAGACGGATATATAGATGGTGTATACACAGAGACCAACAGTACTGTAGGTATGTATGTTATAATCATTCCTATAAATAATAATAATTAAATAATAATAATGAGGAAAACACTCACAAACATGAACGCAAAACAGTTCCAAACATTCAAAATACATTTAATCAAAGCAATTTTACTTACAACATACTAGTAATAAGAAGTAACTTAAAAAAAAACAACTCAATATATTATATATATGATTCTCTTTAAAATGGGGCATTTATGGCCGTGTGTTTCCTGTTAGTCCGTCCTCCTTATGGAGAATGTGGTGAAAACTTGAGGCGTCGTAAGCACTAAAAGAAATATAGTATAGAAATATACCATAGTATAGAGAAATCAATACTAAAATGTCATTTTATGTTTTGCAGTTCCTTCCATTTGTACGAACAACACGATGGTCCAGCATCCAGCCTCAGAAGACCGAACCCGAGGCCTAACCAAAAATTCCAAATACAGTTTCAGTTACTGTGCCTTTAAGATAGTTGTGTGCATATGATCTCATCTCTGATTGGCTGCCCTGTATTGCAGCTCGTTCATTAAGGCAGCTGAAACACTCCTTAGAACTTCAGCGTGAATGGGGGGGCTAAACTGCGGTCTTTGGAGAAATATGGAAATATGTGGGATTTGTGACATCACAACATTTTAAACAGACTTTTTTCGCAGCTTAGTTTCCAAATGTGTGAATACATACACACTTTAAGTCATTTAAATTCAAGAAGATAAGATTATTCTGACCTATTACGGTACTGAAAGGTAGTGATCGACCGATATTGATATTTTATTAACGATACCAATTCTTTGCATGTTTATGTGCCCGATAACCAATTTTCAGAATTATTATTATACTTCTGTTTTTGACACAACTATTACAACACCACTGAACTGAACAAACTGTTTTATTTGTAATAATCCCTCCCTCCTTGCATACAAATCAAAACTAGGCGTCTGAAAAAAAATACTAAAATACTGTTACTAAAGTCTTCAATGGTGCATAAACTACATATCAGTCATTTATGTAACACATCTAAGCATTAATAGCTGTTATGTTTAATATAGTTTACTGAATATAGGAAAGCAAGTGAGTATACTTTACCTTTGCATGCAGTTTCCCCCTCAGACGTCAAGCTGAAATGGCAATCATGCGCATAATTGTCAAAACAACCACCAGATGGCGGTGTTTATCGATAAACCAGATATTACAAAACCGATAACCGATTATGGTAAAATGCTTAAATATCTGGAAAAATATCGGTAAATTGATATATCGGTCGATCTCTACTGAAAGGCATCGCAATCACAACATGTAGCAGTAAATATCACTGGATTAATATTCTGATTGACATATATGTAAATGATACCTGTCCTGATTGGCTTCCCTGGTCTTTATGACTTCAGTGTGAGTGGGTGGAGCTTAACTGCTGAACTGGAAGATGGATGCAAATGTCGCAGTCTTCAGGATCAGGGATCATTATAGAAGATAGATTATTCAGACCTATTACGGCACTGAAAGGCAGAAGACCGAACCCGAGGCCTAACCACTGAGAAACTCTGTCTGGCACCGGTGGACCTTCGCCTCCCAACGCGAGCGCGAAGCCCGTTAGTGAAAAGTGGGTGTGGATGAAGATTAAGGCGATACGCCGGAGCGCAGTGCGGATCAAAGCCGAGTCCAGGTGGTTAGGGCTCGAACAAACAGGCTGTTATTTCCAGCGAGCGCCCGGGTCCCTCCTAGCCATTAAACCGGGCCTTTAAAAAATACAACATTCTGGCTCTTGTTGTGTGAGTTTTAGGTTGAAAGAAGCCAGTTTTTTTTTCTTTTAGCTTTGATGGGAGTGGGGAAAGTCGAGCGGCGCCTGTTTCGGCCTGCGTGCTGCAGATAAGGTCAAAAGTACGAACAAGTGGTCTGCCAACGAGGAACAGACAGAACAACACGTGGCATATGAGAGAGAGAGAGAGAGAGAGAGAAAGGGAGAGAGAGAGGGAGAGTAAGAGAGGGAGAGAGAGAGGGAGAGAGAGAGAGAGAAAGGGAGAGACGGAGAGAGAGAGGGAGAGAGTGTGGGAGGAAGGGATATACACAGATATGGGGGATAGACAGAGGAAGATACAAAGAAATAGAGAGGAAAGAGAGGAAGATACAGAGAGAGGGCAGGGAGTGAGAGAGAGTGAGAGAGCAAGAGGGAGAGAGAGAGAGGGAGCGAGAGAGACTGAGAGGAAGAGAGAGAGACAGAGAGGGGGGGCGAGAGAGGGAGCGAGAGGAGAGGGAGGGAGAGAGAGAGAGATACACAGAGAGGGAGTTAGAGAGAGAGAGAGGTGGAGAAAGAAGGAGAGAAGGAGTGAGAGAAAGAGAAAGTGAGAGAGAGGGAGAGAGAGAGAGAGAAAGGGAGAGATTATGAAAATGAATAAGAGGATGGAAGTAAAGAAATGAAAGAAGGATATAAAGAGAAAAGCTGGAATCAGGGAGCCATTGTGCTTTGTTCCAGAATAAAGAGCTACATTAGGCCGCCATGCTGGCTCAAAACGATCTGCCGGCCGATTTGGCTACATCAGGAAAACAGCTGCAGAGCGTGTGTGTGTGGGTGTTTGTGTGTGTGTGGGTGTTTGTGTGTGTTGCCCCCAATGATGCCAGATTCTCAACAGCAATCTGAAAGGAGAACAATCATCCATCCTTTCCATTACAGAAGCTGCAGTACTGTCAGTCTCCAGCAGAGGGAGAGCAAAGGAATAGCTTACCTGTACTGAACTGCCTAATGAGCCTGCTGCAAGGACCTCTCTCTCTCTCTCTCTCCTTCTCTCTCTCTCTCTCTCTCTCTATCTCTCTCACACACACACAAACACATAGGCTTCCAGTACATAGAGCAAATGTGCCGCATGTGTGTGTGTGTGTGTGTGTGTGTGTGTGTTTGCGTGTGCCGCTTCCTGGAGGGAGCGATGCGCCCGCAGGGGAGGCGGAATAATTACCACGCCTGCTCTCCAAAGTCATTAGAATTTATTTATTACCCTCCAAAAAAAGGAAGAAATAATTAGAAATCACAGGGATACAAACATGTAATTACCATTCAAATCTATGTCTCCTCGGCCGAGCGCCCGTGAGCTTTATTAATTATTCAGATCAGGCTTTAGCCAGGCGTCCTGACGCACGGCCTCTTCCCGGCCCTAATGAAGATTAAGACCAGCAAGACACCAGGGCGGGTTTTCTAATGACTGGAAGAGAGGAAGAGGAGAGCAGGCGAGAGAGGGAGCATGAGAGAGAGAAAGAGAGAGAAAGGGGGAGAGCATGGAGAAACAAAAAGAGAGAGGGGGAACTTGTTAGAGTGCGTATGTGAAAGGAAAGAAAAGACAGAAAAGGCGACAAAAGGTCAAAGCAGAGTATGAGAGAGAGGAAGAGAGGAAGAGAGAGAGAGAGAGAGAGAGAGAGAGAGAGAGACAGGGAGAGAGAGGGGAGAGATAGAGAGATTGATTGAGTAAAAGAGAAAGAGGAGGTAAACAGTGAGTAAGAGAGAGGGGGGCTGAGTGTGAATAGAGAGAGAGGAGAGAGAGAGTAGGAGAGAGGGAGAGAGAGATACAGAGAGAGGGAGAGAGGGAGAGAAAGTGTGTGAGAGAGAGATATAAAGAGAGCCAGAAAGAGATAGAGAGAGGGAGATATAGAGAGAGACAGAAAGAGACAGAGGGAGGGAGAGAGAGAGAGAGAGAGAGGAGAGAGATACAGAGAGAGAAAGTGAGAGAGAGAGACAGAGAGAGAAAGTGAGAGAGAGAGACAGAGAGAGGGAGAGAGAGATAAAGAGTGAGTAAAAGAAAGGGTGAGAGAACAAAACTGAATAAGACAAGAGGGAAAGGGAGAGAAAGGGGGAGAGAGAGAGAAAGAAAGAAAGAAAGAAAGAAAGAAGGAAAGAAAGAAAGAAAGAAAGAAAGAAAAAGAAAAATTATATGTGAGACGCGGTCACTTTAAAAGTCAAACCCCTTTAAACATTCACCGGTATGAAATCTCGACCGACTTGGTTGAACCTGTTTCTACAGACTCAGATCTGCAGTCGCAGAAATGTCATTCAATTTAAATCCAACACGACTGGACCAATGAGAGCACAGGCTTTAATCCAATACTGTCATGTTTCCTTTATTCCAAGTTTAGAGTTAAGGTGCTAAATTCGTATTCTATCGCGCAACACATTAAAGTTAACACAACTCAGTAGTGTGTATGAACTGATTAAGTGAATTACTCCTGATTGTGTGTAAATCCTCTGCATGGATCAGTGGGTGTTACTTTAATAATATATAAAACCATCTGATTACTCGAAGAATTAAAGTGCTAATTATGCAAATATTTACTGAAATTCAGCAATAACACTCCATTATAACACTCACGTCCATCCATGCACTGGACCAGGGCATTCAATAAAGTATTAGGAGAATTTACATCATCCATTAAAACACTTTTATTCAAATGGGCTTCCCTGCCTGAAGCCCTCACTGCTCTGGACCAGGTTCCTCCAGTCGGGCCGGGAGGTCTGAGAGGCTCCTCTGGACCCTTTTAAGAACCGAAATGCCCTTCCAGACAACAGCAGGGGGTGTTTGGAGGGCAAGCGTGGAGGAGGGAGAAGAAAAAATGGGAAGAAAAAGATGGACGGAAGCAGAGATAAACAAGAAAAGTGCCGAACCAGGCCAAACGGCGGAGTCCAATTTGTCATTCTGAAGGCTTGGGGTGTTTCCGAATCTTGAGTTGTGTTCATTTCACCCCCCTCCAGAGCCTGGAGAACCGAAGAACTTCTGTTCTGCTAATCTGTTGGCCCGACAAGGAGAAATAATGAGTCAGCAGAGGCCTTCAGAGGGGCAAGGGCTCAAATGAGGGTCAGGAATAAGAGGCGTGGGGGCTGGTGACCCCCAAAGCCAAGGATTTGTGTTAGCCTTGCCAGAAAGGCCACTATGGCCAATGGGAGGACCTGCTTGAGGACCTGAAGCCTCCCCTGGACGTCACATAGGAATGCCCTCAGATTTTTGTTGATAAAGGTCTGGCCAGCAAGATTCAGAAGCATCTCTGAGCTACACAAACATTTACACACAGCTAACTGCAGAGGAAGCAGAATGTTCCCGTAATGAATGCTTTCCTGGATAATGAGATGAACTGTGGTCTCCTATCATTATAAATACTAACCAGTTTAAGATCATTTTTCTGACCATCCAATTTCAAGGCCAGAAAAATGGAGTGAGATCTCATACCCCACCACATTTAACATAAATAACTAGTTCACCCAGAATCTTTGGTGAAATAATCCATCCACTAAACCGACAGAAGAACACAGACCACTGGAAATTAAAGCAGCCTGTCTCTGCACTGACCATTCTCTTCACCTGCATGTGGTGAGTTGGAGGAAAACCCGGAGCGGATTTCCAGTGGTGTGTGTTCTTCTATCCATTAAGTGGAGTGGATTCTTTCACTAAAGATTCAAGATTCAAGATCCCAAACACCCCTACCCCCTTAAAGGAGGAGATTTGCATGCATGCAGCAACCCCGCCCTCACACCAAACCCCACCCCCACACAAACCCCGCCCCGCATTAAAAATGTTTCTGACGCTTCTGCCTTAACCCCAAGCTCCTCCAGGGAGACTGCCCCCTGTAGGACAGGATTGGAAGTGCCTCTGGATAAATGCAGTGAATGTAAACGTATCCTGGTGTGTACGGGTGCGAGGCAGGGCAGTTTATTTACACATGCTCAAAATCCATGTTTACGCAGAACAGATCTCACAAATGGCTCCATTTCTCACAGTCTTCCTTCAAACACTCCTTGCTCGGCGATGCAGGGTGAGGCAGGCATGAGTGGCGGCCGCCTCATTAGCCGACGCCTGTTTGACTGAGAGCGCGAGCTGATAAATATTCAGTTAACCGATGCTGATTACCGCTTTGTCAGTCAGCGGTGGATGACTCAGCGTCCCCGGGGACCGACACCCTGTTTGAAATGCCGTTCTGATTTCCCGGCAGCTGTAACACGCCTGGCGCAGCTCCAGCGCCACCCAGGACCCGCTGGTGGGCGGTGTGTCACGATTAAAATGGCTTTTTGTGTAAATGTGTATCATTTCATACTTACCAGCAAGTAGCAGGTAAAATTTATTTTACACCGCCCAGAACCGAACAAGTAGTTTTGTGGGACAACCGAAACGCAAAAATATCAACAAATTGACCCTCTGGTTTCTATCAATTCTTTTTGACGTAGTTGGAACTCTGCTTCATCACCTCTTGACCCTCCATGCTTGCAGCTATTTAATGATCTGAACCTGCATCTACAACAAGTTGGAAGAGGACCAAGAAAATTCAAAGAGAAAGTTTTGAAGACCAAACCATGTCAGACAATCAGTGTAAAACATGTTGTATGGCTAATTTGTGTGAAACTGGGTTAAGTGTCTATATTTACGGCATTTAGCAGACGCCTTTATCCAAAGCGACTTTCATTCCCTACCTACAGGGGACAGTCTCCCTGGAGCAACTTGGGGTTAAGGGTCTTGCTCAGGGACCCAGTGGTGGTGCTGGAGGTAGGATTCGAACCCAGAACCTGAGCTACCTCCACCAAATGGTGTTGTCTTTAAATGTCACCACGAATAAAGTCACACCAGCATGTACCAGCTGCTGAACTTTAGGAGATTTGAGCAGATTCAGTCTATTGTAAGCACACTATCTCAATGTGCTGGCTTTAACGATTCTCGAAATATATAAATGCGCCATTTGTAGATTTCCCTCTGAACGAAATCTCACAAAATTTGGTGTGCGGCCAAAGAACATGGTTGTGATGCTGGGTCTCACATTTTGTGAAATTTGAACCTTGGTGTCACAAGAAATTGGCCTCTGAAGCTCTAAATTATTACACTGACCTTTTATCCTAGGTGGTGCTCTTCCAAAAACTGTAAAGAATCATGCGCCCCCTAGAGGCCGGCTCGCCATTCAATTTTAGTAAATTTTGATGAATGTTTGAAGCTTCTGGCTGAATAGTGCTTTGTGCCTGCTCCACTTCAGGGGGCGCTAGAGTGAAGGAGCGTTTCCACCCAGGCACACAACCTCTGATTCTAAATCTGCCTTATGAGTCTTCATGTGGATTAGTGAAGTCTAGGGCCTCGTCCACTCGGGCGTCTGAATTGGGCATTTTTCAGGCGTTCGTGGTTCCAGGTGAACTGAGCATTTTTCTGCTGATTGGAGCGAATCCCAGCGTCCACAAGGCGTTCAGCCCCGGCGCTCGGGAGGCGCCGCATTTGGGTGATGTACAAAAAAAGGCTGCTTGCAACATTTTATTGCCAACAATTTTCTGCTAAAATCCTGATGAACGTGGAGAAAATGCATGGTTTTGGCACGTGGAACGTGGTTTTGCGTTAATTGGCATTCAGTTGACATTCTGATGGTCTGAATTTGTCCCACGATTTAATTGTTCTGGGAAACATGACAAATCAAGTTTTGAAGGAAAATGTAAAACTACAACACATAAAAAACTATACATGTAATTGTTACTGCTCCCATCGGCGAATACACGAAAC
Source organism: Rhabdalestes septentrionalis (assembly GCA_037832545.1). Classification (NCBI taxonomy): domain Eukaryota; kingdom Metazoa; phylum Chordata; class Actinopteri; order Characiformes; family Alestidae; genus Rhabdalestes; species Rhabdalestes septentrionalis. The sequence continues at coordinate 4,397,153 of JBBMFX010000080.1, read as the reverse complement.
TACAAATCAGGCTGCCAGCTGGAGTCTTAGTGAGATGTATTTCGAGTGTTTTTTTAGTTTGTTTGAAGACCTTTGAAACTAGATTTGTCATGTCATGTTTACACAAAATTTTAAAAAACTATTTTTATTACATTCACTTTACTTGCATATTATCATAGCTGAGGTTTTCCAGAACAAAACAATATTTGTCACTTCGGCATTGACGTTTTATATAACATTAAATACTTAAAAATGTAAAGGTGTAGCAAATTGCCTCATAGTGCCAGAAAGGTCTTTAAGGGTTATTCAGCATCAGACGAACGCCGGTGTTACGCCAATCAAACACAGATACAAAATGCTACAAAAATGCCAATGGTGTGCGTTCATTTATCCAAGACACAACTGTCCGTGTGGACGAGGCCTAAGTGTAAATTAGGGCTGGGTATTGTTACCGATTTCCTGAATCGATTCAATTCTGACTCACAAGGTCATGATCGGATTTGATATCGATTAATGTACAGATTTATTTGTGTTAATACTAGTTTAGTTTTGGTTATAAATGGACCTGAGTGGATGATATCCCTATGCACACGGACTGTACTGCAATATTACTTGTGAACAGTAAACTTTTCCAATAAGTGTTTATTGTATAATTCATCTAATCCAAAATTATAGTATTGTATATTTACATTAAAGCAACTTCTGCACATGAATAACATGAATAACTGTGTGAGTGAGCGAGTGTGTGTGTGTGTGTGTGTGTGTGTGTGTGTGTGTGTGAGGAACAGAGAAAGAGGGGGAGTCACGAATTTAGGAAGAAAAGAACTTCCAGGTTTTATTTAAAATCTTATGATCATAACAGTGATAGAGTTAGTTGCCCCGTTCTGAAAATGTGGATTTGACAATGAAATGAGAACCACAGAAATGGTTAAACAACTGTAACCATAAAATGGAATAAAAATGCCCATGGCCGGGTTAAAACAACACCGACCACAACTGGATAAAGTCATAAAACTCTATCAACACGCTCGAGAGAAGTAGTGCCGAGTCGACAAATTTTTGAATCGATATCGCATTTTTGATCGAGAATCGATTTTGATAGTTGAATCGATTTTCTGAATCCAGCCCAATATGAAATCATCAACCAATCTATAACAACTTTGATAAACTATAAGAAGATATGATATATTAAAATCTCAGTCAGAGGCGTACACATTCTTCTCTCTGAGAGAAAGTATGGAGGGTCTTCTCCAATCTTATGGCGTTTTTTAAGGATTTATTTGAGCTGGTGTTGGATGGGGCCGAGCTCCTCTCTGTGATTAAGCCCGGCTCCATTAGACTCCGGGCACGAGTCTGACCTGGTAATGGCAGTGATTGCTCTCCATTTGCGGTAAATGTCCAAATTACTGCACCACTCGCACTCTCTGGATGGTCCTCAGTGTCTCTGGGTCTCACAGGCAATAACGTACCTCAGCATTTCTCTCATCCCTCTCAGACTTGCCACAAAATTGGCTCTCTGGGGGTACAAACATCAATTGAATGATTAAACGGTTCTTCACTGTTGAGGAAATTACTCTGTTCTATTTTTATGTGCGGTTTTAATTGTTCTACACGTGTCTCCACACCTTTTACACGCTTATGGAGTAGGACAGGGGGATTCAATTAAAAGTTGCCGAGGTCCAGTTATTACATTTCGTCCCAGTAGAAGGTCCGAACTGAAGTCCATCTCGTGTCTTATAGCCTTCCCCTATGTCCACATTTTCATATGGTTTCCACAAAATTAACTGTTCAGTCCCAGACAAATAAAGGCAAAAAAGTAGTCCCAGACAAATAAAGGCAAAAGTTACAAAACACATTTCATTATTGATCCAAACGTGTAAACTATTTTTTTCCTCGGGTCAGGTCGGGTTATGGGTCAAATTATGGTATAGGTGTGGATCTCCTGATTGGCCGGTTTGAATCTCCTGATTGGTCGGTTTGGATGACTGGACTGGTCGGTTCCTGACAGTTCAGTTTTGATCTCCTGATTGGTTGGTTTGGAACTCCTGATTGGTCGGTTTGGATTTCTTGATGGGTCGGTTTAGATCTCCTGATTGGTCAGTTTAGATCTCTTGACGGGTCGGTTTTGATCTCCTGATTGGTCAGTTTGGATCTCCTGACGGGTAAGTTTGGATCTCCTGAAGGGTTGGTTTGGATCTCCTGACGGGTTGGTTTGGATCTCCTGATTGGTCAGTTTGGATCTACTGACTGGTCGGTTTGGATCTCCTGATGGGTCATTCCAGATCTCCTGACTGGTAGGTTTGGATATCCTGACGGGTCGTTTCG
>JBBMFX010000080.1:4252134-4263909 GCA_037832545.1 Rhabdalestes septentrionalis | reverse complement strand
CCCCCCCCCCCCCCCCCCCCCCCCCCCCCCCCCCCCCCCCCCCCCCCCCCCCCCCCCCCCCCCCCCCCCCCACTCCACAATAAAATCGCGATACTGATGTTTTGTCCACAGCTCTAGAGTTTGTTTTCAGCAGGACATGTGTTTTTAAAAAAGCACAAAGAGCTTGTTAAGCTCCTACAGTGGCACAAAGTGATGCTGTGAATTACCCCCCCCCACACACACACACACGCCCTGACCCTGTTTACAGTAATGCATTAGCGTAGGTTGACCTGGTGACCCGGTGAAAGCGCTACAGTTCAGTTGTGGGAGGGTAGATGTTACGCAGTTGCAACCTGATGGAGCCGCACTGTGGGAAAATCACACGTTTCGGAACATCAGTGGAGAGGCGCTCTGATGATCTTATGAAGCCTTTGTTAACCCTCAGCGCCGGCTCTTTTATAACATGGCCTTATATAAAAGGACGTCCTTATTTGGAAATTCCCTGACTCCTGGTCCACAGTGGAGCCTCAGACATCAAAGGAGGACTTGTTTGATGAGTGTATGTCATGAAGAAGGTGATTTTATAAAAGGTGGAACGTAGAACCCGAGACGCTCCATGTGTAAAGACGACAGCGGATCGACTGTAATCCGAATCGGTTGTGAGTTACAATGTTACACCATTCATTGATTTTACAGTCACCGGTCACATGCTGAGAGTCTGGATGCATTATATTATGAATCTTTTAGCTTAAGAATTAATTATTTGACGAATTAGTCGACTTGTTTGGGTTCTTTTTAAAGGTTGACGCAAGTTTGTTGCACATTTGTTGTTGCAGTTCCCAACATATCCAGTCGGTTGTTAACAGTGTGTTGAAAGATAGACGTGCACCATATGTTTCTGTAGAAGCCGCGATTTTACTCCCTTTGTTAAATGAGGACTGATCGAAGGTTAGGTTTCAACAAATTAGAGTTTAATCACCATTTCAGTTAAAGTAAATTCCGGATAATAAGCCAGTATTTTTTCCCAAATTTTGAACCCTGGGTTTAATAACACGGTGCGGGTAATGCATGTTTATTTTTTTCATGATGCTAAAAACATTTCGCCTCGTAACAAGACCTGGCGCCAGACACGGATTTGCGGACGGACCTTTGGGGGGGCGACACATTTTATAGGCTCGTTTCTGGTTGATATGTTTTATGCGCATGTCTGCGCATTTGTGACGAGTGTTTAGGCTCAAACTCCCGGACCAATCCCGGAGGCTCGTATTCCCAGGGGGCGGGCCCGAGTGAGTCAGAGGGCGGGGCATGGCCCCCTAAGCCCCGCCCATGACGGAGATAAGGAAGATGAAGAAGGTGATTAATGACTTTTACTGGTAGCTGCAGGAGATGGAATGTTGTTCTTGCAGTGTTCAGTAAAAAAGCAGAAGCAACATAATGTGTGTGTTACTGATACGTACGTTTACTTAAATGGAGCCATGTTACAGACACTGTTCCAAAAATAAAACCATGTGCAATATGTGTTTGTTACCGTAACGTTAAAAAAAATTGTGTAGAAATCTCATATTACAGCGTGAGACACATGCGGCTTATAATCCGGTGCGGCTTGTACAAGTACAAATTGATTTTCTTTCTAAAATTAGAGCATGCGTCTTTTAATCCGGTGCACTCTGTAGTCCGGAATTTACGGTAGGTTTTTGCTTCGAGGGACTTTATTGAGTTACACTGTTACACCATTCATAGATTTTACAATCCAGGTCGCATACTGAGAGTCTGCATGCATTATATTATAAATGTTTTAGCTTAAGAATTAATTCCTTGACGAATGAATCGACTTGTTTGGGAACTTTTTAAAGCTTTACGCACTTTTGGATGAAAAGAGGTGGCAGGAATGTTAAAAAGTAAATGTTTTTGTTCCCGTAACCTCCACACCTCACCTGCCTAGGGAAGTGCGGCCAGACTCTCGCGCCGGTCTGGAACTTGGCCAGCCTGTACAGATCTGCATGAAATATGCATAATTAAACGCCCCCTGTGCCCGTGCGGCGGAGAGAGCGGGTCAATTGGGTTTGAGACACCGGTCATAAATCTTCACTTAAGGTCTGAAACGCTTTTAAAACGAACTAGGTTGGGGGAAAAAAAGAGAAAGGAATAACACAATGGTGGAAGTTTTTACACTCCAATCGAGGGCCGCATGCGGCGCGACCCACTAATGGCCAGCGGGGCTGGAGATGTTAACCACGGTTAACTGGGAGAGTCCAGGCGGTCGGAATTGACTCTGTGGAAACATGCCGCGGTCAGAGGCCGCCGTTCTTCAGAGTGGAGTGAATCGGTCAGGGATGAATGAAGTGCAGCCTCGTGTTGGACCGAGCGAAGGGTCTCAGAAAAAAAACATAATTTTCATGCAGTTAAAGGCTTGAAAAGCCTTTGTGCCATTTTCTCCGCTCAGATTGCCCATTGAAAGGAAAGGCCTGTACATCTGGAGCTTAACGTCGCTTATAGATCAGCCCACAACCGCCTGAAGCAATTAGCATCGATTCCAGCCAGGAGCATGAAAACGCTTCGAATCCCGTATTATTTCACTGCAAGTTTGATTGGAAGCGTTTCCCATAAGTAAAGACGTAGGTTCTTTATCAGTGTTGCTTCCCATTTTACTTATTTTCTGTCAGATCTTCAGATTTTTCGAATCTGTTGGATTTGAATGTTTAAAGGGAAACGTCCTTTCTGTTCTTATCAATGAGAAATGAAAGCATAGGGAATGAAAACATGGTCTGGTGGGTTGATTAAGTAGTACCACATTTTTCAGGCTTTAAACATTCACTGGTAATCTAAATGAAACTATTAATTAATTCGAAATTATAGTTTGAAGGACTTATGTCGCAGTTCTTAATATATCCAGTTGTTGGTTAACAGTGTGCTAACAGTGCTCTTTCAGGGCTGCTGTTAAAAAGCCTTTATTGACAAAGTGTGTTAAAGTTCAGGCCACAAATTTTGCGACTTGGACTTAAATAGACATGAAGGCCAATGTCAACAAACACCACAACAAACACTATCATTATTAAAGTTTACTCTATATCTGTCATATGTCGCTCCCCATTTCCTCTAGGGGGCGCTGTGTAAACTATCATCTCCAGTTTCTGCACAAATATAGGCCTAGTGTGTCCATTCTGGAGTTCTGCTCAAACGTCTGAGTTTCCAGTGTCTGTGTGTTGGACGTGTTGTACATTGTTTGTGTATTTTAGTGCACTTCTTAGGGAGCAGGCAGCCGTTTGGGACGCAGCCCTGTCTGTGTTTATCTTTACATGGTCATTGATCAGAATTTAGGTCGGCGTTTATTTAATCATTCAGGATTTTTCTGATATTGGTTCCCTTAATTGTGATCAACATCGGACTGTTACTGATACTGAGTGTCAGATCAGCACAGCTCTAACAGAAACTTGTGGGAGTTTTCCACTGGCTGGTACCAGCTTGGTTCAGTTCAGTTCGGTTCTACTCAGTCCGTTTTGGTTTCAAAGCTACACTCACTACAGTTAAAGTATTGCCTTCATGTAACTACTTGCTATAAAGACCACCAATCAGTAACCTCCGATATGTACGTGTGATTATTTAGTATCGGTTCAGCACGCTTGGAAATTTAGTGATGGAAAAGCAAAAGAAGCGAGTAGAGGCGAACCGAACAGTGGAGAACCTACGGTCCGAAACTAAACTTAACCGAGTAGAACCGAGCTGAACCGAACCAAGCTGGTACCAGTCAGTGGAAAATCTACAGTCTGAAACCAAACTGAACCCAGTAGAACCGAACTGAAGTGAGTAGAACCGATCTGAGCTGGTACCAGTCAGTGAAGAACCTACGGTCTGAAACCATACTGAACCGAGTAGAACCAAACTGAACTGAGTAGAACCGAACTGAGCTGGTTCCAATCAGTGGAGAACCTACTGTCTGAAACCAAACGGAACCCAGTCGAACCAAACTGAACCGAACTGAGCTGGTACCAGTCAGTGGAGAACCTAAGGTCCAAAACGGAACTTAACCGAGTAGAACTGAACTGAACCCAGTAGAACCGAACTGAGCTGGTACCAGTCAGTGGAAAACCTACGGTCCGAAACTGAACTGAACCCAGTAGAACTGAACTGAACTGAGTAGAATCGCACTGAGCTGGTACCAGTCAGTGGAGAACCTACGGTCTGAAACCAAACTGAACCCAGTAGAACCGAACTGAACTAAGCTGGTATCAGTCAGTGGAGAGCCTACGGTCTGAAACCAAACTGAACCCAGTAGAACCGAACTGAACTAAGCTGGTATCAGTCAGTGGAGAGCCTACGGTCCGAATCCAAACTGAACCTGGTAGAACTGAACTGAACCGAGCTGAGCTGGTACCAGTCAGTGAAGGACCCCCATTAGACTCCTGGATTTCAGTCTGGTGATGGACCTCCTCCAGGTCATGTTTTGTCTTTGTAATCAAGGCCAGGCGATGATGGACTGGGGTTGTGTCATTTGATCCTCCTGTGTATTCAGGACCCACTGAGAAACTTCCAGGTTAAGACCCAGGTTCCAATCATCTCGTCCCATGCTGTCCGGCCGCTGTGATTACAGAACCTTTCTTCTCCTCCTTCCCCTTTCATCGCCTCTGGCTCCCTCTGCGGTGCCGACACCATCGCTGCCATTTCTGGCTCCTTCCTCCCGTCCGCCTGACACTCGGCGGCGGTGAAATGTGGCCTCAGGTGCGACGGCGCCGTAATGACTTTTCCCATTAAGAATACACCAATATTTGCAGCTGTCTGACTCAATTATCCGCGGTGAATAGAATTATTCCCCGCTCTTTAACACCTGTGAAAATGGGAGGTTTCGCTCTGCGCCGCGAGGATTCTCTGAAAAATGGCAGAGAAAATTGGGACGGAACGTGAAAGAACCCACCCGGGGGCTCATCTCGCGTGTGCAGAGTTCTCATAAACCTTTTTCCCTTTTGGGTTTCTGAGGACAAACCGAAAGCTGAACTCACAGTTCTAGCTCTGGTTTATTTTACACCTCGCAGTGGCAGGAGTGTCATCCTTTCAATCATAGACAATCTCATGGTTCTAGCTCGAGTCGTAACAGAACCGCCCTCTGCACAGACACGAACAGAACTCATGGTTCTAGCCTGAGTTGTAAAAGAACCAACCCCTGTACAAACATGGACAGAACTCGTGGTTCTAGGTCCAGTTGTAACAGAACCGCCCCCTCTACAAACATGGACAATCTCATGGTTCTGGCTCGAGTCGTAACAGAACCGTCCTTCCCACAAACACGGACAGAACTCATGTTTCTAGCCTGAGTAGTAAAAGAACCGCCCCCTCTACAAACATGGACAGAAGTCATGGTTCTAGCTCTGGTTTATTTTACAACTCATAGTGGAAGGACCGTCATCCATCCAGACATGGACAGAACTTACGGTTCTAGCTCGAGCTGTAACAGAATCGTCCAACTCTAAATACATGAACAGAACTCACGGTTCTAGCTCGAGTCATAACAGAACTTCCCTCTTCACTAACATGGACAGAACTCATGGTTCTAGCTTGAGCCATAACAGAACCACTCTCTCCACAATCATGAACAGAACTCACGGTTCTAGCTCAAGTCAAAACAGAACCACTCTCCCTTCAAACATGGACAGAAAACATGGTTCTAGCTCAAGCCATAACAGAACCACTCTATCTAAAAACATGGACAGAACTCACGGTTCTAGCTCTCATTGTAACAGAACTGCAGTCCCTACAATCGTTGCCCGAACTCACGGTTCTAGCTCAACCACTCTCTCTACACTCATGGATAGAAAACATGGTTCGGGCTCGAGTCATAACAGAACCACTCTCTCCACCATCATGGACAGAACTCATGGTTCTAGCTTGAGTCATAACAGAACCAATCTCTCTAAAACCATGGACAGAAAACACAGTTCTAGCTTGAGTCAAAACAGAACCACTCTCTCCATAGTCATGGACAGAACTCACGGTTCTAGCTCGAGTCATAACACAACCACTCTCTACAAACATGGAAAGGACTCACTGTTCTAGCTCTCATTGTAACAGGACTGCAGTCTCTACAAACGTTGACCGAACTCACGGTTCTATGTCAAGTTATAAGAGAACTGTCCTCTCCAAAAATATGGACACAACTCACGGTTCTAGCTCTAGTTGTAACAGAACCATCACTCCTCCAAACATGGACAGAACTTATGGTTCTATCTCCAGTTGTAACAAAACCTGGACAGAACTCATGGTTCTAGCATTAGTTGTAACATAACCATCACCACTCCAGTCATGAACAGAACCCACGGTGCTAGGTCTAGTTTGTGTGACAGAACCTTCACACCTTCAAACAGTTCTAATGCTGTGTGTGATGCTCTAGATAATTTTGTGGCTTCAAACACGAACAACATGCAACATGTCTGGCTCTTGATCACTTTCCACCTCTTGTGAGAGAACCATCAAAAGTCCTAACAAAATTCACTGTTCCAGCTCTAGCTGTGACGCTCTAGATCATCCCCCCTCGCTCGTTACACTTGAAGAGCTCTTCAAATCTCCTTTTCTTGCGAGTTGTTGGTTTATATGAAAAAAAATACAGTGCACTGCTTGGTTCTCACACACTCACAGGAGTGTCAACATTTGCTGGTAGATTTACTTTTCCCTCGTGATAAAACTGAGGCATTATCTTGTTTACTGTAGATTAATGCTGGCTGTGCTATTAGGAAACAATACAGTGGGTTTTTCTGCTCTCGCACAAGTGTTTACAGTTCCAGACGATCTTGTGTAAGTCTAAAGAAAGCCGCAATTCTTCTGCCATGTTGCAAAATTTGAGCAAAAATACACAGTGGAGGCCAACGAGGCTACATGCTATCAGCCTTAGAGCCTATAAAACCCTTAGAACTCAGTAAACTCTGATTTAGAACCAGTGTTTACCCTCAGAACTCAGAGTGTATCAGTAAACTCTGATTTCAGTAAATATAAAGCCTCTCCAAACAGGAACAGAACTCATGATTCTTGTTTTGGTAAATTTCCACCTCCTTGTTACAGAACCCTCAATGAATAAATAATTAATAAAAACATGAATAAATTCTGGAAGGTCGTGTTTCCATTGTAATAAGTGTCAGAGTCCGAAAATCATCACATCTTGAAACCCTCGACTCATCAGGGTTCTCCGTAATGAGCCACGGAAACGAGCGGCGCCGCGCTTTTCTCTTTTTTACGCTGAAGAGAGAATCTCAGAGGGAGTGAGACATTGAAGCGAAGTGGTTAAAAAATTCATCGAGTGAGGAGCAGGCGGCAGGTCGTCCTCATGCGAGTGCGTCTGAAAGGGCCCTCATGTCGGAGCAGAATCTGCCAAATTGCTTTTATTCATGTGCGAGAGTGGGGCCGGATTCGCGCCGCTCTTCAGATTCGCTGGCGTTTATGATGGAGATCGCGGCCTAATGCGAGGACGTCCGTCCGGGAAATGCATTTGGATCGGCCTGCTTCGTTTTTCACGGAGTCGGGATACAGAGCGTCATTTCAAACGTCTGCGCAGACGTGTAGCACGCTCTGAACTTCAAATTCGTTTGATGACGGACTGATACAGACGCGCCCGAGAAATGAATCTACGCCAAAACGGCACTTTTGAGCCACTGAAGCCGACGCGCTCCGAGACGGCGGAGCGGGGGAAAAGCATATTTTTCACATTTGTGGCGCTTTGCTGCTTTATTTAACTCGATTTCTGCTGATTTGAAGACCTAACAGTGTTTAATCTGCTGCTGGGTTTCGAGTCTTTTGTAATTTGTAGCTCTAAGAAGCAGAAAGAATTGAATCTTTAATCCAGGCTCTGTCTCATTTTTAAAAATCGATTTGAAAGACAAATAAAAGTAATTGCTTCTAAAAAACTTGGAACTCTTGTAATAATGCTGTAATTACAGTGTAATAAACTTTTATAACATCATGAACTTTATGTAGCTCAAACTATATAAAGTTTAACAAAATTATGAAGTGTGAGTCAACTACGATTGGAAATTTACGATGTAAACACCCTAACCCTAAACAACTATATACCCTTTAAATGGGTTAAAATTCTTAGAATGAGTCCAATTTCATAGTTTATTACTAATCAATGTTGCTGACGGCCGTGGCCTGATGCGAGGACGCCCATCCGGAAAATGTGCTTGGATCGACGTGCTCCGTTTTTCACTGAGACGCGTTTCAGAGCATGGTTTCAAACGTCGGTGCGGACGTGTACCGCGCTCTAAACTTCAAAGTCATTTGACTTTGCGTAGCGCAGAAGAAGTAAAAACAAGAAGTTTTATCCGGGAATAAAAGCAAACGAAATGAAAGAAGGGACAATTGTAAAAAATAAGAGAGAAAAGAAAGCAGAAGAAGTGGGAAAGCGAGAAATAAAAGAGGAAAATGAAAGAATGTAGGGATAAAAATGAAAATAAAAGGTAATCGATGAAGGGACAGGACCAGGGAAGACGAGAACATATAGAAAATATACATTAAGGAGTTAAGAACAAAGAGTGTGTGAGGTTAGAGGAATAAAAGCAAAGGAAAAAAAAAAAGAAATATTAATAGTTAGAGTCCAAGAAAGCAGTAAAGAAAAGACTTATAAATTCAAGTATATTTTATTTGCCAGGCAAAGACCGAGCCGTACTCAGAGCACCCGTTTGGTGGTCTGACGGGGGTGGCCGATTTACTTTGCTTTTATTCATGTGCAAGAGTTTGGCCGGATTCTTCTGCTCCTTGGATCCACCAGCGTTTACGACGGAGACCCGGGATGAATGCAGCCAACGGCCGCGGCCTGATGTGAGGGCGTCCGTCTGGGAAATGAATTTGAAACGGCCCGCTCCGTGTTTCTTGGAGTCGGGTTACAGGGCGTCGTTGCAGACGTGAAGCGCACTCTGAACTTCAAAGTCGTTTGATGACGGACTGATACAGACGTGCCCAAGAAACCGAATATCCGTTTCAAATGGCACTTTTGAGCCACTGAAGCCAACGCGTTCCAAGACGGCAGGGTGGGGGAAAAAGCATATTTTTCACATTTGTGGCGCTTCGCTGCTTTATTTAACTCGATTTCTGCTGATTTGAAGACTAAACGGTGTTTAATCTGCTGCTGGGTCTCGAGTCTTTTGTAATTCGTAGGTCTAAGAAGCAGAAAGAATTGATGACATCTTTAATCTTAGCTCTGTCTCATTTAAAAAGTCTTGTTTTACCACTAAAATCAGTTTTTAAAGATAAATAAAAGTATTTGCTTCTTTAAAACTTGGAACTCTCGTAGTAATGCTGTAATTACAATGTAATAAACTTTCATTACATCGTAATTAACCATATGTAGGAAAAACTATATAAAGTTAAACAATTATGAAATCTGAGTCAACTATGATTGGAAATTTATGACGTAAACATGTTAATATATACCCTTTAAATGAGTTAAAATTTCACAGTTTATTACATATCAATGTGTAATTACATCGTAAGAAACTGTAATTACATAAAAATGAACAGCAATATGTACTTATACTTCAATAATTATGAAATCTGTGTCAACTAGGACTAGCCAAATGACTTAAAATGGGTTAAATTCAGCTCTGTGTTCAATTTCATAATTTAATGTTTTAAAATCCCACCTTAAGCTGTAATTACATGGTAATAAGCTGCAATATGTATCGACTAGTTATGAAATGCAAATAAACTATGACTGTACACATTATGGATCGAATCGGGGTGTAATTTAGTGCATTTTAGTCAAATTACAAGCTTTAAATATGTGGAATCCATCTTATAGCAAAAAGGGTTTTAAAGAGTTTATTATGACACATGCAGACCCAGCAGTGTCTAATTTCATGGAATTCAATGTTTCTGACAAAAGAAATAATGTGAGATGTATATCCTGAGCATCTGCGCTGGTTGCAGTAGCTGCTGGAGGTTATTTTGTCCACATTAGAATAACGGGTCGAGATCCCGAGTGGGAGGAGAGACGGGAGCATGTGAGTCACTGAACTGATGTTCTGATCTCTGAGAAAAAACTTTGTGCTGGAAATGTGACTATTGACCAGCGTGCGCCCCCCCCAAACACACACAGAATTTCTATTTCTGAAGCCCCCCCACCAGGCCTGTGTAACGGCAAAAATTTGCTGCGTTATTTAAACGGTGTTTAATCTGCTGCTGGGTCTCGAGTCTTTTGTAATTCGTAGGTCTAAGAAGCAGAAAGAATTGATGATATATTTAATCCATGCTCGGTCTCACTTAAAATGTCTTGTTTTACCACTAAAAATCTATTTTTAAAGATAAACGAATGCAATTGCTTCTTAATCACTTGAAACTCTCGTAATTTGAACTGCAAAAATTTCCTGTTTTTGCGGGAATTTTTTAAAACTTTAGATCAGAAAGAGTCTAAAAGGTCAAACAAAGTTTATTTTAGCGACCCGTACTCAGAGTCCCCATTTAGTGGTCTGACATTTTGAAGGAAATGAGAGCATGTAGGAATGAAAAGAAAGAAAGAATTAATGCAAGTTATGAAGAATGGAAAGAAAATAGCACGTGTGAAAGAATGAAGCAAGTCATGTTGGAGGGATAAAAAGCAATGGAAGAAAATTAGAATGAAGAGGGAAAAAAAGTAAAAACAAAGGGGAATGTTAGAGAAATAAAAGCAAAGAAAGAAAGAAAGATAGAAGGGTGAATGGTGAAAGACTGGAATAAAGCTGTAAAGAGAAGCCTTAAAGGAAAGCAAATAATGAAGGAAATCATGTAAGAAAGATAAGGGAGAGAAAGAAGTAGTACAAGTAATGAGGGAACATGAACGAGACAAGAATGAATAGAAAAGAATATAGCCTGTGAGAAAGAATGAATAAATAAAAACAAGCTGTGTTAACTGGGAATAAAAGCAAACGAAAGGAAAGTAAAAGTAAAAATAAAAGAGGGTAAAAGAAAGCAGAAGAAGCAGGAAAGTAAGAAATAAAAGAAGAAAATGAAACATGTAGGGATGAAAGTGAAAATAAAAGTAAGTAATGAAGGGACGGGACCAGGTAAGATGAGAAAGTATAGAAAAGTGAGGTAAGAACAAATAGTGTGTAATGTTAGAGGAATAAAAGCAAAAGAAGTCAAGAAAAGAAGGATTAATATTGAAAGAGTCCAAGAAAGCAGTAAAGAAAAGACTTTATAAAAGCACATTTATTTTATTTGCCAGGAAAAGAGTGAGCCGTACTCAGAGCACGCATTGGGTGGCTGATTTACAATCAATATTCATTGGTTTATATTCTCTATGCCTTTGCTTCCAAGAAGTGACCTTTCCTCACTTCTGCTTTTCCTATTTTGATTCTGAAGTTGAAGTTGAGGTTTATTGTCATATGTACAGATTACAGTGTACAGAGCAGAATGACATGCTTACTAGAACCGCCCCCCCCTTCACAGACAGACATGAGACATAAAAGGCATAGAAGACAAAGTAGTGCAGCAGCAAGTTAGTTGCAAAATTTAAAGTAACAGGGCAGTGAAAAGTGACAATGCAATATATATAACATGACAATGTGGTGTAAAATGACTGTGTGGTGTAAAATGACTGTGTGGTGTAAAGTGACAGTGTGGTGTAAAGTGACAGTTGGGTGTAAATTGACAGGGCAGTGTAAAGTGACAATGCAGTGTAAAATACCAGTGTGGTGTAAAATGACTGTGTGGTGTAAAGTGACAGTGTGGTGTAAAATGACTGTGTGGTGTAAAGTGACAATGTGGTGTAAAGTGACAGTGTGGTGTAAAGTGACTGTGTGGTGTAAAATGACTGTGTGGTGTAAAGTGACAGTGTGGTGTAAA
>JBBMFX010000080.1:4192842-4205073 GCA_037832545.1 Rhabdalestes septentrionalis | reverse complement strand
ATGTGATCTGAATAAACAACGGCAGATTTATCTCTCTTTAAATAAACCTGATGTAAACAATCTCATACATTTTAACTAAATGGATTTTTCTTGATCCAAATTTAAATATGATTTAAATATGCTCATCATATTTAAATCAGTTTTAACTGATTCAGTTTCATTGTGTTCACACTTAACAGATTTGTGCTGATTTTAATAAATCAATTCTAAAAATGTAATTAATTAAATTAAATTAAATAGATGCAAACACCTAAAACTAAACTATGCCATAATTCATTTTTGTGAGTGTAATTTGCCCTCATTCATTGTGGTTCAGTGTTTCTATGTCTTGTGCAATATCACACTTATGGTGCAATGCTAGTGGAAGTGGAATGTCTACAGCCTGAAAACACTTACATTACATTACTGTACATTCTTGTTGTGTTGATTTATTGTGTCGTTTGTATTGTTTCTGTAGTAGCTTGCTCTCTGTTGAATGGTGCCATATGTGGCCCATAGAGAAACATCTCCTCACACTATGTACGCTCGGAATTTATGATGTCGTTTTCTCTGTCTTTAGCGGTGATGTTGTGTCATATTTCCACACTTATAGCTCAGTAACTTCAGTTTAAAGAAGACTGCCAATATTTTGGGTCTTCAGCTGGAGGGTTTGTGCCGAAGTTCAGAGCTGGATCCCTCATCATGATCGATTTCACGCCTCCACTTAGCATTCACAGCCTCATTACGCCTCACAGTTTGGTACCGATATGATGCCTGGGAACACAAAAGAGCTATAATGGCTACGTCCAGTGTCTGGCTCTAGCACTTGACTTGAAATGGGTTCGACATACCTGTCTGTTTTGGTCGTTTCGATTAGATTAACTGCTTCAGTGTTTCCAGTTAAGAAGAGGTTTGGGACGTCCCTTTACCTTCTCATGTCTACCACTACTGCTGCTAGATCCCACTTACTAACCAAACAAAAAGGCATCTTCATCTGTGGGCATTGTTTTGCATTTTTAGACATTTAGGAGTACTATTCTATTAGGAAGCCACAAATTGGACAAAATTTCAGTTTGCAGGGTTGACACTAGATCGCAAGTTCCCTCACCAAAAAGCTCGATGTCCGCTATCCGTGTCTGGGAATTCAAGAGATCCCATTTGTTTGAGTAGGAAGCCCCTCCCTCTACCATCATTCACCATAATGCTAGACAGCACAGATGTCTATAAGCTGAATTTAGGTTAGTGTTCTCCTCCAAGCATGTTGAATTGTTGCATTTTGTCATTTTCGCTCCCACATGACTTAAAGAAAACCCCTTTCCAGTTGGACTTATTTGGAGGAAAATAATGTTAAATAGTTAATGAATCTATATGGGCTAAAGATTATACTTCATTTTCAGGTTTGCCTTGATCAAAATGGTCCATGCTAGGTCCCCCCTAGTGATGCTCAGTAATGTTGGCATCTTTCAACTGATAGGTTAGCATTCTCCTCCAAGCATGTTGAGGCATCCAGTCAAGTTTACACCTCAGAGGAAGCACATGGTCACCTTCACCCTCCCACTTCGGTAGAATCGAGTGATGGAGAGACCTTGTCAGTGATTGCCCAAGACTAAATTGGAAGGCAAATGGAAATATTGTGACTGGTTTGAGGGTCCCTTTGTATATTTCAGCACTCTGTCATTTAATAGTATGTATCATGATAATTAATCAAGTCAAAAGTCAAATTATAAAAAAGATAACAATAAAAGAGTATAAAAAGGCAGTTTTTCTTAGGGTGCATCAGGGACCATGCAAAAAAACACACTGAGGCATTTACAGCAGACAGTGACATTAAGTAGAGCTGTTTTCAAGTAAATACATTTGTACAATGTTTCCTAATATGTGGATGCCGTGTGCAAAATGAAGTTATTTGTGCAATTTGGATTAGTTGTGCAAAGTACTAGACCGGTTCCCAGTAGTAGGTAATTGCTAGAATGACGAGGTGCAGTGAGAAGGTATTTGTGATGTCAGGTACTTTTGCAAATTCAGTCTTAATCAACAAACAATACAGTGTTGAATACTAGACCCCATCCTTCAGCCCGACATGAATTAAAGCTGTTTTCCTCAGGAGGCGGTTTGTAAACATGGCATGAACTCGAGTTTTGGAGTACTAAGTCTTACTGCCGAGGCTTATAGGGCCGACTTTGTCCTAGCTTGAGTAGATGAATCCCCATTTGACGGCATAATTCAGTCCGAGGGTCTGCAATCCACCCCGCAGGGGCAAGTGTTTCTTTAAGAGGCTTCGTGGCGGGTGCCAGGCTCTGGTATTCAGCTTCATTTCGCCAGTGTTTGCCGAGGCCCCACTCGGCCGGTGAGCTCTCGGAAGAAGAGCCTGCTTTATTAATGTTGACCTTTCGGATCAGCGGAGCGGAGTGGAGGAGCCTCCTCGCGAGGCTGGCTTAACTCGATAGCCCCATGAATGGGGAGTTTATGAGGGAGGTGGACAGCCGGACCTGTGTCTGGGCAGAGCGGAAACATTTCCAAAAGGATCTTTGTTTTGCTAATCTCTTTGTGAAGAGGCTTGGAGAGGAACAGGGAAAAGGGAGGTTTTTGGACCTCTTTCCAGGGAGTTACACCATTGAAATACATTGACATTTTGTTAAAAATGGGTAGTCAGAAAGTAAGGCATGCCCATAGAATTTATTGGTTTCATCGACTCTGCAAAGACTGTGATGACGATTGAGGACGATGAGGTCTGGCAATTTTATTAGGAGCCTCAACACGCTTGGAGGAGGACGCTAACTGCTAATTCTATTACCTACGCCAATGCATAGCCAGCTTCAATATGGTATATGTGGCTGGATGAATGGATTCATTGATGGAGGATGAATAAATAAATTCATTAATGGATATTTAAATGCCTGGATCAATACATTCATGGGTGGATGGGGTGGGTACAAGCCTGAGCAATCCTGGCCATTTATGATTTCCTGAAGCACAACCATGGAATATCAATGTTTAAAATGGAAACGAGGCAGGTTGCAGAGATGGTCTTTCTTGTAATGAAACCACGGCATCGCCTTTTTGATGGAACCTTTGGTCTTCATTATAAACATCATGTTTTTAATAAGCTGTGGTGGTGTAGGAACAAATGCCTGGTCCGCTGGGGGTTCTTTGGTGGAACAAGGTTTTGCCTGTAGGTGGTAACCTCTAAGAGGAATCGTTCCTCGTAGGTTTGGCCATTCGTTCTCGGCCCCAGGCTGCGGAACCACATTCTGCATGATTCATGCCTGCTGTAATGGGCCTAGAGTGCATTTGCGTTAAAGAATAGACACCCTGTGACTCGATTAGCATCTTCTGAGAAGTTCACCAACGCGTCTGCAGCTCTTTTTCTTATCCAGTGCATCAGGAAAATGCTTCCCAGACCACAGGGAGCCGTAGATCCTTGCAGGGAATGAATAGATGTTCCATAAGGGGTGTATTCACACCAGTAAACACTTCCAATACTCAGGACTGGATTCATTCATCTGGGGAACTTGATGGTTTTCAAGATATGCTGTTCATCATGATGGACATTTTCATGTTTCTCTTGCACGGGCTCCTACAGTTCTCTCTCTCTCTTTCTCTCTCTTTCTCTCTCACTCTCTCTCTCTCTCTCTCTGACTCTCTCTCTCTCTCTCTCTCTCTCTCTCTCTTTCTCTCTCTCTCTCTCTCTCTCTCTCTCTATCCAGCCTGGCTTGATGATTTATTGACTGGAGGCATTTGATGAAGCTCTGCAGCAGAAAGCCACTTGACAGACTCTCCAAGCGGTGGAAACAATTTCAGGCCAACTTCACAGATAATTAGGCACTTTAGCTGGAAGACTTGATTTCTGAGAGCAGCGTGCTGCCACCTCTCGCATTAACGGTGCTGCGCTCACGCCCGGTCGGTCCTACAGAAGCAGGAGAACATTTAATTCCCCTATTTTGATTACTTTCTTAAACCTAAAACTTCTTAAATCCAATTGGATTCTTCTCTTTCTTTATTTAAAGGACCACTCTGGAGCCACAAACATATTAAATTCATTCGTTTGTAGATTTATGGAGAATTAAGCGCCCCCTATGGGTGAAATTCCTTACTAAATTTGGTGCAGTGTAGGGTAGGAATTTTCATTTGAAACTTTACATCACAACACATTTGCGCGAGCAAGAGTGGAATCATTGAAATGAGTCAGTCGCAGCGCCCCCTATGGACGAAAATTTGGAAAATCATCCAAGGAACGAGGTGTTGATGGTCACAAATGGTAAATTCTATTTAGCGAGTCAAATGTTTGCAAAGTTGCACTACAGGCTACATTATTACATAACAATTCATATTAATTGCTTCTGTTAAGTTGCTTCAACTGGTCAACTGAGAGGTTCTTGAGGGAAACTTAAACGTGTTAAACACTCTATCATCTAAATTTAATTTCAGATCGTCTTCGGTTTCTTATAAAACACTCTAAATGTCCACTTTGGAGCGCGGTCTGCTACATCCAAGCCCCAGTGCAGCCGTTGCTCTTCCAGTTCTGGCCAGTTCAGACGCTCCCAGATCCGGTTTGGCCCACGCTTGATTGATGATGCGTCCGAATCCGTGAGTAATTGCTGTAATATGGCTTGATTTCAGAGTTTTTTTTCTTTTGCTTCTGGTTTAATGTATGTAGCGAAAGCATCTTGAGGTAATACATTTCAAAGCCCCCCAGAGTCCTTTATTATCCAGACTTTGTAGCAGCTGCTCTCTTGCACTTAATAAGGCCGGCAAGCAATGAACGTCAAAGTCAGCGGCATCGGAGGCTTTGTCGGGAGCGCTTTCTGCAGCGGGACGCAGTTGAATTAAACGGAGGCTCTTATCTTCTCTGCTCACACGTGTAAATACAACACTGTAATCATACATGGTGCCATACATGGTTGAGCGAGCTCCGTCTAGAGAGAGAGAGAGAGTAGGATACAGGGAAGGGGAGTTTAACTGGGTCTGAAAATTGTTCTTCTCATCGGCATGCTCATTTTCTACCTCCTAATAATTCCATTACGTCTCTAATTTCATTAATGGGCTCTGAAAAAAAAAAGGAAACGCCACAGAACGACGGAGGTAATTAAAAGATAAGGTGAGGCGGTAAAAACCAAAGGCTCTGAGCAGGAACGCCACCATCTTCTACAAGGAAAGTTCTTCACCGTATCGTGGAATGTATCTGTTTGCTGGAAAAAGGCCGAACAAGGAGACGCTACATCCTCGTTAATTATGGGATGGACACGTTTTATGGCAAAAAAAAAAATCATCCTTGCTGTGTTTGCGTTTTTTCTTACGTTTCTCATCATTAAAGCCATTAATCACACGACTGTTGCCCCGAAGCCAGAATCCATCCAGGGATTTCTCTCAGATAAAATGCAATTTTTCTTGGAAGAATCAAGGCTTCTAGTCTTTCTACATCACTGCTCTTCAATGATGTCATTCCTTCTTCCTCGTTTCCCACACATCAGGGATAAAACAGTGGCATTGTTTTGTGATACATATATTGTATTATACACTAGTAGGCTACTATATTGTTATATTGTAGCTTGTTGCTTCAGCTGCAATATCAGTAATGCAAAGTTCAATAATGTCACTATGTGTATATATATATATATATATATATATATATATATATATATGAATTAATTAATTGATGGATGAATTGATTCAATGAATGAATGGACATTGGAGATGCAATGTAAATGCAATATTAATACAATGTATTATTATTAATACATTGACATATGTATGGAAGATCGATATATACTGATGGATGGATGGATGATTGGATGGATGGATGAATGCATAAGTAGATTTTTAGATGGATGGATGTTTGTGTAAATGGACGACTGGAAGAATAAATGATTATGGAAGGATGACTGATTGAATAGATGAACTGATGGATGAATGGTTGGATGAATATTTATGGAAGTTTTCAGAGGGATAGAATAATGGATGATTGCATGGATGGATGTTTAAATACAGCCAAAAATATTTGTTTTTTCTAATTTATTTAAAAATAAAAAACATGAATTGCATGAATAAAGTATAAATTGTCAGCATTAAGTGAATAATGTATTATTGATAAGCTAAGATGAGACGAGATAAGAGAAGATAAACCTTTATTAATCCCACAAGTGGGAAATTTGCTTAGTAAAGTATATATATATACACACGTGTATGTAAACAGTGTAAGTAGACAATGTAATATACTTAATTTTAGAATTATGTTCCAATGAAGAGTCTAAATGAAGAAATTGTGATAATCCTGCATTAAGGTTATATATAGATCTATGAATTGAAGGAAAGAGAATAAAAGAAATGGGGACCCAGATGATTGCATGGATGAATATGTAAACAGATATTTGTATAAAAAAAAGTGTTAAGAAGGTCTGAACTCAGAGAATCCACCGGATGCAGTTTTAATGTGATCGCCAAAGTGGCGGTAAGAAGCGAGTCGTGGCGGTTCTGCACAAAAAAATCCGACCACGACTTTTCTGAGGAGAAGTTCTGAGAGTAATCACAGGTTCTAGACTGTTTTACACCGGTTATATTTACTGAAATTAGAGTTTACTGATACACTCTGAGTTCTGAGAGTAAACACCGGTTCTAGACTGTTTTACACTGGTTATGTTTACTGCTGAGGAGAAATAAGAACCAGGCGAAAGCCGAATCTGCTGGGAGAACGGGAGCCAGAACCCTCCTCCTCCTCTCCGGCCCTCGTCCTTCCCCCCCCCTCCCCCCTCTCTCTTGACGTGGACCGGGGTGACACACCATATTGCCTTGCTGCCACGGCACTGAAATATAGAATATGACGGGTGCACAATGCTTGTCAACACGCATGATACATAAACAAGCGGAATATTAAGCGAGTACCTTCCGCAAGGAAACCGAGCAGCGAGCGGAAACCCGGGCTTCGGCCCAGAGCCTGGACTTCTCGGGCGAAAGCGGCTCAAAGGGAGCGTAAGGAGTTTGCGCTCGTCGTGTTCGACACCGAAGAAGATTACGAGCAAATCAATATTCAAAGTGCCTTGGTACACAGTGTGTCAGAAATGAGGGAAGGGGGAGGGGGAGGTGGGGTACCGACAGGCACGACGGTTTGTTCCTCTTCCTTTGGTCTTCTAATGAGAAGAAAACCAAGAAGACGAAGGAGAAGAAGAAGGAGAGGCTTCGATTTCTTCTCGGCTACTCCAGAGACTCTTTCCCCGGGCTAATGGTGTTCTGTAGCACGGATCATCTTCTCATAAAAGCGTTCATGTGTCAGAACACATGGGGCCCCATGGCGAGGCGGATCGTGGGTTCTGTCGAGCGGCATCATTGCTCATGATACATTACATGCAAGCGAGAGATCATTTGTGGGTCTCTGCCACGTCTGAGGAACTTAAAAGCGCGTTTTTAAATCCAAAATGGTCGTTATGCCGAGATGTCCCCAAACAAAAGGTCCATTTAGAGCTTCAAACCATCTTTAAGAACTGGTTCTTCAAGGGAAACTTTTAAAATGCAAACATCAAACAAAGGTTCTTTGGACAGAAGCTGCAGAAAAAGCGTCTTCGGTTGCTTTAAGCCTTGGTTCTTCAATGCAGTTGAGATTTGGAGGGTCTGGGTCTCTGAGGTTTGGCTTGAATTCAAGCTGGAGGTGAAAAAACGTAAACCATAATCATAATGTAAAACAGCCCCTAATATGGAAGTTCTTCCGGTGTGTGTCAGTTCTCGAGGTGTCGGACGTCATGCCGAGCTTTGTTCGGTGTTCCTGCGTCACGAAGAACCAAAATTTAAACACATGTAATAATAAAAACCACAACTGGGGTTGACAAACGGCGTCAAACATAAAGAACAGAAATTAAGAAATTTCTTTTATTTTAGGTTTTAGAAACAAACCAAAAAAACACAAGAACCCGGAGAACTCTCAGGATAGTCTCCGCCCACAAGTGGGAGGGAAAATCCCACAGAGGGAGGGGCTCCGGAGAGCGGCCGAGCAAAAGAGCAGAAAACAGAGAGAGTGTAGGAGAACCAACACTGGTTCTAGACTGCTTTACACCGGTTATTTTTACTGAAATTAGAGTTTACTGAAACACTCTGAGTTCTGAGGGTAAACATTGGTTCTAGACTGTTTTACACTGATTATATTTACTGAACTTAGAGTTTACTGATACACTCTGGGTTCTGAGGGTAAACACCGGTTCTAGATTGTATTACACCAGTTATATTTACTGTAATCAGAGTTTACTGATACACTCTGAGTTCTGATAATAAATCACCGGCATGACAGGTTCGGAGCTGGAGACTCCTCCATCAGTTAATTAAACCCATCTCTGCTTGATGAGAGCTAAATCCTGGCTGTCACTCGGCTGGCCGGACCACAGACGGTTCTCTGGGTGCTCGTGTATCTGTAGATTTCCCAGGCGGTCTCGCTACAGGCAGGGGGAGGGTGCTGCTGGTTTCAGGAGTGAAATGGAGGACAGCGGTGGGACAGCGAGGGTTCAGGAGCGGATTACTCACCTATGTGAGAGGGGAAAGAGCTTTAACCCTTCAGATCATCTCACTGCAACTCACACTCCTGCTGGACTAAAAGGTGGCTTGAACTTTGGAAAAACTGAAATTTATATGGAAAAATTAGAGAAAACCTACACTAGAACATTATGCATTCTGTTCAAATCTCTTATGTGCAATCATAAACATGCAGTGTGTGTGTGTGTGTGTGTGTGTGTGTGTTT
Source organism: Rhabdalestes septentrionalis (assembly GCA_037832545.1). Taxonomy (NCBI): domain Eukaryota; kingdom Metazoa; phylum Chordata; class Actinopteri; order Characiformes; family Alestidae; genus Rhabdalestes; species Rhabdalestes septentrionalis. The sequence continues at coordinate 4,196,377 of JBBMFX010000080.1, read as the reverse complement.
ATATAATAATTTTTGTGTATATGAAGTGGGGAGTCAGAGAAGTTTTGAATGTGTGGAGGACGAATCCGTCTACGTGGGGCCAGGATTTGGGTGTGAGGCGGGGCTTGGCACGTGGGGCAGGGTTTTTTGTTTGGGTGGGTGGGGTGCAGTTTTTGTGTGGGGTTTGGAAGGGGGGATGAGGTTTGTGTGTATGGCAGGGTTTGGGCCATGATGCGGGGTTTTGGTGTGTGGGTTGCTGTGTGTGTGCAAAGTCTCGGTCCTTTTGAGGGGTGGGCTTTTTTTAAATAATACATACAAATAATGTATTACCCTAGAAATGTTAAACTACACTCTCACATTATTTTACACCTGCAACAATTAAAACAGTGCACAGCAGACTGTGTGTGTGGGTGTGTGTGTGTGTGTATGTGTGTCTCACACACACTACTGAAAACTGTACAAACAATGAATGGAAAAAAGAGAAATGTGATGTCTAATTTTTTTCTATGGCTGTACATCCACCCAAAAATATTGAGGGTAAAAATGACTGCTGTTCCGTTACTGTACTTTAACACCGACTGGCAGGTTCTGCAGGTCTCCCTGCAGAACGCCAGTTCTGTTCCTGTATTTTAACTCCGACTGGCAGGTTCTGCAGGTCTCTGTGCAGAACGGCAGTTCTGTTCCTGCACTTTAACTGCGGTTGCAGGTTCTGCAGGTCTCCATGCAGAATGCCGGTTCTGTTCCTGTATTTTAACTTCGACTTGTAGGTTCTGCATGTCTCCGTGCAGAATGCCAGTTCTGTTACTGTACTTTAACTCCGGTTGCAGGTTCTGCAGGTCTCCTGCTGTTTGTGTTCTAGAGTGAAGGATCTCCACGCATATGTGTGTGTGTGTGTGTCTATGTTCTCTGCTGCCATCTCTCTCGTCTTGTTGTGGTCTCCTGTTTAGATTCCACTCGCGCCAATGCTACTGCCTATTTTATGAAGTGACTATAGTAATTGATTAAACCAAGGAATGCGTGTCAGCATCAGCCAGTCAGAGGCAGAGATTATATTACGTCCACAAGCAAGGGCAGAGCGAGAGAAAAACAACACGACTAGTCGTCTTCTCTCAGGGGTGTCGACTAGTGCCTCTATAGTCGGCTAGTCGACTTTTGTGTTAATGCCCTACTGGAAACCATTCTCTGATGATCCACATTTGGAATATGGGCAAGATTTGGTCAATCTAATTTGTCCAGATTATATCTCTGGGTATTTCTGGGCTTCACTGGTGTCACTATTTCTGTTCCAGATACACGAAGCTCCACAACAGTTTTCTTAAAGCCTCCCCTTTTGGGAAGCTACACTGATATTAACAAGTTTGTCCTTTTTATGATGGCAGATTCATAAACGTTGCCCTCTGTCCTGTTTTACGGAGAGCCATGCTGATGACTGGTGAAAGTTCTGAATGTATTAACAAGTCTTGGGGGAGCATTAAAGGTCCATAGTAGGATGCTATTAAAAATGGCACTCTAATTGGTTTCGGTTCCTCTAATTTATGATTTTTTTGATCCCCTGCGCTCTATAAAGTAACTGGCCCGGATGAAATGAGTAAATTTGGCCAGGCTGTCAGCAGTCTTTGGTCGTGTCGGCCCAGTCGCCCCACTTTCTCCGCGGCAGAGCCCCCCGCGGTGCGCGAGTCCTTGAGAGGGCAGTTTGCAGGGAGCAAGCGAGTTCAGAAGCGAAAGAGAAGGAGAGGCGAATGCTCTCTGTGAAGAGAGAGCGGCATTCATGCTAATGCGGTTTAATGCGGACGCCTCCCCGTGGATCTGGAGAGGTTCAGGCGGGTAAAAACATTTTAAACGTGGCACCGTCACACACCAACATAATCATCTGGGCAAAATCCCGATGATGCTTTGTGGTGCAATTTCTTATCGGGTTCATTATGAGAGAAGATAAGAAGAAGCTTTTTAGTCCCACAGTGGGAAACTCACAGTGTTATGACAGAAAGTGGACAGAACAAAGACAGTGTATATACAACAAGACAGTTAAATAAAAGGTAAAATTATTCGTATTCGTATTTGTTTTCGAGTAAATTTCACAATACACTATGCAAACCCTCTTTGCCATTCCCCAATTGTACTTCTGAACTTGAGTGTGTGATGGGGGGTGGGGGTGGAAACGGAGTATCTACTCCTGAATGCAAGTCTGTGACCGAAGGGCGAAGTATCTACATCGGTGGGTGGAGTATCTACACAGGGGGGCACAGTATCTATACAGGGGGACAGAGTATCTACACCGGGGGGCGGTGTATATATATATATACTATATATATATATACTATATATATAGTGTATATTTGCACTGTTTCCATAGTCTAGAGTTTATTGTGTTATGTAGTGTGGCTATAATGATATATTATTCAAATAGCATAATAGCACACATGTGTAAGAGCAAAACACACACACACACACACACAAACACACACAAATACAATATCTTATTAGCTTAACATCAGTATAATTATGTGCAAAGTCTTATGTGTATCAGTCTGCAATATCACTACTTACATCAATATTACTGTTCTACTCCTGATCTCTATTACAGCAGCAACAGACCCCTAAACACCATCAGTGTTACTAGTAATTCACTCACCTGTAGTTATTTACCTGTCAAGTGTTTTTTTTCCCAGTACTGGCCAGTATGAGTTTACAGTTGGTGTTATATCACCCCTATCAGTTTGGGTTGATTGAGTTTTCATGCAAATGTAATGTGTGTGTGCATGCGGACGAGGGCTTAGTTCCTTGTAAGTTAATTGTAAATGCACATACAGTTACACTGCAGGCCAGAACATCACAATCAGGGCTGAAAAATTCGGGTCCAGCGACTAAAAGAAAGTTAAAGTCCTCTGAACTTTGTCCTGAATGTCCACATGCTGTGAGTTCTGGCTGGTTAGGGAAGCCAGGCTGTAGAAGCGGAAGGATTTTCTTTTATGTGTATTTCTTTATTGTCGGCAAGCGACTGTCATCGGTCCATCTGTTTATCATCTACACATCCATCTATCCGTCCATTCATCCATTTTTTCATCTGTGTGTCCGTCATGTCTTCTATCTTTTCAAAGCATTAATTGAGATATTCGCCCGGCCGTCTATGTGCTCATCTGTTTATCCGTTCCAGTCTATACGCAGTCAGCCAATCATTCCAGTCATTCATTAACAAATTCATTTTCCTCCCACGAATGTTTTCCTCCATAGCTGATGTTTGGCTGCACGAGCGTTGGCCACAATCTCTTTCAGCTCAATGGACTTTTATCTCTTCAGAATTGGGTGGGTTGGAAAGAACAGAGCCAGATTTGCCTTCATCTAATGTTAGGCCTGAGTATTCTCCCGAAAATGACACACGATCCACCACAACAGTATTAATTTTCATCTCGACATGGACAGTACAAGCCAAAAGTTTGGACACACCTTCTCATTCAATGTGTTTTCTTTATTTTCATGATCATTTCCATTGGTAGATTCTCACTGAAGGCATCAGAACTATGAATGAACACATGTGGAGTTCTGTACTTAACAAAAA
>JBBMFX010000080.1:4179751-4192742 GCA_037832545.1 Rhabdalestes septentrionalis | reverse complement strand
AGTTTACTGATACACTCTGAGTTCTGTGGGTAAACACCGGTTCTAGACTGTTTTACACTGGTTATATTTACTGTAATCAGAGTTTACTGATACACTCTGAGTTCTGAGGGTAAACATCGGTTCTAGACTGTTTTACACCGGTTATATTTACTGAAATAAGAGTTAACTAAACCACAATAAACCACAGAACTGTTTAATCTGTCTCTAGGGATAGATTTATCCTTCCTTGGGGGAGTTTTTCATTTGTCAACTGGGAGGGCTGTGGTGTGATGTTCAGGTTTTTCAAATGGGTGGGTGATATGTTTATGAGGGGGCGGGTTCATTTGTTGATGGGAGTTCGGACTGGGGGTGGTGGTGGTCAGGGTTTCAATTTCTCAACCAAAAAAACAAACGAATGAGGCACCAGGGAATTGCCTTCTTATAATAAACCACCATTTTCAGCTCCAAACTGTCAGAAAACAGAAATAGAAACACTTTAGACCTGGTCTTGTGGTCAGAATCAGAATCAGTTTTAATGGCCAAGTATAAATGCATACACAAGGAATTCAGTAGTTGTTAACTCTCTATACACATAACAATAAATAGTGATATACATTCAGTGGGTGAAGGTACCATAGGCACATCCTGTACAAGAAACACAACAATACACATGTGGGCACATATGAGACATAGTGTTCAAAAAATGAAAAACAGTAGTGCAACTAATATCAGAGCTCCTCCTTGGTCTGATGTCTTGGTACTGGAAAGTGAGGAGGTCAGTCCTTGGCGTAATTTCTTATAGTCAGTTTATGTCTAAGCAGACAAATAAGTATTTTTAATTAGCAAACAAACACAAATACTGCATTCATGATTAATGGGAGCTGGGAGTTTTCCAACTTGGAATCACATTCTTCCCACCTACAGACTCTTAACGGTAAACTAGCACTTGTTTGGCAGCTATAGGTATCTTAAAAGTTTAGAGTTGTTAATTTGGTGCTTTAATTTTATTTTTTTTGTTAAAGTGGCAGTAGGTTCAGGCAGTTCGCTGTTAATGTAGTTGTAAGAAAAAAAGATAAGAACACGTGCTCTGAATGCACTCAACCATGCAAAACTTTTTTTTTTCCGAGCGAATCACACGTGATGCACAAACAGAAACTCAAAAGTCGGCTGACGCCAGTTCCACGCGTGTTGCCGCGCTGAAACGATGTCGATTTAAAGGAGTCTGAGCTCCTGAGAAACACTTTCTGAGTGGCAATTACGAGTTGGAGGGATGTTCAAATGGATTTTTCCCTCCGGGAGGTCGGAGACGTCCTAGATCCCACTTGGTCATGAATGCGGCATAAGTGCAGAAGAGCTTTTAGGAGCGATGCCAATGAAGAACCACTTTTGGTTTCCTCAGATACATTCTAGTAGGTGGTTCTGGAGATGTCTGTAAGTGTGTGGTGAAAAGCAAAAAAAAAGAACAAAACATAACGGAGAGATCCTAAAGCAATGAAAGACTGCACTTCCCAGCTGAGCCTCGTTCCACAGCTGGGGCGTGGGTGCTGCAGCTGAAACCTTAGAGATGTCTGGGCCTGTTTCACACATATCTAGAACCGTAAACACTGTACGATGTTCCTCCACGAGGTCTTTCATGAATTCTTTCTTAGAATCCAAATAATAATTGTTCACTGAAACTGTAGACATCCTCCGCATTTTTTTTGTTGCTTTTTTCAAGGCAATATATAATTTTTCATGCATTTGAGTGCTACCTTATTAAGAAAAATATAATTGACTGATTTTGTACCATAAGTATTAACATGAATATAGCGACATTTCCATATGAAAATATTTTTAGTACTGTTGAGACACAAAGTCTCCATATACTGGCTGAATTCAGCATCCAAACATTTTTTCCCCTGTGGAGCCTCTCGAGTGTTTTCCTGTTTTTAGTTCTGTTCTTCTTAAAGCCTGTATTTTTATTACTGTGAATTAAATTAATTAATTTCTGTATTTACCTGCTTATACTAAAGAAACCGCGCTGCATGAATTACAGTCCAGTCTAAACAGGGGGAACATCTGGATTTACATTCTAGCACTGTGGGAGTTCAGTATAAACTTTACAGTACAGATACGGCTCTAAGGCTGATGAGTTTTAAATGAAATGAAAGTATTTGGGGGGCATATTGAGGGTTTAGATTAAAAAATTATCCTTTTTTGGCATTTTTTAAACAAATCAGTCATTTTCATAATCCATGAATGCACTTGAAATGCAACACCTGCGAATATTGGGGGTGCACCATATGTACATGTGTCTAACATGTCAACACTTTCGCGGTCTCACGCAAAGGAAGTGTGTGTGAAACAGGCCTCAGAACTCAGAGAAGAACAAGGCAAGTGCCAGGAACTTGGCGTGCAGGTGTGTCATTCCAAACCAAGGTGGAGAGCCTTTTGAAGCTCGGATCGCGAGAACGTGAGCTTTGTACCTGATTCGTGCCACTACAGGGAGCCAGTGAAGTGATCTCGGCGGAGAAGTCACGTGGAAGTTCTTTGTTATAGACTCGACAAGCTGTAGCCCTTTAAAGAAGCAAAAACGACACACGAGGGAGAGCCAGCAAGCAAGGAATCCTAATAATCGCCTCTGGAAACAACTGATGCTTCGACAAGAATTGGAGCAACCTCTACAGTCAGGAGAGGTCATGTTCCTCTGATGTTCCCGAGCAGCATCTAGCGGTAAATATGATGTGACTGGAGAAGCTGAGCTGACTGTGAATATAATGCCTGGGTTTCTTAGATTTGTATGACGGAAGGATGCTTGTTTTGAACAGAAACAAAACAGAAGAGTTAATCCCCGGGGATCTCCAGCAGATAGGCTGTGAGAAGCTTCCGCCAGGAGAAGTCCTTCAGTCCAAGATGGAGAGGTAACCAAGCCAGGACCACCTAAGGGGTGTATTTTACAAAATGAGCTTTCTCAGTCAGCCTATTTTCCGAAGCCCAATAAGAATGTCCCCCGGCTTTTATTATTATTGGATGGACCTGACTGAGTGAAATGAGTCCTTGAGGAATGGTGGAGCTTGATCTGACTGAAGATGGAAGGCACGTTAAGGTCAATGAGTGGTTTGTAGGTGAGAAACGAAAATTCGTCAACATAGTAATGCATTTGTTTATTTAAATAACACGAAGTCTTTAGAGTTTGGTGACTTATCCACTACACAGTTCAACATTTCTTGAATTATATACTGTGGCATGTTCCAATACAATGCAATACGATTCACAATACTTTACGACACACTGTAAAGTCATATTATGATATGTCATGATACAATACACAATGGTTCTGTTTACGGCATTTAGCAGACATTTTTATCCAGAGCCACTCACATCAGTGATCAATAATGTCACATTGTGATGCAATACAGTAACGTTGTGATATATTGTTATGATGTGTCACATGATTATTCTTGAATGAATTGTAAATATCTCTTCATAGCTTGGCTGCTGAAACATGTCAAGAATTCTGAAGCTTTGTAACTTCATGTTGACGTTTTTCTTGAATTAATTATATATTGCAGCATATTCCAATGCAATGCAATATGATACACGATTCATTATGACACATTATGATGTCAAATTACAATATGTTACGATACAACACATAATGTTTGTGTTTATGGCATTTAGCAGACATTCTTATCCAGAGCGACTCACATCAGTGATCAATGTTATGATGCAATATTTTATTACAATACAGTACAAGTAACTTTATGATATTGTTACGACACATCAAATGATTATTCTTGAATGAATTGTAAATAACTCTTCATCGCTTGACTGTTGGAACGTGAATAATTCTGAGTCTTAGTAGCTTCGTGTTGACATGTTGATATTTTATGGGAAAATATATTTTTTAAAGAAACGTGTTTGAACGACCATCCAAGCTCAGCTTCCAAAGATTCTGGACATGTTTAACAACAAACCAGACATTTTTCTATTTGCATATTTAATACTTAAGTATTTTTTTTATTTGTAGATGCTTAGACCTCAGCGAGGACGACAGGCGTTCAATGTCGTCATTTCCATGCAGTATCAGGGCGTTATTGAAAAATTGCAGTGTTTCGCAAGGAACTTGAGTTTCTCGAACTTTCTGCTCATTCCTCTTCTGTGGGAGCTTGATTTCAGGAGCTTGTAATAAAATAATGGCAGGGTCTTATCTGACCATATTATGAGCGTGGTGGGAGCCGAGGGATAGTCCGGGCTGGAGCAGCAGGTGGATAATGCTGCAGCTCTCCTAGAGCACTGATAAGTGAGCTCCAATCCAACCCTCCCTTTGGGGCCACGCTTGTGTTTGGCTGGATGAATAGGAGTTGGAACAGCAGCGGATAACTGGGAGATAGCTTCGTGCAGCTATTCCTCACTCCTGATAAAACATCGATTACATTTACGTTTAATTAGCACCATCTGTATGAAAGCGGTTGAACACTTGCAAAACACCTTAACTTGTAACAATGCTCTAATATCACTGTCATTTACTTGCATACCTTTTGTGTCCATCCAGACAAACTCCCTTTTCTGTGATACGAGGACTTCAAAGCCCAACCATGGACGAGTTTAGGACACATATTCTCAAGTGGCATTACTGACGGATCTTTATCTGTGTTTACTGGAGCCGCCGAGTCAATGAAAAGGGACTATAGAATTCCTCAGACCCCGTCATTTGAGAGAGATTAGTCCTTTGTCGGGAGACAAAGGCTCGGGAGGTGTACGTACACGCCGGCGAAATCAGAGCTGTCATACAGCTGAAACACAAATAAACAAATAAATAAAGAAGTGAAATCCAGGCAGGAAAATAAAAAGGTACATTTGGATGCCTGGGGAAAAAAAAAAGCCCATACGAGGCCTTGCTTGCATTCAAGGCAGGTGGTACAGTTTGCGTTTACTCCTCTTTCAAACTCGCTGCCAGCGCAAGCGAGCTTTACAAACACCCTGAATGCGGTACGATATTTCTCTATACTGTGCAGTGCTTTCGTTACATAAACCGAGTCATTTCTACTGCTATGTTAGGATACTATATATTGCAGCATGTTGCAGTACAATGCAATACAATACACCTAACATCATGACACATTGTGATGTCACATTATGATATGTTATGATACAACTCATAATATTTACGTTTAGGGCATTTCGCAGACATTCTTATCCAGGGCGACTCATTTCAGTGATCAATAATGTCGCTATATGATGCAATACATCGTTACAATACAGTTCAAGTATCATTTTGATATGTTGTTACAATATATGGCATGATTATACATCACAATATATAACATTATATGTTATGATACATTATGATGTTAGGATATGTTACAATACATTACATTATATGTTATGTTAAGATATGTTACGACATGTTATATTATGAAACATTACAATATGTTACTAAGATATATTATAATATGCTAAATTGCATATGTTACGATTTGTTACTTTATGATATGTTACATTATTCCTTACATAACATGTATGTTACATCACCGTATATCACGAAATGTTATATCGCAGTGTGATACATTATGATACGTTAAGTTACATCATGTAACAAGGCCATATGATACCACATGTTATGTTACACTATACCTAAATGAATTTCTTCTGCTGTTGGCTCTTAAAGTGTTTCTTGGAAAGAGTTACATTATGTCATTCTCAATGTAAAAGTATTACTATCATACATTAAGCTAAAATGCATTTAGTTTGTTGTGTTGCGTTCACAGGTGCGATTGTTTAAATGGTGCTCTGATTAGCTCAGGTCATTACATTGTTTGGGACATCACAATCAGTGTATTTTCAAAACTGATTCCCAATTATAATGGCACAGTTTTTATAAAAGACTACATTAGAAAATATAAACGAAAAGATCTTTATTTTTCATGATCCTCCGTCCGCAGAGTGTTTTCATCCTTGGAAAGCGAGTGTTTCATACAAAACATGCACAGATTTGTTTCAGGAAGATATGCAAGCTTGATGCTTTCCGAGACGTTCACTGAGTCTTAAAATAAATAAAGGGGGGGCTTCGAGCGCTCCCAGGTTTTTCCTCTTTGGTGTGCCAAGATTAAAGCTGCCTTGGCTCGGCTCGGTCTCCGAGCCGTATCTCCGAGTCTCGCACACTGTCAGGCGCCTTGCCTGCAAGTCCGTGGCCTATTTTACATGTCAAGGCTTTTCTGAATCAAAGAATCAGCTCCGTACCGCGGAGGAAGCGGCAGAGACAGGTGCCATCGCCCCTCTGCTTTCCACCTCAGCCCAGGCGAAGCTTCATTTGATGTGTCAGTGCAACAGAGTCGAAGCGTATAGACTGGGCAAGAGGGTCTTGTACTACACAGGTCTCTGAGTCCGACCCTAAAGTAATAGACACTCGCCAGCCCCTTTATCAGAAACCCCTCAAAACCCAGGGGGGCCCAAATCCAGGTTAGATGAACCGGGTGTGTTTGAGCTCGGACATTACTAAGACTTTCTTGTATGTTACTGTGTTCCTGAGGGAAGTTCTCCAGGCTTCCTGAAGGACGTTCCAGAGACTCTCATTTCCAGTCCAGTCCCTGAACCGGACCAGTTTCAGAGGAATGTTTCTGCTGGTTAAGACACACAGTGACCTACTTATGAATCATTCAAGCAGAACAAAAAGCATCTAACTGAAGTCCTGAACCAGTGAAGAACCAGGAGCAGATTGTTCCAGAGGATGAGGCGGTGATCAGGATACTGGTGGTGCTGAATGCTGAGTGGCTGGAACTCCGTTATCTAGGCTCCTTGTGTCTTTACACACTTTGCAGCCTGTCAGTAAAACATTTGCTCTTTTAAACATTTCTTTCATTTTAAACATTTCTTTCATTTAATCTCCTCAGTGTGACAAAGATCCGACAGTCTGACAGGAGGTGGGAGTATAGGGTTGTGATTCTATCAGTGATGGTCATTTTACTGTATCCTCAGATTGAGGTGTAGATCTGCCTCATCCAACCTGACCTCCTCCTTGGCCCGTGCTAAATTGATTACCCCCCCAAAACTCCAAACCAATGCCACAATCAACACTTTTACACAAGCTTCAGCCACTCCGGCACATCTAAGATTGTGGATGGAAAGGATGGAATATTTTCAATCTTCTAGAACAATCGAGTTGGCTGGAATTCAATCAACAAAGACTATGGAGAAACGCACACACACACACACATACCTGAAAGTCCTCCTTCTTTTCACAGTCCTTCAAACCAAAAGAGGCTTTACCTGGCCAGCATCAATCCTAATAAACCTTTCCTTCCTTCCATCCATTTGCTTAACGGCTTATTTCCCATCTGGGCAGATTGTTTCCCGTGTTTTTGCAATTTAAGGTCTTAAGCTTTTGTCAAAACCTTGACTTCACTTGTTTCCAGGTGCTGCTGTGTCTCGACCCTTCAAAATGCTATGCTCAGTTTTTGTTTATTTTAATGCTTGCATAATTAGTTTGCTAATTTTACCTTAGTTTTAAGTTTTGGAAAGTTTGGAAATTAAAATTCTGGTTCATGTTTTAATGTTTTTAATGCCTCCAAACTGATGAGTTAGGTGCAAGGTTGCAGAATGCATTGCTGTAATGTGTAACTAGATTATTAAAAAGTGTTTTAAAAGAAAGCTGTAAATCTAAAGTTGTATCATGCATTTTGATAGAAATGGGAACTGTAATGGTTTTAACGTTAATCTCGATATAAATCATGCAGCTTAATGGTGCCGTAATGTAAATGACAATTATAAATTAAAAATACCAGTTAAAGTTGAAATGTTTTTATTTTTATTTTTATTTTTTTGTGTTGTTATTTCTTCCATTTCTTTATTTAAATATTCCTAAATTGTCCTAAAAGTAAAAAGAAAAAAAAACAACGTTTTTTTGTAGTCTAGGCTTCTAGCTTTATCATTTAACCCTTCACCTTCCAGACTTGTAACCAATGTAATGTCTCTCTAAACTTTAAAGGAAACATTGATAACGAACGACTGGCGATCGCTAGGCAGCGAATCCCATATCGACTTGGTCGAGTAGTTGACGAATGGCTACTCGACAAAGGTAAAAACACTGATTAAAACTTAACGAGCAACTTAAGCATTAATGTAGCTCTTCCTGTGCCATAAATAAACCCATAAATTAACTGTGAAGTTAAACGAGACGCAAACATAAAAAAAAAACAATTCAAAGAGCATAAATGTAGCTTGTAATACTTGTGCACAGAGTTTAATAGTGTATTTGATGTTCTTATGGTGTTAAGCACAGGTTAAAGGGACTGTAACGATAAAATCTTAACGAGAATTAAAGCCAGCATCATTAATATTAGCTTGTAAAAAAGTATAAATCATTCCTAAAGCCATTTATTTCACTTAAATGCTAAAGATAAACAGATAAATTAAAGTGCATTAGCCTTCGTGCTTGAATGCCACGCGCATATGTGTAGACGTATGCGCTTTCCATTGATGCTAATAACTAGACCTGCAACCTTAATTGGCACGAGAATGGGAGTCCCTTTAACGGATATTTTAAATGTGTGTAGGACTTAAAGTAAAAATATAAAAAGGAAAAAAATTGAATTAATAATAAGCAAAAATAAGTTCTTTGAGTGCATGCTTGTGTTCCATGTTCGGGAATATACCAATGATGTGTCCACCCCCATCAGAAATGTGTCATACTGTTCTTCGAATGAATGATTTTCGACTATTTTTGGTTGTTTTTGGTTCATCATATCCTCCACTCATCATCTAAGCTGCGCAACATTCAGGGTTCCATTCATGGATCTTGCTAAAAGGCTACAAAATCGACAGACTGAGTACTAATTGTCTGCCAAAGTGGGGAAACATCTGACAAACATTTGTTTATAGCTCCATAAGAAGATCTCGTATTGAGAAAGAGTCTCTCAAGATCCCACAAAGACTAGGCCCAAGTCTGGAATGTGGCCTTTTAGCAAAATGTCACCAGGTTTGGGTGTGTCTTTCTTTTCTTTATCATTATATCTTCATTTCACGGTCACCCCCTCATCCACATACCCCCCTTCATCATTATAACTACGATAAATTACCGGCCACTCCCACCGGCAACGGGTAATTTATTGAGCTCATTACCCCGTGGCCAAATAATCCGTCTTTCTGTTCGGGCGCGATTATTCCTCATCGTCCCCACCGTCCCCCAGACCCTCCTGTTTGTGTGTGAAGATCTTGCCGACGTGGCCATACATTCGATATCGCTCTTTCCCTCCCCTCCCCCCGGCAGGTCGGCAGCTTACCATTTTTAACAGCCAGACCACTATCCAGATTGGAGGATGGGACCGGGACCGCAGCCGTTCCTTCCAGGGCCAGATGTCGGGTCTGTACTACAACGGCCTGAAGGTCTTCAACATGGCGGTAGAGGGCGACCCCAACGTCCGCATCGAGGGCAGCGTCCGCCTGGTGGGCGAGGCTCCATCCTCCTCGTCCATCACGCCGCAGTCCAGCTCCACAGCCAACCGCTCCGACACCTCCACCTCCATCATGGAGACCACCACCACCGCGTCCAGCCGCAAGGTCAAACAGACCACGCCCAGGGAGCCACAGCAGGTGAGCATATATGGTTACTTTTTTTACCTGCTGTTCTTGGTCATGGTTTTCTTCAAAAGTTAGATATGGGATGAAATGACTCACTTTGATGGTTATTCCCTGGTAAGGCCGCTCTATCCACTAGGCTTAATGGTTTAGTCCACCAGTAACTCCTATGGCACAAGCTAAGGTTAGTGATGGCTAGTTGATGGTTTCTCCAAAAGCTGGACCATGACTGGTGGCTCCAACCTGTCTCAAACGATTTATAGCATCCAGGGGTTTTTAACAAAATTTGCAACTCAAATGCTAATTGGCTGGCAAAGAAGGGAAACATATGTTACGGTCATGACCAAAGACTCTATAACCCCATACAGAACTTGTATAGACAAAGATGCTCTCAATTTACCCCCACAATTTAAGATCCCACTGTTTCATGTGCTGTTTCTTCTCATGGTTTATCCAAAAGTTGAACAATTTATTAGGTGAAGCTTTGATGGTCGTGGGATTTATGCCAGTCAAACAAATTCTCAGTGGTCTACCAGCACCACTCCGATGACTCCCTCTAAATTCAGGGCCAGCAAATGGTTAATGAGATACTGTTGTTGGACTGTTGTTGGTGAATTGAGACTGTACTGTGGCCATTCATATTCATTTGATGATTGAGGTGCTGCCCAGTCTCTAGAAATGCACCTGACGGCTATGATGACAAGCTAACCAAATGAAGGATCATGATGGCTGTTTCCACGTAATTAAATAATAGATGATTTTGCCTGTGTTAGCTAGCTAATAGATATCAATGGCAATGCTAGCTGACAGTGGTAGCTGATTGGTAAACTGAGTTACAGATAATGTTGGCTATGCTAACTAGTCCAGTGGGTGATAGATAATGATGGTTATGAAAACTAGCCAGATGTGTGTTGGAAAATGATGGTAATGTTAGCTTGTGAACAGGGTAATAGATAATGATGGTGATGCTAGTTAGCCAACTGAAAGATAGATCATTTTGATTATGCTAACTAGCCAGATGTGTGGTGGATAACGATGGTAATGCTATCTTGCTAACTGAACGATAGATGGCTATGCTAAATAGCCAAATGTTTTATAGATCATGATTGTTATGCTTATTGATTAACTAAAGGATAGATAATGAATGCTTAGCTAACTAGCCATATGAGTAATAGATAATGATGGCTGTGCTTGCTAACAGAGTGATGGATAATGATAATTAGGCTAACTAGCCAAGTGTGGGCATTCTAATGGTTAAGATACTAGCCTCTGGACCAAGAGGTGATGGGTTCAAATCCTGCCTTCAGCATGAATGATAGATATTTGATGCCTGTGCTGTGATTTGTGTTAGATTGTGTGGGTCAGATATCTGCTCTCTTGTGATGTTTTCTTGTTCCTAAAGTTTCCTATGCAACATCCTTCACCGTAGGATCACCAGAGGTACTTTGTTTCCCCTTGTCAATGCTTATCTCACGAGGGTCACTTTAACTTGTACATCCTCACATATTTTTAAATGCTGGCTCCAGAGAAGAGCTGGGAGGGGCTGAGGGGGGGGGGTGCTTTTGGAGTCAGTGTAGATTTAAGCATTCATGTCTCCTGCTAATCCTCTTAAGCATGCTCGGGATTTGGAGATGCTGCCGCTGATACTGGCCATTTTGTGCTTTTCATGTGAATGGGTGCTGGTGTTTGCTGGTTGATGTCCATGGCAGATTAGGCAGCAGTAAGTGGATTCAGAAACTCACATAACCTGACTTCCATTTGGACCCTCACTGTAAAGACAACCCCAGAGATGCTGGTGATAAGTTGTGTAATGTGGTATCATTTGATGTAATCCTTGCTATTTGTTTAGTCATGTCTGGTCGTTATACACATTTTGATGAGTTCATAGTGGAAAAGTAACGAGCACAAATCTAAATTGGACATATTTCTGTAAAATGGTAATGAAAGGGCTACCTCCAGCCCCACCAGCAGTAACAATGCTGCCCTGTAATTACACATAATGACATAAAACAGAATATAAAGATAAATTACACCACCAAATATTGACTAATCCTATAAACGAATGCCCCAAACCGGTGAAGAAACCGAAGAAGAATGAAGGCAGGACAGCTTTGCCGCTGAAAATGTTTCTCCTCATTTCCAAATAACAGTATTCTTCTTTAAAGCTTCATTTTAAAAGAAAACATCAGAATAAGAGAAATGATGCAGTGTTTACAGAACCTGAATAATTCAAAGAAAACAAATCTCTCCTTCTCTCTTAAACTAAACGGCTATAATGAGCTTTGAGGAACTTCTAGTAGTGTTCCAGCATCCAGCTAGTCTCACTGTGAGAGGAGATTTTGGATTACAGCAGTAAATAAGATGTGATTCAGGTGATCATTGATCAGTCCCTCATAAAGCAGAATGAGGAGCTTGTGGAGGAATTCAACAGATGCTTACAGAATAGTAGTAGTACATATATACACACACACACATACATATATATGTATGAACATGTCATGTAGCCTTACAAATAATGGCCTTCATTGAAGTGTTAGTTATAAAAGGACGTTTTTGTAGGACAAATGTGAGGTACATCCAGTTTCTTAACCCCACATGTTCCATGGAACCAAATGTCCAAGCTGGGAATCTTTTTTTGCCATTCGTATCTTTTTAACGGCGGCATATTCCAGTTTTTCAGGGCAGAAAGTGTTTTGTAGCGATTTGCTGTGCAAGACGATCACCTGTATGACCTGGTTTATTTCAATGCGCTCCCCTTTGTCTGTTGCTTTCATTCAGGATACAATTCAGGAACAATGTCTTTATCGCCGGCCTGAATGGGCGGCCTGCTTGGTTTAGTGCTGAGGAAGCTGTTTGGGTGGAGGGACGCATTCGGGTCAGCGGATAAGTGTGTGTGTTTGTGTGTGTTTGTGTTGTTTGGAGGTTCTCGGAGGCCATGAAGCGTAGCTGGGGGGGGCTCGGGGGGGGCTCGCCGGGGCTCACTGGGGCTCGGGGGGGCGACTGCGTGGCCTGAGGGGCTTTTTCTGACCACATGCTTCAGAGAGCACGTATAAGAGTCAAAACCGATGGCGTTCTGATTGCCCGGTGCCTGCAGCGGACGCATGATTGCATGTTTCCGAACAAAAGGGAAGGATGGTTTGCTGGCTTGAACACACAAACACACACACACAAACACACACACACACACACGTACACAAACACACACACACACACACACATACATACACAAACACATACACACACACACATACACACATACACAAACACACACACACATACATACACAAACACACACATACACAAACACACATACATACACAAACACACACACACATACCTACACAAACACAAACACACACCCACCCACACACACACACACACACACATGCACACACACACACACACACACACACATACATACACAAACACATACACTCACGCACATACACACACAAGC
>JBBMFX010000080.1:4112617-4124860 GCA_037832545.1 Rhabdalestes septentrionalis | reverse complement strand
CTCTCACTCTCTCTCTCTCTCTCTCTCTCTCTCTCTCTCTCTCTCTCTCTCTCTCCCTCTCTCTCCCTCTCTCTTTGTGCTTTATTATCTACAGCAATGCTCCTTGTGCTAAAATAAGCTTGGGTTAGTAACAGACACAGCACTTTGATTCGCTTGATTATTTTACTGCATTTCATCCAAATGTCTGCTGTCATGGGGGCTTGTGTTGAAGTGTTCAGTACCAGAGGGATGAGCTTTATACTGTACTTCTGCACTGGTGTCTTTTCACACCTGTTCCTATTGGAGCTGCTTTGTACACTGGGAAACAGTTATGCTGGAATAGAAAAGGGTCCACAGAGTTGGAAGCATGGCATTGTTCAAAATGTCTTGGTCTGCTGGAGCATTAAGATTCTCCTTCACTGGAAGTAAGAGAAGGCCCAAATCCTGAAAAAACACGTTTGTCCCAATACTTTTGTCCATATAGTGTATTTTTATCAGAATGATAGGATACAGTATGGAATACCCAGGATCGATCCAGCAGGTTTTTTAAATTGTTGATGAAATATGAATCGAAATAAAAAAAGTATTACCATACTTCTTCGTAACTCAACGGCAGATTACCTAAACACACTTAGAATGAATTGGGACAATATATTGCTACAAAATCATACAATCCCACTTTTGCCCTCTGATGTGGGACATTTTATAAAGTAAATGCATTTACAGCATTTATCAGAAGCTTTAATCCAGAGTGATATCTGCTACCTACCTACAGGTGGCAGTCTTCCTGGAGAGTCTTGCTAAGGAACCCAGTGGTGGTGTACTGAAGGTGGGATTCGAACCCACATCCTCCTGTATGAATCTTTAGTGTGTCATTTTGCAGTGATTTGAATCCGGTATTAATCTATAATGTATCATTTTTACAGTGATTTGAATCCGGTATTAGTCTATAATGTATCGTTTTTACAGTGATTTGAATCCAATATGAATCTTCAGTGTATCATTTTTACAGGGATTTTAATTCAGTATGAATCTTCAGTGTGTCGTTTTACAGGGATTTTAATTCAGTAAGAATCTTCATTGTGTCGTTTTACAGTGATTTTAATTCAGTATTAATCTATTTTGTCGATTTTGCAGTGATTTTAATCCAGTTTGAATCTTCAGCGTATCATTTTTACTCTGATTTCAATTCAGTATGAATCTTCAGTGTTGTCATTTTACAGTGATTTTAATCCAGTATGCATCTTCAGTGTATGTGGTGTTTACAGTCTAACAGTAACAGTGTTGATGTGCTGTAGGTAGGATTCCTCTTGGTCCTGCTGATGTTGAGCTCTGTTGTTTTTAGGCTTGTTGTGCTTTACGTTTTTTTCACTTTTATCAAGGCTTGGAAAGCAGAGCCTCCATAATCCAAGCCAGCAATGTGTTCAGAGCCCGTTAACGCAGGTTATGCACGTCAGATCAGGACGTGTAAGCACCCAAGCGATTATTTTTCATTGCCGATTGATCCTTTAATGTAAAGTCAAGCTTCTGCGCAGACAGCCTGGCGTTTGCAGAAATGTGAGACAGTTGTGCCGCAGTCATGTGAGGAGAGAAAAGGTGAGGGAGACGATTCGGCTCGGATTCTGGTCCGTCAAGCCATGAAATATTTATCCGTCACTGCGGTCATGCGGTCGATACGCCTGCACCGGGCCATGGGGGACTCCGCTCAGGCTCCGGTGCACATGCCGACCCAGCAGGACAGAAAAAAACTGATTTCCACTCCTCATTTCCCACACGAAATCGTCTGTAATTAATTGAGACTGTGGTTCTTTTCTAGATGAGTAGGAGAAGCTTCCAGTGGAGACCAGTAGTCACCCAGTCCAGGGATTGAGGGAAGGGACTGAGACTCTAGCAGCGGCTGCTTTCTTCCAAGATCTCCCATCCAGTCCAACCACTGCAGAGATTGAGTCCGTTTTGATATTTTCAATGTTTTCATGGGGTCACTGCAACCGACACATTTTCATATCTTCCTTTTCCTGATGCAGCAATTTTGTCACGCCCATTCTTGCTGGATATAAATGAGAAATAAGCCACAAAAACATCACATTTAGTTGGTTTTTGATGCAACGACAGCCCTAACAATTCAGCCTGTAACAGTTTAGCTTACTCTGAAGTTGTGAGGAAGTTGGACAGTGATTACAGTCTGATGGCAACAACTGTGGAGTAAATTGAGGATATTTTAATCCAGGGTGAATCTGTCGTTTGTGTGGATTTTACAGTCTGACAGTAGTAAATGTGAAGATATTTTAATCCAGTATGAATATATAGAGTGTCGAATTTGCAGTGATTTCAATCCAGTATGAATCGACAGTGTGTGTAGTGTTTACAGTCTAACTGTTATAATTGTAGAGTGATTTTAGTCCAGTATGAATTTATAGTGTCGATTTTCCAGTGATTTTAATCCAGTATGAATCTGCTGTGTGTGAATTGTTAACAGTCTAACTATAATAATCGTACTGTGATTTTAGTCCAGTATGAATTTGCAGTGGGTCGTTTTAGCAGTGATTTCAGTCCAGGTCGACCAGACAATATGTGTATGCGGTTTTGACCATCATGATTATCTCGTTATTTTATTCTAGCATGAACCTGCCATGCAAAGTGTTTCCAGGTTGTGTGTTATCGTCTTTAACTGAATGGACCTCAGTTACTGCAGTCATGTTCCAGTCCGTCTGAAGCGTCCAGGCTGCGACTGGCCTTCCTGTGGGAATTCGTTCCCGTGGCACAGGGCTGCGGTCAGTGTTTCCCAACTCCAGCCGCTAATGACATGACTCAGGTGTGCTGGAGCAGGGAAGGCATTAAAATACAGAAACATTACATGGATAGCGACGTATGCAAAACCACCACTGAGACCAATTAGAGCGGATTTAGGATCTTCGGTGTTCGTGGACGAGGGAAAGTTGTACAAATTCCTCCATTTGTACCGTGAGGGAAGACATTGCGCACAGTAATGAAGGTTTAAACGAGGCGGCCCCGGCTTCGGTGCCAGGCCCCGTCCGCCAGGCGCAGGTCCGGCTGTCATGTGTGACACGGCCGGCTGCTCCCGTGGCGTCGGGGAGGAGACTGGGCCTGTGTTCTCACCCCTCGCGAGTGATGCTCCTGGCGGAATAATAGAAAGTAATGACCGCCCTTCTCATAGAGAGGGGCCACAGGCTCGTTAATGACATTGAGTCCGGATGCGCTTGGCTGGATCCCTGCACATAATTACCGTCTGATTGTCGTGGAACGGCCAGGCTCTCCTTTCAGGAGATGAACTGCGGAGAGGAATTATCTTTGGAGCGCCCGGCGCCCCACGTTAACTAACCTGAAATGAGTAATTAAAATTTAGCTTTAAACTGATAGTCGCAGCTTGGAGTCTAATTTGACCCCCCTCTGCGAGCGATGCTAAATGATTTATTCGAAGGAGCAGAAAAGCCGATAAGAGGATCTAATGGTCTTCTTTTGTTGATTTGTTTTGCATTCGGGCTGCATTGAGTACGGGTTCCGGCCTCACGTGTCTTCAGAACATACCTTCAGGAATGGCAAGGAATTGTTTGCTGGGTTAAAAAATGGGAAGTGTTTTTCTGTTTTATCTGCTCTGGTGGTCAGGATGATTGTACATAGCATCAAAGTGGAGTGTTTGGGGTTGTAGTGTCGGGCTTTGATATGAATGTTTGCATTTCCGCCAAGAAGGTGGATCTGATACCAAAATGTTTGGAATTATTATCATTTTCTGAACAGCATTTTCACATCTGTAGGTGGGACAAAACCTCCAGACAGATGTTCCAGGGGACTGGGTTTGAAGTAAAAGATCTCCAGAATGTAGAAGGTCTGTGACAAATCCTTAAAGGACTCATATAGGCAAAATAAACATGTTCAGTTTCAGAATGTAGCATCCAGAAAAACTCCCTTTTAATAATTAATAACATCACTGTCGGGCCGAAACCTCATATGTCCAAAATGGCTATTTTTCAGGAAACTCAAAAATATATCCTAAATAAATGAATACTGTGTCATTAAAATCGGTATAAGTTCTTTCAACACTTTTCATTGGTTAATCATTTCTACATTTTACAGACCCACATGGAGACTGACCAATAGAATGGATTTATGAAAAAAAAAAAAAAGTACAAAAGTGGAGTTACGAGGTCTCCGGCAGAGAGCTTTGCTTAGTTTCTAAATATACCCTCCAACCCCCCAGCCCATTTAGTACATATATGCAACCTAAGCAACAATAACAGCAAAATGTATAGTTTTTGGGATGTCAAGCTTTAGCAGTTTAGCTCTTCCATTCGCACTGAAGTTATAAGGAGGTTTTCAGCCTGAACTGCTTTTTGAATGAGGTGCAATATGGAACAGCCAATCACAACAGAGCTCATTTACATATACTAGTCCTGAAGGCACAGGGAACAAAAAAGACATGGGCAAAATGAATTCTGGCACATAATTTTCACACATAAACACACAGTAACACTACATAGTAACTACGTAATGGTTCATACACAAGTATTCATGCCCTAGTAAATAGAAACAGATAACAAGAAGCTTAGAAATGTGATATAAATGTGTGAAAATTGTTGAATGCAGCTCGCAGTGCTTGACAATAAAGAAATGACATCCACATGGAAATAGATATAAAAACTGATGGAAAAAAATTAAAAATAAGATACAAAATTAAGATTAATTAAGATTTGAACACCAGAAATAAGGTGTTAATCAGCACCACCAAGTATTAATTAGCACTTCATAGTTTGCTTTGACTCTCCTTGTTGGTGCAAAAATCGTATTTCACGCCTGTCAGGCTGTTTGATCTTTGTCACAGTGGGGAGAAAGTGGGGTGTATAAAGACACAGTGGGGTGTGTAAAGACACAAGGAGCATAGATAAAGGAGTTCCAGCCACTCAGCATTCAGCACCACCAGTATACTGATCACCGCCCCATCATCTGGAACCATCTCCTCCTGGTTCTTCAAAAATAAAATAAAGTAAAGTAAAAAAATAAAATAAAGTAAAATACCATAAAAATTCAAATAAAATTGGTGGCATGTGAATGCAGAGCGGAGCACTGAAGAAATTTCAGGCCTGTATTAGAAATATACAGTTTAGTTAAAGTCTGAAGAAAGGAGATTTTAATTAGATTTTTTTTTTTTATTATTTTAGCGAGCTAGATTCCCTGATATCTATTGCTCATGTGTTCTAAAGGCATGACTCAGTTGTTCAGCCTTCCTTTGGTTTACAAGTCAGACAAAAATAATGTTCTTGTCTCTTTGTTAATGTGGGAATTGAAGCTCAGATCTGAACCGAGGAGAGCACCGAGACTTTAATCCAGGGAGTTCATCTCCTCAGATTATTTCCTCAATTCTCTTTCAGTGATTTGAGTTTTGTCCTCATTTAACTTTAAGAAGCTCATCCAGTTATTTATATCCAAAAGACAGTTAGTGATGGAGCCCAGATCTGCAGCATCATCTGTTTCAACAGAGACATTGGGCTTCATCATCCGCATTACTGTGGAAAGAGCATGAACACTTCTCTCTAACGATGTCACCAAGAGGCAGCAGCTTTAGTGAGAATAATGATGGACCAGGGCAGCTCCACTATGATATACAGAGTCTTCAGTCACCCCTCATTTCTTTATATTTTGCTTTAACTCTCCTTGTTGGTGCAAAAATCGTATTTCACGCCTGTCAGGCTGGTTGATCTTTGTCACACTGGGGAGATTAAATGAAAGAAATGAGAACAAATGTTTCACTGTGACAGGCTGCAAAGAGTCTAAAGACATGAGGAGCCTAGATAAAGGAGTTCCAGCCACTCAGCATTCAGCACCACCAGTATACTGATCACCGCCCCATCATCTGGAACCATCTGCTCCTGGTTCTTCACTGGTTCAGAACTTCAGTTAGATGATCTTTGTTCTGCTTGAATGATTCATACGTAGGTCACTGTGTGTCTTTACCAACAGAAACATTCCTCTGAAACTGGTCCGGTTCAGGGACTGGACTGGAAATGAGAGTCTCTGTAGGTCCTTCAGGAAGCCTGGAGAACTTTTCCTCATAAACACTCTAACATAAGATTTTGGATCTCTGGAAGAGAAATATGAATAAATTATTGGTGGTTCAAGACTTTTGCACAGACCTGTATATGTTTAACACACTGTTAGAAAGACTTCGAGACCATTGAGTAGGATTTCCTGGTCAGTCGTATCAAACACTGCCAACAGAGCCTTTCTTATGTTTAGTGTTCAGTCTGAGGTCTTGATTATTTTAGTAAGAGCAGTTTCAGATGTTCTGAAGCCAGGTGGAGTGGATTCTTTCACCAAAGATTCAAGATTCAACAGCGCTGGGGCAACTCATTATTTATGCTAAATGTGGGGGGGGGGTCCAAACCAAAAGTTATAAAATGTGAGGCCCGCCTCTGATTGAATGGCAATGACGTCCATGCCTGAAGCCTCCAGGATACAGTTTTCTTTAAGAAAAGACTCTTTTCAAGTAACTCACTAGTGAAGGGATGATCAAGGCATCACCATCCATGTTAAACTTCAATAAGGGTTTTATAATATGTTTGTTTTGAAGGCATTTGAGAAGGTCCCAGTTTAAAAACCTGTGTTTATATTGAAATACGACTCAGAACACTCTCAAACACCCGGCATAAATACAGGGTCAATCCATGAATAACTCTCAGCGTCGTGCGAAGTTGGGTTTAGCGTAATACAGGTGAATTTTCCCATGGCGGCGTCTTTTTTCAGGGGTGACTTGGGTCATCTGTGTTTACATTAACAGCAACGCCGGCTCTAATTAAGCGATTTCCTTTTTGAATAGGGTTTTAATGTGGAGGACGGCGGAGGTGTGGGGGCAGTGTTAAGCAGCTGGTCAACAGTGGAGAACAATATTCGAGAGATTCACGCATTCTGTGTAATTATCCCAGGCAAAATAATCCCTCCGTTGTCAGCAGTGGTAGTTTCTTTGTATCACGGTAAAGTGAGCCTTCGTCCTTCTGCTGCCAGGCCAGTTCTCCTAATCTCATTAACACCGTTATTGTTTAACCTTGGTGAGATTCTATCTGACGACCTCTTTTTGACTTTTAGGGGATCATCAGTATGTGAGGCGGAAGACAAGGTCTCGAAAATTCCTACCAAGTAATTTAACCCTCAGAACCCTCAGATAATTTTTCCTGTTTCTGCAATACTCGTTTTTTTTAATATTTAGACAACAGTGTGTAAATGAAAGGGGTGTCTCAGCACAAACAAGGCATTTTTATAATATATCTTATATATTTTATAATTTAGTATTAGGCTAGGGGCTTGGAAAATTGCCGCTATTAGTATCTGTATTTGTATTTGTTGAAAGGGGAAAAGTATTTGTATTGGTATTTGAATTTGTATTTGTATTTGAGAAAATTCATAATGCAGCTCGCAAACTACGCCTACACACCCCAACTGAATCTACTCCAAATGTGCGACCAGGGGGGTTCCCGAATACGAATTTTTTAAAGTATGTGTGCGAATACCGTATTCGGAAAAAACACGTTATTTGTTTCTTTATGAATACCATATTCAGATTTGGACCCACCCCTAATTTAGACACAACTAAACCTAACAAATCTGAAAATCCACCATAAATGTCTTTTTTACTGTAAGAATAATACATTTTAAACATTTTGGAAGTCTGAAGCCCACACACACTTTAGTATTATAAAAAATGAAGTGAAAACAGGTGACTCTACACAACCATGGCAATATGATTCTTTTTTATTATATATCTAATTATTTAGACAAAACTAAAGCTAAAAATTCTGAAAATCCACCTGAAATGTGTCTCTTTTTTTACTGTAAAAATAATTTTTAAACATTTTGGAGCTCGGCGGCCTACACACACATTAGTATCATAATATGTTAAACTGTTAAAAAAAATGTACACATATTTACTAGTCTGTTCCAGGATTTTTTAAAAGTAAAGTTTATCTCTGTCTCCAGATACTTCAACAGTCAACAGAAAGACCCAAAGTATATTTAGTTATATTGACATATGAAACATTTTTAAAAACCAATACCATTTTAAAGGTCCAAACACTGTAAAGATTATATTTTTTTTAAGTTTGAGAACTCTGTTTCAACTTAATCACAAAACAAATCTTCCTGAATTTCCAGTGCTGACCCAGAGTCATGGAACCTCCGAATAGGGTCGCCCTTGTTTATAAAACAGTGTTTTCGCACTGTTGCACTTCTTGCTGACGGTTAAAGAGCAGTCATAAAAGGTCGTATCATAGGTCGAAAGATCTTAAAATACTAGGGAACTTTGCTCCAGCCTTGCCACCTAGGAACCTCTTTTGATCCAAAACCAACCTCTTTATTCTTTAATATTAGTTTGGCACCAAAACACACACTGATGTTCATAAATGATGGTCAGTTTGAATACTGAACTATACTTGAATACTAAACTATCACTGTTCGACGCCGTAATGTTTACGTCTCTTTCCAGGATGTTACATCGTCATTTATTCGCTCTAAGCTCCACGGCTTTCAGAGTCATTTCTTTTTATTAATATGAATCTGTAGAACGACTCCTTCATATCTAGTGATACCAGGTGAGATCAGCAACGTGAAACACTCAAGAATTTCAGCTGCAAGATAATTCTGCTTTGAGCTCGAGAGCTGCATATTCCAATGATGTAAAAACTAAGAACATACGCAATAATCACAACGGCTTGACTGACTAATTAAAAATTGTTCTGTGATCATTCTGTGATGGCGATGAGGCCGCCAGCTCTTCAAGGTCACCTAAGTCCTTCTGATCTCTGAGTGATGTCTGTGGTTATGGCTGTTCGATAGATCATCAGTTTGACTGAGCTTCAGCGTGGCAGATTTAACTAAATTGACTGGAGAGGTTGTTGAAGGCGTGGGGGAGGGTGTTGGGATTTGCTTGGGCTAATTTGGAGCAGGTTTCGTTCCTCTCCATACCTTCTTGCTCAGATATGTCATCCCAGGACGGTGATGTAGGTTTACCCTGAGTGTCTGCATCTAGGGATGTTTGAATGAAGCCCATCTGGTTTATAGTGGTCTTTATATATGCAAAGGATACTGAAATGGTCAGTAAATGAAATCCCACGGGTGAGGCATGCCAGCCCACATATTCTAAGCTCATTCTAAATCTAATGCTAATGCTAATGCTATGCTAAACTAATGCAAGCATAATGCTAAAGCTAACACAAAGCTGATGTTAGCACTATGCTAATGCTAAGTTAATTCTAATACAGTGCTAATTTTAATGATAGGCCAATTCAAATTTTAGCAGTATGCTAATGCTAGTGCTATATAAATGCTATGCTACTGCTAGTGCTATGTGATTCTTAATGCTAGCGCTATGCTAATGATAGCGCTATACAAATATCCTACACACCGAATCCAGTGGATTTAGAGAGCAGCCAGAAAAGTGTATCAGCTGAGTCCATGACGAGATGATCTCCTGTAAGAGTCCATCCAAGCCCACTTAGTGGCACTTGCTGGCTCAGGAATTCCTCACTCTCTTGTTTTTGATGATCTTTTCAAGCTGCGTTCTCCTCCCAATTATTCACTCACACTCATCCATTTTGTTGAGTTCCAGCTTAAATGTTAAGTGTCTGAAATCGCGCACTGACGTGAGTGCACTGGAATGTAGTGCCTAGTGCGCATTGAGCACTTCCCTCTGTAGTGCAAACTGTGTGTGTGAATGTTGAACACTAATCTTTTGCACTTATCGGAAGTGATGGATTAACATTTGCTTGCAATTCTCCAGCCCACCAAAGTATCTGCAGTAAAATATCAGTAAAATTATTTATTAATGTTACATCCAATACACAGAGTAGCTTGCGCTAAATATAATTAAGTGCAATTTTTCTGTTTACCATATGTGCAATGTTTGGGTGAAGCTAATACTGTTGGGCAGAATGTGTAATTTGAAATGTGCGATTTACCTGGTGCATTTCTAATTTTAGACGGTACATTGGAACATTTATTCTGTGTATTTTATACCAAATGTGCAATTTTGTCTATAATTTTGTCTATGTACAGTTTACATGCATACATGCAAACCCAAATACGGTATTCGGAAAGGCACAATTAACACAATTTTTTATGAATATGGTATTCAGGCAAATACCCCCCCCCCCCCCCCCGGAACATGCTCATGTTCGGTAGTAGATACTCATCTTCCACCCCCACCCCCTGTCAGAAGTAGATTTGGGGAGCGGTGGACGGAGTTTGCGCACTGTATTATGAATTTTATTCAAATACGAATACGAATAATTTTCCCTTTTAACAAAAACAAATGCAGATACAAATAGCGGCAGCTTTGCACACCAATAATACATACATATGTATATGTTAGGGGTGGAGCCGAACCCGAATACGGTATTCAAAGAGGAACAAATATCATGCTTTTTACGAATACGGTGTAATTTTAAAAAAATTGTATTTATGCCGACATTCATGCACACATTCCAGAATTCATACAATATATATATACAGGGCTTAAAGTATTCCGGCACCGTGCTGGATCTCCGGCTTGCGGCCGTGAGGGAAAAAACTATATATATATTTTAGAGCTTGCACATGCGGTTTAATATTTTCCAGCCAATTTATTTCACCTACCAATCATATGAGAGGAACGCAGCTTTAACTAACGTTACAAGCCTATCAGAAGCCGAGAAGGGCGGGTCCTTGCAACATGGTATGATTGACACCTATACGTCAATGTCACGTTAGCGTTGTCGGAGAAAAAAAAGTGGATCGCAAGTGTATGAAGCCTGGGGATGATGTCCTAGCAATAGATAAAGGACTCAAAAATAAATGGCACTGGGCGTGGATTGAAGAAAGTAGAGATGACAAGCCTTTTGGCAGTTGGTACAAGAAACTGAGAGAGCCCCGGGCTTGTTTCTGCACAATTTGCTCGAGGAAGCTACTGTATGCCAGCAGCGGTAAGAAAGTGCTTTCACATATGTGGTTTGGTTCATTTGGTCCGGACCAAGGGCAGCAAATGATACATTGTAGAATGTTTCTGTAGTTTTGTGTCCTTTTCACACCGCGCTTGAGTACCAAGAGGTCCGGACCACTTGAAACGAACCATAATGCAGTCAGGTGACAACATAATTGCCAGCGAACATATTTCCTAAACTGCTTTTCGATTGGTCAGAATTAACGTGCGGGTATCCAGCACTTGGATACTACTGTGGAGTTTCTTTGCCTTAGCCCTGCACTGTTCTACTGATCTATTAAACCCCCTTTCCCTGAGCTGTTTGCTAAATAAGCAAAATATTGCTGTGTTCTTATGAGTTTTTGAAAGTTGGGACCTAAAATGGTCATCGGACCATATTCGGATGAGGCTCCGCCCCTCCTCATATCTCCAGGTCTGTCTGTGAGCTCCTTGGAGCTATGTTGCTAAGCGCTAACTGAAACAAATAAGACTCCTAATCCTATAATGCACAGTACAGCTGACTACGGCAGCTGGATTAGTCCAAAAAGACCCAGTACTGTCTGCAGATGGGTCTGTTCTTGTTCGGATCGTGTTTTCACCACAAACGAAACGCTCCAGGGTTCGTATGAAAGCGTACTGAGACCACCTCTTCAAGGAGGTCCCGGTACGCTTCTTTGGTCCGCTTTAGGTGCGGTCTCGGGTGCGATTGTTGCATTCTCACATGCCCAAACGAACCGCACCAAATGGGAAAATGAACTCTAGTGCAATTCAACCGATCTAAATGAGGTATGTGTGAAAGCACCCTTATAGACTCCGGTCATAGAGCCGCTGCCCATGCACTCAAACTTACCATGACGTTGCTGGGAGCAACTGTTACAGATGACACACCGTTGTCTATGACTGACCGTGTCTGTGATTTAAAAATACGTTTGTGCACATTTATAGTAGATCATGATTTGTTGCTTACAACCCCTAAAAAAAAAGAAAAAAAAAGTAAAAATGGCCGTGATTTCACTTCTAATCTTCAGTTTAGCAGTTCAGTTCTTTTGCACTTTGAGCACTTGTTATTAAAGTACTTTAAACTCTTGTTACTTTATTTTTGTTATTATTGTCAATATTTGAAGTTCAGGCTTTAACTTCAACCCCTGTATGTATATTAGGGCTGGGAATTTAACGCATTAATTAGATGAATTAATCACAGAAAAAAATAACACGTTAATATTTTTAACACAGTTAACGCATTACGTCATCTTCTCGTTCAAAGTTTCGAGTACACAGCCAAATGGCAAATAAATAATGCCTTGTGA
>JBBMFX010000080.1:4089965-4112517 GCA_037832545.1 Rhabdalestes septentrionalis | reverse complement strand
ATCAGTGTCTGACCTCATAAACGCTACAGAATGAATGGACACAAATTCCCACAGAAACTCCAGAATCTTGTGGAAAGCCTTCCAAGAACAGAGGAAGCTGTTACAGCTGCAAAGGAGAACCAACTACATATTAAAGTCCATGGATTTGAATTCAATGTCATTATAAGTCCATGTAGGTGTGATGGTCAGTCCCAATACTTTTGTCCACATAGTGTATATGTAAACTTGTATATTTGTGCATACATTTTGTATAGTTTACAGAATTTTTAATTCTGCTTTCTGGTTATATTGTATTATTTCTATAGGTTTTGCTACTTTTTTTTTGTTTACTATGCTTCTGTGACAATGCAAATTTCCCACTGGTGGGACCAATAAAGGGTTGTATTATCTTGTACAAGATATACATTTAAAAGTTGAATATTTATGACCCAGTGAGATTAGAGGAGAACTTAAGGTTTGAATATAACAGCCTATTATATCACCATAGTCTTACCAACCACACTGTGGCAGCATGACATTTGTTTCTCTATTAAAATGCATAGATTTACCTTCCCCACATCTAAGAGCTGATATTTTGCATGGAATGCTTCTCCCATATCAGCTTTAGAAAAATCACTGATCAATTTGTAACAATATGCAACACAACTCTTTTATGACAAAGCAAATTTTCATATTCATGGTACGTAAAATTACTATCGAAATGGGTTTCCTTTACGACAAATATCTGTACAGGGATTCAAGCTTTAGGATGCATGTTTGGTTGCATGTTTGCAGAGATGTGTCCTCCACTGCTCTCCACTCGCTGCCTGTACGTGGACTGAGAGAGGTGAAGGTACTGATAGCACGGTCTACACCTGCTCTTAAGACTCTCCCGCCTCTGGAGAACTTCATAGACCTTCAAGAAGCTGAGCTCACCTACCCCAGCCACTGCTGCGCCTTCCACACCTGGAGACGCAACAACAGGTCTGATCCAGAACATGCAACTGGCATAAGATATACCTTACCCTCCATTCACCTTCAATACAGGTGCATCTTGTAGATATACAATTACTGAAAACAACAAGCTCCACCATAACCTTGATTAATAGGACCACACCAGGACCAGGTTTAGGTGGTGGGCCAGTGTCAGCCCAGATTTGATGCAAACAAATTACTAACATGATAGTGATTTGGGCTTATATAAATGTGTAATGCAGTGGCATTCTGAATACAAATATTTTTTTAAGTATTTGTCCGAATACGGTATTCGTAAAAAACACGTTATTTGTGCCAATCCGAATTCTGTATTTGTATTTGTCTCCACCACTTCCTTATGTATATATATATATATACACATACATACAGCGAGGTAAAGTACTGTGCGAAAGTCTTAAGCCACCCTTTGTTTCTTTATATTTTGCTTTTAATCGCCTTGTTGGTGAAAAAATTATAGTTTATTCCTGTCTGACTGTCTTATCTTGTCTTATATTGGGGAGATTAAATGAAAGAAATGTGAGCAAATATTTTAATGACAGGCTGCAAAGTGTGATTCATACGTAGGTCACTGTGTGTCTTAACCAACAGAAACATTCCTCTGTAACTGGTGCAGTTCAGGGACTGGACTGGAAATGAGAGTCTCTAAAAGTCCTTCAGGAAGCCTGGAGAATTGTCCAAGACTTTAAAATACAAGAAAGTCTGGATCTCTGGAAGAGAAATATGAAGAAATGAGGGGGGGGGCCCAATAGTTTTGCAACGTACTGTGTGTGTACCCAACATGTTGACAGTTCAGGGTATAGTTGAATTTTCCAAATTTAGTATATATTTTAGTTCAACAATGCAGAAAATATTAAGCACAAATAATCACTCAGACAACCAAGTCTGAAATATTTATTAAACTAACAAATAACAATAGAAATAATTGACAGAATTTTATTTTTTCTCTAAACCAGGGAGGCTGCTGTATTTGGCCGCTTTAGGAACCTAACCAGGCTATGTAATATGGACAACCAACCAGACATCATGTAAGACAGAATCGATGATATTGATGATATCTTTTCATACATTATTCCATTTATGATCAAAATCATGTTGCTAATGAATGCCTGCGCCATCTTCACAGGGACCCTTCAACCGAAGATCTGTCCGATCTTTATGACATTAATTTTCTCTACCCCGATTTGGATTTGTGTGTCAGTGATAGTCCTCTAAAGTGCACCCCAGAACCCGATGCATTCAACCCTTGTGAGGACTTGTTGGGTTACGGTTTTCTGCGTACCATCACTTGGATCATCACCATCTTCGCTCTCTTGGGAAACCTAGCTGTGCTGGTCATCCTGCTCTCGAGCCACCAGAAACTGACCCTCTCCAGGTTTCTCATGTGCAACTTAGCCTTTGCGGACCTCTGTATGGGCCTCTACCTGCTCCTAATCGCCTTGGTGGACTTCCGCTCCCATCAAGAGTACTACAACCACGCCACGGACTGGCAGACAGGCATTGGGTGCGGAATTACTGGGTTCTTGACAGTCTTTGCAAGCGAGCTTTCAGTCTACACCCTTACCATGATCACCCTGGAGCGCTGGCACACCATCACCTATGCCATGCAGAAGAACAGGAGGCTGAGACTGCGCCACGTTGGGATCATGATGGTGATCGGCTGGTCCTTTTCCCTCCTAGTGGCTCTTCTGCCTGTGCTTGGCGTTAGCAGCTACACGAAAGTGAGCATTTGCCTGCCGATGGACATTGAAACAACCGCGTCCCAGGTTTACGTCATTACTGTGTTGGTCTTAAACGTGGCAGCCTTTCTGGTCGTCTGCGTCTGCTACCTGGGCATTTACTTCAGCGTACGCAACCCTAACGTGACGACGCGGCACGGAGATGCCAGGATCGCCAAGCGGATGGCGGTGCTGATCTTCACGGACTTCTTGTGCATGGCTCCCATCTCCTTTTTCGCCATTTCGGCCGCTTTGCGCATGCCTTTGATCACGGTCTCCCAATCCAAAATTCTCCTCATCCTTTTTTATCCCATCAACTCGCTCTGTAACCCATTCCTCTACACCATCTTCACCAGAGCCTTCCGCAGGGATATGTATCTGCTCCTGAGCCGCTGCGGCTGCTGCCAGTCCCAGGCCGAGTTCTACAGAATGCAAGGTCTCTCGGGAGTCACCTTGGCTCCCAAGAACAAGAGTTTCAAGAAAACTCGCTCGAACCAGTTCTACGCGTACCATATCAAGCTCCAGGGCTGCTTCTTCAACAAAGATGCAACATGAGGCTCCAGCTACACAACACTGACTGATCATTCCGCTGTACATACTGTGAATATATAGTACTAAAAATTTTTATAGAGTTAATTCATTTTTTTTGAGACATTGTCAATAAGAATATGTTTTCATCTGATTCATTTCTTCTGCAAAGATGAAATAATTACAACTTGGTTCTACATCTTTTCTGTTCTTTTTTGCAGCAGCATTATGTATATACTGTACATATTGTAAATACTGCTAAAATTCTTTTATAGGGTTAATTAAGTTTTTCTTTGGTCTTCATGTACAAAAGGGCGAAATTTCAAAATCAGACCATGTTTACAACTGATTTCAGAAATGAAATAAATACAATTTGGTTACATACCTCTTTTGGTTTCTTTTTTTACATTTTGTATTTAGGATAAAGAAATATGCAAGTAACGTTTTCAGCAAGTTCTTTAAATAGGAAGTGGATTTCATTTTTTCTGCACAAGTAATTGCTAACTACTAGGTAGAACTAGGTTACTGAACATCCAATCCAATCCAGTTTTATTTATATTGCACTTTAAAAACAAGAGTTTGCCGAAGTGCTGTCACATATAAAATTCAAAGTAAAAAACATAAAATAAACATAAGACCATGAAATAGAATAAGCAAAAAACACAAAAACAATAAAAGTCAAAGTGAAAATCTAAGACTGAATTAAATTGATGCAAAACTTTTAAAAGTCGAGCAGTGGCTTTCCACACCAACCGTAGATGAGCAAGGGATGCTTGATGTGACCCAGAATAAAGGGCTTTGCAGTAGTTGTGATAAAAGGATGGATTCAAATCTCAGTCAAGCAAAGAAATAAATGGTTTAGCTTTTGTAAGTTGTCTCAAATGATAAAAGCTAGACTTCACCACTGAGCTAACCTATGCATCCAATTTGAGATTATTAACAAGTCTTACATGAAGGTTTTTTTGCAACAGTCAAATGTTGTCACATGTTGACTTAACATGTCCAAATCAAAAGGTACTGTGGAGCTATCCAAAGGCCTAAACAACTTAACTTCTGTCTTATCATTGCAGTTCAGAAAATTCAATGACATCCATGCGTTAATTCCTTAAATGCTCTCAATTAGTAAATTCTATTTTCTTGTTTCAGAGGCATGTAAATCTGACTATCGTCAGCACATAAATGGAACACAAGACCATATTTCTGAAAAATTGAACTAAGCATAAGTAAGTACAGGTAGAGAAGAAGAGGTCCAAGAATAGAACCTTGAGGGACCTGTTCAGTGTGTATGCTGTGGTCACATTACCGTCAAAGGAGTGAGAGTGAACCCCTGTGGCTTTCACAGGGGGTATTCCAGGACTGCCAGGTTACAGAAGCAAAAATGACAGACAAACACACACACACACACACACAAAACAGTTTAACTCTTCAAAGTTTTTTATCTATATATTAGTATGAGTCATATCTGCCCATTCATTTATGTTATATGGCACTTAGTCCCAGGCAGACTATTAAATTGTCCAAGTATCCAACTTCCAGCCTTGCGGTGTCACAGACTTCTATTTGATATGCGAGGAAGGTGGGCTTCCGGCATACAAAAATGCTAAAGGCATTTCAGTTCATCCACAGCTAACATTAATTATAAAAATTGCACATTCAAACGTTTGCGTTTTTTAAATATGTGCATAACTTCACATGTCGTATAAAGCATCCGTTTCAGAAAGCAGAAAGACCACATTAACCCCTCTAGCCTCAATCAGTGGCTGACTTACAGCCCCATGGAAGACCAGAGATTTTGTTTGAGTATAATCACACTAAATATAGTACCAGGAACACATCACTCCGCACTCGCTAGTAACTTGTTGGCTTTTAGCGACTAGGTTTGTACAGACATACCGACTGAGTTTTCAAAGCCAGGACAGTTCAGTTTTTCAGCCCTGTCTAAAGTGAGGTATTCTATACAGACTCTACTCTCATCTTCAGAGACTGGCTATTACAATAGACAGTCACCAACTTGGTGATTATTCAAATACAGAGTGTTAACAGATTTAGAATTATATTATTTAGTACACTGTTCAATCGATTTGTTGCTTTTTATGTCCTCTCACTTTTTGTTTTCGTTCGTTTTGTCCACTATAAATGTGGCAGTGGCCACCTAACTTGGACGTTTACAAAAGGCAGCAGAATTCCATTAATTACGAGAAAAATAAAGAAAACAAATTACAGAAAATTTGACCCCGGGACTGGCTCTGGGTAGCCAGTGAGGATTAAACATTGACAGATTGAGTGAGTGAGAGCGAATGTCTTAAATGCATTGAGCTTTCTACTACTAAAAGATACCATGAATTAATGAACACCACTGACATCCCAACTGGAGACCTTGGGGCCCTTTCTTTTCTGTCCAGATAGGGCCGCTGTGGGAGCAGGTTTTCGTTCCAAACAAGCAGGAGGCACACCTGACTCAACCTCTGTAATCTGTTGGTCTTGGTTTGAAGTTACTAGGGCTGGGTATTGTTGCAAATTTCCTGAATCGATCCGATTCACAAGGTCATAATCCGATTCCATTCTCGATTCGATTCAATTCGATTTCGATTTATTTACAGATTTCTTTGTGTTAATACTAGTTTGGCTTGGTTATAAATGGACCTGAGTGGAGGATATCCCTGTGGTGACGGACTTTACTGCAATATTACCTGTGGACCGTAAATTTTCCAATAAGTGGCTATTTTATAATTCATTCAAGCCAATATTATAGTATTGTTTTATACATAAAAAAAACTTCTGCACATTAATAACATTAATAATTGGAACTGTTGAGTATATGTGTGTGTATGAGGAACAGAGAGAGAGGGAGAGTCAAGAATTAAAAGAATTAAGGAAGAAAAGAATTTCCAGGTTTTATTTAAATTCTTACGTTCGTAACAGTGACCGAGTTAGTAGCCCCGTTTTGAAAATGTCTTTTTGACAATGAAATGATAACCACAAAAATGGTTGAACAACTGTAACGATAAAATTGGGTGAATAAAAATAAAAAAACACAACAATGACCACAGCTGGTTAAAGACATAAAAACTATCAACACTAGCTCAGCAACCACGGCAAATACAGTCTAGGAAATTCTGCTTGACTGATTAGACTTTTTGTTACTCTTCAAGTTTTCAGAGATTTTTCTGGAGGAAAAGTGAAAGTGATCAATCGTGAACACACCACTGCGAACAGTGTGAACAGCACGAAATTCCTTCTCCGCATTTAAACCCATTCACCAAGTGAAGCAGCGGGAATCGAACCCACAACTTTGATAGCGGGGCGAGTGCTCAAACCACTGGACCATCTGCCCAGCTGAGCTGCAAGTTGTGGAATGAGGCATTATGTTCTTTTATAGCTTTCCTTGCGCGGTTGCGAGCAGTAGTGCATAGTCGACAGGAAAAGATCGATCCATTAATTTTTGAATCGATATCGTATTTTTTTGAATGAGAATCGATATTGATCGGTGAATCTATTTTTTAACCCAGCCCTAGCAGTTACTCTTGGCTTATTCTTCTTGGCTTGAATGAAAACCTGGACCCACAGCGCCCCCTTTCTGGACTGGTTTGAGACCCCTGACTTCATCGTGACATTTTTAAATAATTGAAAAAGGAGACACCACTTAAGTTTCGTATGCAGTTTGTTTAATTTAAACAGTGAGAATAATTGAAAACCAAGAATGCATTAGGAGGAACCCCTCCAACACCACCTGTTTCACCCCCCTTAAGAAATCAGTATTTGAAAGTGATATTTTCATACAGTGTGTATTATCAGACAAGCAAAGTGCTTTCACTGGGACTTCGTAGTCTTTAAGCAATAAATGAGGGCAGCATTTTACAGAGGAAGCCCTAACAAAATGCAAAAATACCAAAGAACCCCCCAAAAACATCTCAGAAAATATTTTAAACATCCCACACTTTGTGATAAGGCCGTCCTCTATCATTATGATGGATTCAGGAGTTCTCCCATCTCACCATTCAGCCTCCCCAACGGCCTTGGAGAAAACATAGTCTTTACCGCTGTAGCACATCACACCATCTTTTAGGTAGAACTTCCATCGGTTTTTACTGCGATGAATCTGTCACAAAACATTTGGAATGAACACTAGTGCCAATACAGTTTGCTATTTGTCTTCATTATTCTATATAACTGAGCTGTGACTGCATATGATTCGAGACAGACAAAGGATTAATCTTGAATAATAAAACTTGGTTAAGGCAAAACACTATCAGAAAATGCAAGACAATTTTACTATGTACCATTTTAGTGCTTTTCTTATTTTAACACACCCACTTCAACGCAATGGGGGCTGTTTACAAGCTGATTTGTTGGATCCGTAGGAAAAAAAACTGAAATGCGGGCCTCCTGGGCCAAGGGTGGGAACCTCTGATCTAAAATAAGGTGGAATAACCATCCATCCAATTCAAAATCTGAGCCACTCATCCTTAACCAAAGTTATGAGGGGTGCTGGAGACTATCCCACTGGCCCATCACAGGTCAGCTACATGCAAAGACACATTCATGCACACACTCACGCCTAAGGGCAATTTAGCATCTCCTAGAAACTCCATGTCTTTGGACTGTGGTGGTAACCTGGTGTACCAAGTGGAAACCCAAACTCGAACCCAGGACGTTCTACCCTCTGCACCACTCTGCGCCTTATTCCTAAAACTGCCTCATCAATGTAAATATTACATTTAGATTTATTCAGCCAGATGTACCTTTTTGCAGCACACTTATACCAAACACCTGTATCAAGTTATGTGTAACCGCAAAGACTATGAATAAATAAAAGGCACTACACAATATCTTACCTTGTCATACTGGCAAACAATGACATTTTCAGTATCAAAGATCTCTGGAATATCCTGATCGCTCACGTCATCACCTGAGTTGAGTGGATCCTAGACAGGACAAACACAACAGAGTTTATTCTGCCCCCATCAATTTATTCTCTTAACTGTCTGAAAGTTCAGATCAAAATAGGCAAAATAAATCTTTAAAAAATAGTTTAAATTCTTGAAGCGAAGTAAAGTGACTTCTTTCATCATGAACCACCACAGCACACAGTGTGAACAGCATTCTTCCTCTGTATTTAACCCATTTACCTATTGATGAGCATGCTGTGCATTTCTTCATGTTGCACTTATTGCACACTTCATCCTTCTCTAAACAGGTTTCAAAGGGTGCGCAACCATTCTCTCTCCCAATAATTTTAGATGTGTCTCAACCAGTTTTTTAATGATCAGCACTCAGCCCCTGATCAACCAAAAGACTTTGCACCAGATACTAACAGACATTTTGAAATTGGAGCAATCCAATGTATGTATGTATGTATGAATGTATGTATGTACATGTGACCTTTACATTTACGGCATTTAGCAGACGCCTTTATCCAAAGCTACTTTCATTCCTAACTACAGGGGACAGTCTCCCTGGAGCAGCTTGGGGTTAAGGGTCTTGCTCAGGGACCCAGTGGTGGTGCTGGAGGTAGGTTCTCATGGTGCTTATGGTCCAGAGTCAAGTATTCTACTCACTGAGCTACCTCCACCCCTCCACCCCATGCATGTATGTATGTATGTATGTATGAATATATGAATGAATGTATGAATGAATGATCACACTATTAATAGCAGCAGAAACAGATCCTATACGATCTCAATTACATTTGTGTGTGAACACACTGTTATTTAACAAAATTGCTTAACTGGGGCACAAAAAGGTTCAGGAGATAAAGGCCAGAAAGGAGAGAAGCAACATTGAAATCCAGACTGTGGGTTGCTGTAGTTTATATGCAGCTATACTATTACCTACATTATATATCGGACTATTTCTACAAATATGTACCACCAAAAAAAATTCAAGAAATTAATATTAAGCTCAAAAAAGAAAGTGATGTTAGAGATGTGCAGATAATGAAACATTAGGGCTCATTCCAGTTAAGCAGGTGTGTGTGTATCCAGATTCCTTCAGTGTTGCCCTCACCTCCTCTTCCTCCTCCTCTTCTTCAGGTTCATTACTGTCGCCAGAATCACTGGAGGCACTGCTGCCCTCAGTGCCCTGAAGCACTTTCAGGTCTTCTGCACTGATGATGCCCAGGAACTCATTCTCTCCAACAGCTCCCTGTTCTTCCTCCTCCTCCTCCTCCTCCTTCACCTGCTCCTCCTCTCCTGCTTCAGAGCTGCTGTCATACGTCCCATCCAGCTGCGATATGTTGCCCAACTCATTGAAGTTGTAGTCCCTCAGGAGCTCCATCTCAAGCTGAGGAGAAATCAACAATTCATCCACCATTCATCTCAGCACCAGTTTAATGTTTAAAAAAAGTTTTTGGTTTAAAAAAACGCTTTCTGAGTCTGATTCTATTTATCAGGCAGCACTAAAACAGTTCAGTCAATATTTTGCATCTCAAATATCTCAGTAATTGTACAGAAGAGTTTGTATTTTTGTTCTGAACACTGGTACACAGGTTGAATCCAATCATCAATGCACAATATATGTTGGGAAACAAGACTATGATGAAAGAGCAAAGCTTAGCCAAAGCTTGATGTTGGGCTACATAACCAATCGCTCTGGAGTATTAAAACGATATATTACATTCAACAGACACACAATATGAGGAAACGGGACTATGAGGAAACTAAAACTGGACTGCAAGAAACCAATGAATAGTAGAAGATAGAGTTTGTCCTCAGGGGGGTTAGTAGCATTTTTAATATGAGGGGGACACATCGTTCTACACATGGGGGCGGAGTTTGGGGTGGGGCAGGGTGAGGTTTGGGGTTGGGGCGGGGTTTGGGTGTGGGTGGCATTGCTGCGTGCGTGCAAATTGCGTCCTTTTAGGAGGTGCGGGTGTTTGCAAAAGCTGTTGAATCTTGAATCTTTTATGAAAGAATCCACCCCAGTACTATCGATTCTTCTATCGATCAAGTGGTGTGTGTGATTCTTTTGACTTAGTAGAGTGGATTATTTCGTGAAAGATTCAACAGCACTGGTTAACTAATTATTTATGTTGAATGTGGGGGGGGTCCAAATGAATAATTATGAAATGTGAGGGAGACACGCGCCCCCAACCCCCCCGTTTGAATGGCGGCGACGCCCATGGTTGTACTGCAGGTTAGCAACAACTCCACTGTGAATCTTTTCCACTTCACCTTAACTGTACTGTCAGGTGTTCTTTCCAAGCCTGTCAGAAGGTTCATGGTGTCATCATGCTGTGACAAGTCTACAGCCTCATCTTCTAGTTTAACCGCTCTCTCCACCATCTCCTGCGCACTGGCTCCAAAATCCAACCCCTGCATGTTCCCTGGGCCTCCCTGTGGTGTGGACAAGCTCATGTCCAGAGGCTGGGGGGTGAACTCGATGCCGTCCAGAGTAAACTCACCAGGGCTGTCCGAGAGTGAAGGTGTGGACTGGAGATTGAGGGAAGGCTCGGGGGTAAAAGGGACAGGGGGCTGTGTATTTTGATCCAAAGCAATTTGATGATGCTGGGACTGCTCGCCCTGATATTGCTGTTGTGGAGGAGCGACTGGTTGGGAAGCTTCAGGAACAGGAATATTTTGGGCACATGATCCAGGCACCTGGGCGGGGATGTTGTAAATGACAGTTGCAGGCAAATTGCTTTGCTCCACAAGAGGCTGATTCGCCTGAGCAGAGACGTGCTGACACCCTGGAGCCTGGGTCACCATTACAGGAACGTTGACCTTGTACAAATGGCCTGTAAACATGAAGGAAGAAATACAGAAATGTGAGAAGGTGTTCTTGTGTAGTTTTCAAGATGGTTTCTTGTTTTTACCATAATTCCCATAGGACATGAAAGCACCGTTTATCACAGATGGCTGGGGGAACTTTCTATCTCCCACTAACGGGACCAAACTTTAGACAGTTGGCAAATTCATGATATCCATAGTCTTTACGTTTCTTTCTCATTTTATTTAAATTAATTTAACATGAGATTTTTTTTTTACTGTACTTAGAACTAACTTGATATTTCTAATTGCTCATATAATCACTGAAGGCATCTGATGACCATACTTGATATACAGCCGTTCAATATTCCAGGACTAATGTGTTGAAACAAAACCTTATTAAAAAAGTATCTTTACAAGAGAACGAAGAACTACTCTTTGTTTTTAATGTAAGTTAAGGTAACACGGTGCAAGTCAAGTAATTCTGGACCATTTCTATCATTTCTATCATAAACATTTTTACAAATACTTTGGAAAAAATTACTAAAATGAGTTATAGCGTGTAAGTCAAGTAATTCTGGACAATTTCTATCATAAACATTTTTTAATTCTTTGGGAAAAAAATGATTAAAATGAGTTATAAAGAGTTGTTCTGTCAGTGATATGTAGATCAGTATTTCAGTGATGGATGAACTTACACAGCACTCTTAATATTTTCCCTACTCCAACTCATCTACTGTACACATTTATCTTAACAAACCTCTGTCTAACATCAGCTTAAACTATGTGTGGTCGAAGGAAACAAATATAGAAGCTCAATCCTAGAAGTGAGAAAACACAGATGTAAACCCCTCCTGAAGAGCTAACCTTTCCAGAAATGAGTTTGGGTTAGGAATCTCACCTGAGGCCGTCTGCAGGGTCACTCCTGCAGGGATATGAACAGGATAGGTGACTCCAGGTGGTAGAGCAAATGTTGCAATACTGCCAGAATTGCTCTGAAATGAAAGTGTGTATTTAAATATTATCCATCAGGAGAAACGAAATTGAAACATCCTTCATCTCTTTTCAATATGTTGCCATCCAAACCTACTACAGTGATTCTTAAATGGAAAATTCAGCATACTGTACCTTTAATAAAACCTGCCAATGTGTGAGTTATTAAGAATATCTAATTTTGAACTTCATTAACATTGCCTAAATCAATGTCGTCCCCTTTAAGGCAAAAATAATAATAATCAGAGGAATAAATATGCATTTTTTGTGTATGCATTCACAGAGAAAAAGAAATAAAAGATGACTGGTCAGTCCAAATATCTGCAAACCACTACAGGAAGTTCACTGCATCATTTTTTTAATGCTTGCTCATGCAACTCTTTGCCTTAATAACAGCCTTGTTCTATCAGGTAAAGTCTAGATATTTGTCTTGAGTGGGTTCACATTTAAGCTCGGATTCATGGGTGCTTATTGTGGCATGTTGTAAATTTAGAACAGGGACTGAGGTCTGGTAATTGTGATGGACTTTCAAAATGTCCCTGTGTTCCAATCATGTACATTGAATCAGTCACATACACACTGGAACATCTAAAGATGTTCCAGCAGTACCAAACACTAAAATTCTCACACACACCACTCCACCAGTGAGAACGTTTCACAGGGATCCTATGGTTTGCTATTAGATTTAAAACTCTAACTCTCACCTACTAAAACTCCATGACCACAGGTCTCAGCTCCGCCCTCTTAGAGCATAAATCACAGCCTGACTCCACCCACCTGATCTCAAAGGTCTAAAAGCTGCACCAAGGCTTCTGTAAGCTTCAGCATCAAAGTGATGGAACAAAATTCTTCAGACTTTCAGAACTGCTGAGACCCTCACTGTCTTAAAAACCCTCCTCTTCACTGAGCACTGAGAACATGGTGGTTCCTCTTTGTATGATCTGAGAAGGTCCTAGGGCTTTCTCTCTGTGTGCTCTGAGAGGGTCCTGGTGGAATGGTGGTAGTGGTTCTACTTTGGTAGTGTCTTAATCTTCACACAGCTCTTCATTGTAAGTCTAGGCTTAATTGTATGAGGTACATGTATTCTTGTGGACTATAAAGCACAGATGTCAGTTGCCCTGGATAAAAGTGACCGCCAAATGCTGTAAATGTAAAATGCATCCTATAGTTGGAATGAGGTGTGTTCTGCTTGAACGTGAAGCACAAAGTTAGTGGAAGAAAGCACTAAAATCCTGACCCGGCAGGATGTGTCATGGCTTAAACATTTATTTGTAAAACAATTTACTCTTAAAAATGATTATAATTATAATTACTTTTTAACTTAATGTGTATATACTTTAACTTTGATAACTTCTGTAAAGTGACCTTGAGCATCGTGAAAGGCGCTGATAATTAAAATGTATTATTATTATAAAGGCAAGGAGGTGTAATCAAGTATTAGAGAAGAAATTATGCAAGCCCGGCAATTTGAGTTTACAGGGTGAAAAAAGATGCAGTTCACTTACAGATTTTGCATTGAAACTTGGTGCGTGCTGCCCAGCTTGCAGTACAGTGGACGCTGAAAAGAGAATAAAATGTTTTCAGAAGCCACATGTCTCATAAATGAACAGTATATCTGGTTACAACTGTTCAACAGTAGGTTTCAATTCACATCCATCTCTCTTGTGCCTTACTGAACTGTAAATATCCTCTTGATCACTAGACATCTTTTTCTTTGTTGAACAGACAATATTTTAATAAAATAACTTTTATTTGACAAAAGCAGTTAAGCTCACCCATGGGTTTCTGAAGATTCTGAGAATAACTTGCAGGGAGCTGCAGAACAAAATTTGATGGATTGTTGTCTTTTGAAAAACCTTCCACAGCATTGGACTGCAAGACTTTGGATTCCCATAACTATGAGGAGAAAAATGTTTCATCCAGAAAAAAGAATTCTATTCAACAGGACATTAACTCATTTATACCCAACATTTAAATTGAGTTCAAACGAAATGTCACAGAACTTCTTTTGATTGGTCTGAAGTGATGGAATATGTATAATAATATATTTGATGAACATCTAACAGATGCTACTTCAGGTACCTTTATTTTGAGTCAACTAAATCGCAGACTCACCTCCCTCAAATCATCAAGTACTTGCTCTTCCACACCTTCTTCGATAAATAGTTCACGAACACTCTCCACCACATCGTCAATGATGGAGAGGTAGAGTTTAGGCTGAGGGAAACATTGAAAAATTTAAGCTTATGCTGAGAGAAAAGGATGGAAAGATAAATTCTAGACTTTGAGAAATGGGAAGGCAGAATTGAGGCTGAGGGAACTGATGGAAAGGCAGAGTTTCCACACAGGGAAATATAAAGGTAGAGTTTATGCTGAAGGAAACGATGTAGAGGTAGAATTAGTGCTGTGTGATTTGGCCTAAAATCAAAATCTCAAATAATTGAACATTTTAACTCGATAACGATTAATGAACAATTATTTTATTTATTTATTTATTTATTTTTGTCTTCGTAGTTCACTGACAAGTTTTGTAAAATAAATATGCTCACATATCACATATTACAAGTGAGAGATTTTGGAATCAAGAGTGCCGTACTAGATTTTAAAATAATTGAAGGAAACACACTATCTACTATGTATGATTATTTATTGAACATCAGTTTTGAACAACTGAAATTAAAGCACACATTACCTAAAAACAGTCACTTTGTTCTCATAAAAAATATATAAATAACTTGCACCTTTGGGACACAAAATAAATTATTTTTTTTCTTATTAAAAATAGCGATTCCACACACGGTAGTGTTTTTAAAGGGAAAGTAATTGAAATAATTGACCTGGAATTTTTTGACCTTTTATCGGTTCTAAATGTCAATTTTGATTGGGGGGGGTGTGTTACACTCAGGATTTTGGGCTGATTTAATGAAAAGATTCCGTTTAGACTGAGGAAATCGATGGATAGGTGGAGTTTAGACTGAGAGTAATGGATGGAAATATAGAATTTAGACCAAAAGAAACACTGGAGAGGTAGAGTTTAGCTTGAAGGTAATAAGAAGGTAGAGACTGAGAAAGAATTCAAGACAGAATTTATGCTGACAAATAAAGTCTAGGCTAAAGGTGTAACGTGATAGAAAAGTAGATTTTGTTCTGAGGTAAAATAAAATTACATTTTACGTTTGTGAGCACAGTGGAAAGACGTTCAACTGAGGAAAAATGTATAAAGATAAAGTAATAATACGCTTGGCAACTACGGTAAAGCAAAAAACAACAACAACGGTTTAAGCAAAATGTAATTAAATTACTCACTTTAAAACTGGCCTTGCATAAATATAACTACAGGTGGTATTCGCAAACAAGTGAGAATGAGGTTTATGTTAGCTAGCTTCGTGATGCCACAAAGCTAGCTTTAATTTAACAGTCTAAATAGTAACATTGCTTAATTAGTAAGAATAATTAACGTACAGAGAGGCATGTTATATCTTTAACGGTCAACTATACTTAAAATCTGGTAACAAACTTACCAAGGTGTGAGAATTTGACAGCATTTTCCTCCAAAGCTGACAGCTAGCGACACCTAGCCGTCCTTCAGTGACGGGCGTACAAATCGGACTCAGCTGGTTTGTCTTAAATCAGCAAAGTTATTGATTTTGATCCTCAACGACTGCTGATTTTAGTGGAATGACAAACAAAACCTTGCAGAGCTCTCAAACAACCTATATGCTTTTATTTTCATATTAGTATATAATTCACGTCAGGAATTTTCTGGGCTCCACAAAGAACATTGTAATTTTATAGCAATTATTCGGCTTTATTGCATAAACATACATTAATAAACAACATTAAATAATATTACATTTGTTATTTCTCAATACTGACTATTCTATGTGGCCAGCAATTTTCTCTTTATACTTTCATTACAGGTAGCAAGAGCGTCAGGCCATTAAGACTGGAGATTTAGGCTAAAGTGCAACAGTACTGGAGGCTAATAGATAAGACAGGCATTGCTCTGAGAATGCAATACTATGGATTTGGATTGACTTCATGGTTATCAGAACTCATACATGTTGTCATGCTTGTATATAGAAGAGTCGTGCATGTAAATGTTAACATGAAACAAAAAAAGACCAAA
This sequence comes from Rhabdalestes septentrionalis, assembly GCA_037832545.1. Lineage (NCBI taxonomy): Eukaryota > Metazoa > Chordata > Actinopteri > Characiformes > Alestidae > Rhabdalestes > Rhabdalestes septentrionalis. The sequence continues at coordinate 4,096,471 of JBBMFX010000080.1, read as the reverse complement.
GTTAGATCATTTAATGCATTGGTTTATGGTGTTGTGAACTTGGATCACTGCGTTGCACAACTTGATGGCTTCTGTGAGTCTGTTTCGATCAGCTTCTTTTCAATTTCCACCTAAAATGCCAAAGAAAGAGAGAAAGAATGTGATTAAATGCATTAAGGTCATTAAAATGTATTATTTCTACTGTGCCTCAGGTAAGGCTACTCAGTTTTGGACCGGTGGTCCTAATATTGGCTTGACGTTACCTGGCAGTGATAGTAGGCTCTGCGGCTGACATGTTTTTGAGGCTGAATGTCACTTTCTGTGCCCAAAGATTTCACTTGCGTCTGTGAAACAACTGTGTCAGGGACCTCACATTCCATGGTGATGAATGGGAACCAGTCAGCAGGAATCTCCTGGTCTGATCCGAGCTCCAGCTTACAAGAGAAGGAGTGCGGATGATCCACTGCTGCAAATGACGGTAAATAAAAAACACTAAATCAGGATCAAATATACAGTCAGCGGTGAAAATATTTTTAGTATTGGTACACATGGCCATTGCACCAACAGGGGCTTTGTGAAACTGTATTCAAATCCATTGACTTTAATATGGAGTTTGTCCCTCATTTGCAGCTATAAGCGCTTCAACTTCCACAAGATTTTTGGAGTTTCTGTGGAAATTTGTGCCAATTCATTGTGTAGTGTTTATGAGGCCAGGCACCGAGTTGGACAAGAAGGCCTGGCTCACAATCTCCATTCCAGTTCATCCCAAAGGTGCCGGATGGGGTTGAGATCAGGGCTCTGTGCCGCCAGTCAAGTTGTTAAACACTGAACTCCTCACATATTTTTAGAGCTCACTTTGTCGGAAGCACTGTGTTGTCCAAAATGTCTTGGTCTGCTAAAGCACTGAGATTGCCCTTCACCGGATGTAAAGGGCCCAAACCCTGAAACACAGGTGTGTCCCGGTACTTTTGTCCATGTAATGTGTGAGCACCATAGACTAAACAAAAAAAATATTGCTGACATCGCTAAAAACGTAGTACTTTCTTTCTTAAAGACTGCATAGCTGACATCAAAAACAAATGAAAAGGTCCTAAAATGACTGCTTCTCTCCTCGACTGGCCACAATGGGGAGCTCTCCAAAAAGACAAGTTGTTGAGGTGACACCTATGAAGATGTTGAGGGCTCTATTTCTTCTGACCTAACCCGGCCCATGACAGATTTTCTCATTTTCAGATAAGACCCAGAATAGGCTGTAAAAGATATGACCCAGTCTAAGCTATAAAAGATTGCTAAGTAGTGTAAACTATCATAGTTCCATTTATTTAACAGAACACTTCCATGGAAATGGATTAAGTAAACTGCAGGGGTCACTACAGGGATGAGCATAATAATGAAGCTACACAGCTGAGAAGAAAGCAACACATTTCCTGCCATTTCTGTGGGAACCTTTTTAAATTGTAAGGTACAAGGACAAATTATTTTTTTTTAAACGTCAATAGGAACCTTTACTGTTCCTGTATTCTGTAACAAACAGGTTTTGGTCAGTAAGTTACAAATACTGAATGCTAATTGGCTGGCGAGCTGATCGTCTCTATGACGGCATGAAGCTCATAATACATTTTTTAATGTGTTAGAAGTTCCTATAACTGTAGTTCAAAACTATTTATTTTAGACTCTCTCAGGAGCACCCTTACTACAGCAGTTCTCCTCACTACAGTTTTTCTGAGGGAACCTTAGACATCTCCACATATTGTGACTTGATATCCTTTTTTGTAATCAACAGCGCCATTGTGTGTCCAACCATGGACCTGCAAGTCAGCATAGCTGCAACAAAAACAAAAATAGAAACACAACATAGTGTTATTATTACTTTCGGTCATAACACTATTGAACGTTCTTATGTCTATGTAATATAAACTGGTCCCTTCTCCATTTCTTGGTCCAATTATGTACTCCTATTGATAAATAGGATACAAAAAAAAATCTCCAACATACTTTAGTGAAATTGAGAACATTATAATGCTGCTGCACCTGGAGGTAATTCTTTGTTTTTGTAATATAACACTGATTTGATTGTAGTTTTGCAGCATTTACCAACATGCATGAAAACCTGAATACAGCAGTCCTAATGACTTTTAGTTGTTTAAGCCAACAAATTACATACATTAACCTGCATCTAATCTAGTTTGAAGGGAAATGAAAGGGATGTTTGACATCTCTCCCCTACAAAGGAAAATTGCTCCCACTGGGGATATGCATTTAAGTCTCAAGGGTTGTTGGTGATATTATGTCACAAAATATTCTATCCGCATTTTCATGTTATACATTTTCAGCGAAGAAATATGTTTTTGCTTCTTGCTATGTTCAAATTTTATCCGAATTAACTGCTTAGGCCTATTATGTAGTTAATCTTGGCACATTCATGTTTGGCCAACTATGAGTTCAAGTTAGTTACTCTATTAGCAAATAAGACTTTTCATTTGTTACCAGTACTTGGAATAACCCCAGTGTTGTATTTCACCATCTTAATTTTGTTTTTAGCAACATCAGTATAAAAGACCACCACAGCCAGAATCAGGATTTGTTTACCACGAGAGCAAGCTTGCTAGTTGGTTTGTTTACACTGGTTTACCACAGAGTCATTTGGTGTCCACTGCAACTTTACAGCACAACAATCTGAAACAAGTGGGATTTTGGTTTAAGATTTGCTACTTAAACATCATCTGTCAATTCTGATAGCCCTCTATTGCCAAACGAGAGCTGTAGGATTCAAGTATGAACTGAAAACAGTTGATGGATCTCATTAAAGGGAACCTATAATGCAAAACTCACTTGAGTTTCAAAACGAGCCGTTTCAAGGCTGTGTCACTTTTATGCAAATAAGCTGTAGCTGGCCACGCCCCACCGACCCTAGGCATAAACTGTGTGTTTAACTTCTAGATCTTCCATTAGAATCCATGTCCTGAACACCAGTGAAAGTGTCTTTTTTCTTACTTTCTTTCCATCCCTTCAATCTATGACAGTGGTCCTAGCCTGTATGGTTACCAGGCTGAATGAAGGAAGGGAGGGAGAAAGCGTGAGAGATACTTTATGTGGAGAAAAGTATTGGGACAAGCAGCAAAGGCCCAAGATGGCATGACAAGCAACAGGCTAGTGGGCGGGGTCTTGACAGATGAGGGGCGTTTCTATGCAAATTGGCCCCATCTGACATCAGGTGGGGGCCAATTTTGAAACGGCTGGTTATGAAAAGGCCTGCAAATGTGAAGAATAAAGCTGGTGATATCTTTTTATGTGAGAGTGATTTTGTGCAAAGAACTTCATAAACATGTTTTCTATAGCCCATATACCTGTTCCATAACTAAAGTTCTATTCCCTTACCCATATTCTTAGCAGGAAGCTTATCGATCCTCCACACAATGGCTCCATACACATTCTCATACTTGACTGTACCAACAGTCACCTGCATGACAGGATGAGAGTCCATGACATTTAAGGAGCCTAAGCAGGTGTTCCTGTTCATGCGGGCCTTGAGAGACTTCTGCCACGGCAACGACATGGTTCGAGGCATTTTGCCCCAGTCCCCTGGGAGGGGCACCTGGATGAGCACGTTTTCACAAACATGGTGTGTCTCTGAAGTTGCAGCAGGGGAAGGGAAGGATGAATGCATGTTTAGGAACGCTTGTAGCTCAACATAGGCACCCTGCACAGTGACTGTAGCCTTCAGCGAGAACGGCAGGTCGCCACAGCCGAGCGATACGGTCCTGTAGCGCATTAGTTCCACTTTGCAAGCATCGGGGGGCGAGAACTTGATCAGCCTAGTGTCTTCAAATTCTGCCTCATGCACGCACTTGTGGATATGGTAGTCCGCGATCTCCATCCACACCCCATCGTCCTCCTCTGAGCCGTATCTGGAATCTCTTCTCAGCAGTGCAAGGTCGTTCAATGCTAGAAAGCAGTCTCCCGCTCCATTCAAGAAGGCCAAACACTGAATACGCGTGATGGCTCCACGTTCCAGTGTGGCTCCTTCCTTGTCTAGTTGCATCCAAATGTGGTCCGCAATCTGCAGGGACAACTCCTGGTCCTCGTAATGTTTTGGTTGTTTATGGGGACCTGGTAGTCTCATCAAATCCTCCTCAAGAGACACGAGCAGGTCCTCCATGTCTCCATACTCCGTCGTGCCAAACTTTAGCAGCTGCTCGACTTCTGCTTCATGGGTCACTTCAGGTTTGGGGTGGTAGCGTTTTCGTTCCGTATACGAAACGTGTTCGATCTTCAAAGTTGCAATCTTGCGTTGCTCACCGTAGCTCTCTAGTTTAGGCCCTGAGAGAGAGCAACTGGAATGAAGCTGGAACTCTTTGAAAGGTTTCTCCAAGCCTTTCTCATAATACATTTGGAGCACGGCTCCCGGGACCAACTGCAAGTAGATCGGACCCCACTGTCGGGACGACATGCGGTTCTTTTTCTCGGGAATCCTCAGCATTAAAGACCAACCGTGCCTCCTCTGGCTGAGGAACAGTCCCTGTGGAACAAAAGAGGAAGGACCTCTTCCGATCTCTGTGTCCTTAAATATCCTTACATCCGAGTCTCTCCTCTCTCCGTTTCCTTCCTCTTGGTCCTCTTTTGCCCTTAGCCGCTCTAACTTGTGGCATATGTAGGAGTAGGAGTTTTGAAGTTGGTCCCGGGGCGGCTCGTAACCGTCCTTGCTCCTGATGAAGAAGCGAGGCAGGGTTGAGCTTGGCTCCGAGTCCGAAGAGGAGCTTCCAGAGTCCCTTTTGCGCTCATTGTCCATCCAGAAAGGGTTGAAGTGGCCTGGATCATCTTGAAATGCTGGGAAGGAAATGGAAGCCTCTGTCCAATTGGAGGTGCTTCTCTCAGGAGAGGAGATGCTGGTTGATGTACTGGAGAAACTGCTGAAATAGTCAGGCTGTGCTTGCGAGGTGCAGATGAAGGGAGATGGACCGACCGGGGTCTCCCGTATTGGAGTGCACATTGGAGTGTTGCTGGGCACACGTGAGCTCCCATTGAGGCTAAAGTGCATTTGAGGAGATTCCAGAGGACTGGATAAGCTCCTTGATGGATTCCCCAATGGTGGAAGCACCAGTTTCAGGCCATTTGGGCGAGGAATTGACCCTGAGCTTGAAGATGAAGACTGAAGTTTTTTCTGCGGTGAAGAGAGGGGGGTCCCTTCTTCTTCAAATGTCACCCAGTTAGTTGGATGGTTCATGGAGCACATTGTATTGGACTAATTGTTTCAATCAGTGATGCTTTTCTGAATTCTCTGCCTCGGTCAAACCCGCCCCTGGGGTCATCTGTATAAAAATAAGAACAGAAAATTTCATGAAACATAACGCATTGAAATAGTATTTCAGAGGAATGTGCAGAATGTTATAATAAGAGATAATAAACTACTTCACATAAACACAATGAAGGTGGGATTTGAATTCAAAACAGCCACCATCAGATTTTTATGAAATGGGCTCTCATCGCGTGATGAAATTCATCTGTTCCTATCGAGAACGCTGAAGCAGTGCAACAGAAGTTTCCAAAATACTGCCAAAAGCTACAACAAAACATGCCCCCAAACTAAATCCACTGTAGCAGCTCACACAATGATCACGCATTCCACCTGAAGAACGAAGTGAAGGGTAGATGGGCTACCCTGGGAAAGGCATTGTTTAAAAGTACAACAGAAACCCAGATGGGTCTGGATGAGACCTGCCAAGAGCACAGCTGGATACAACCCTGCAGCAAGCCTCTATTAGTGATTTCTCACATGACGGCAATTTTAATCATTTATCAGTACAAAACAAGCTTTTGGCTTCTTCGCCTTCTTTACTGGCTGCAGCTTTCCTCTGAATACATCCAAGTGGAAACATCTGGGCCACAAATCTTCACCTTGAATAAGTCACCGAAACAGCCGAGAACGGCAGGAGGAAGCCTGTCACACTCGGGTCGATTCTATATTCCATGTTCTACTTCCTCATTTGACTCAAAAATAACATTCTGAATCATTGTGCAGAAGTACCCCGGGACTCTGAAGGGCCACATGCTATCTAAATGCGATGCTTCAGTCGGGAAAAACCCTCTTATTGTTGTGTAGTCGCCAAGGGAACAAAACCTTGTATCTCCTTTTTGTTTATTCATTGTTATCTAACTAACCTTTACATTGTGGGAAACGATTGGCCATTTTATGTCAAAACCTTGGACACATTCAAGTGTAAAAAAAACAAAAAAAACATGTGATGTCACAGGAAAACACATTTTTGTTTCCCTAAAGAACCGCATTTGAAAAGTGTAAAGACTCATGTATGGCTTCACCATCCATATCACATAAATGCTCTTTACTAGTGGAAGTGCTCTACTTAGAACCACATTCTACCATTATATAGCACTATCTGGACATTCTTGCAGTTCTTCCAACTTTAAGAAGGTTTTTCAAACTCTCATCTCATTAAAAGTGATATGAGGGGTGGAAATAGCTCAGTGGTTAGGACACTTGCCTCTGGAACATGAGGTCCTGGATTCGA
>JBBMFX010000080.1:4051545-4061831 GCA_037832545.1 Rhabdalestes septentrionalis | reverse complement strand
AACAAATAGGAAATAACTGATCCAGAGTCAGAGGAACTTTATCCTGAAGCAGGGGGGCTCTGAGAGGAACTTTCCATCCTCAGCTTGGGAGAAAAAGGGGCGAATTTTGGAAAACAGGCAAGTTTCACAATGGCAGACGCTGGAGAAGTTTCCTCCACAACTCCAGACGTAGTGCACGATGAGTCTGGAGCTGGAGTTCGCGAAGAATCTGTATCTGGAGTTCGCGAAGTGTCTGTATCTGGAGTGCACGAGGCGTCTGTATCTGGAGTGCACGAGGCGTCTGCATCTGGAGTGCTCGAGGAGTCTGTTCCTGTGGTCTCGAGCAGCGAGGCAGCAGCTAAAGAGGATAATGTAAGTCTTGATGGTGGTGCAACTGAGGTGAAGGAGCCCCAGAAGGTTGTGGAGCTACCAGCTTTAACTCCAGAGCCGCTGGTGACGAGCACCCTGGAAGAACCACCGATCAAACAGGAGGAGGAGAGGGTGGAGAAAGTGGTGGTGGAGGAGGAGAGGGTGGAGAAAGCGGTGGTGGAGGAGGAGAGGGTGGAGAAAGCGGTGGTGGAGGAGGAGAGGGTGGAGAAAGTGGTGGTGGAGGAGAAGAGGGTGGAGAAAGCGGTGGTGGAGGAGGAGGTCATCGCTCACACCACAGACAAAGCTGAGACTGAACTTCCAGAGAAGATTGAGCAGATTCCTTCCCCGGAACCCACGGGAGTGGAGGAGAGTGTCCAGAAGGAGGAGATCGTGGAGCAGCAGGTTGCAGCGGAGCTGGAGCAGAGGGTCACGGCACCAGAAGCCGAAGCAGTAGTTGAAACAGTAGCTGAAGCCCCTCCGGCTGTGGAGAGGGAACCCGAGAAGGAGCTCCCTGTCACTGCAGTGCCCGAGCCTACTGCAACTCCCGTAGAGCCCGAGGAGGTCCCCACGACCACGTTTGTGGAGGAGAAAGCGGGGATCCCGGACTTTATTTCAGCAGATCAGGCTCCTACTGTTCTCAGAGCAGAGGAGACGTTCAGGTCTGCTCTAGTGGAGGAGGAGGAGGAGAAGGAGGAACACGCTCTTGCAGCCCCTGCTCCATCACCACCAACACCACCACCTCCAGCACCACCAGCAGCACCGGTACCATCACGTGAGTGCCAAGTTCTCTGCATTTTCGTGTGTTTTCATCGATCTGAGACCAACCCTAACCTGATAGCATCCATCTCTGAGATCCAGTCTGCTTCTTGGCAGGCTCTTAATCATGACCATGCCATTTTTCGCTCAGTAAAATGATTATGTAGAGGTTTTGCTCATTTTTTTGCTCTAAGGCTGCCCGTCTATCAACAAACGGCTATTAAATGACGGTTAGTTAGCATAGATGCTAGCGTTGCCCTGGGGCCCACCTGTTTTAGAACCAAACAAGGCTACACATGTTAAATTAAGAACAGTATTTGCTGCAACACAGAGGGCCGTTCTCATATTTCGCCCATAATCCTGGAAAAAAGGTCGTTTTTGGTTAAATTTGAGCTTCAGATATTAACAAAACGAGCAGTAGGCGTTAGCATCAGTATTCAGACAAAGGAGCTCACACACCCTCTTCACAGACATAAAACAGTAAAAAAAAATTGCGTTAATGGAAAGGTTTTTAGACCATGTTCTCTTTTCTGCGACTCTTTTTTAATTATTAATCTAATAGTTGTGATGTACATGAGGAAGCTGTGGTTGCATTAACTGGTTTTATTCAGTCTTTGTTTTTTTGTTTTTTTAAATAACAATTGTTGAAGCGGAATGAGCATTTTTCCTTTCCCTAAAGTGTTTAAAAATGGAAGTTAAGTTTGTATTAGTGCTTTAAAAAGGACGTATTCCTGTAAAACCCCCTGACAAGATGCCACCAGGGTGGGGTTGTGTGAGGTGGGGAAGTACAAAAGGGTAGAAATTACTGACATGAACTGCTGAGTCAATTTCAGCACTTAGGATCTCAAGCTCTTTTACAACATTATGTGCACAGACTATCAACATTGTGATTTTACTGCTACAAATGCCCATTAGGATTCCTTTCAAGATGTTAAAAGGTCCATATTGTTATTTTTTGCTGGACATTCAAATGTTACTTTCAGGCCTTCCAGACACAGTCCGCATGTGGACAGTATGATATAAAAACAATTATAGTTTTTGTGATGTCACAAACACCTCTTATTCTGGATAAAGCAGTTTAGCCTCACCCATTCATGTACTGCATCTTTAATGGTTATAAATTAGACCTTTGTTTGATTACATGACGATCTTGATTCATCAGAACACCCAATAACTTACACTAATTTGTTGAAAATTGAGGGTTTTGTGATATTAGTGTTGTGGGGGCCGATATTGTGATTATGATTTGTAGAAGATGTATTGTGCAACTCCAAAGACCAACCTGGTGAATTCTCCTGAAAGAACTGGTGGTTTGTATGAGCCATGGGTTTTTAGAAGATGTGATACATGAAGCCAGTAAGAGTTTGGAGGACCCTCTTACTTATTTTTCTTTCTGTTTTTGGGTCAGTTTTCCAGACCTAGAGTCCCGGTTTGGGTTCCTTTTTAGCCTAGGCCCAGGTTTAAACTGCGCCATTATGAATTAAATGTTGAGGAATGTGTTATGTAAAATACACTCTTATAAACCTGGGCCTGAAAGGGAGCCCAGAACCGTCTTACAACATGACCATACTGTCGTCAATCAAAGTGTCTTCACTTGAAATACTCGTAGCTCTCGACTGCCAAGTATAATGATGCTGCAACTTTCAGAAGGAGCACATTTTACCCACTTGAGCCATTTCCGGGCATTGTGTCATGAGTTCTAAAATATATATAAACCCTTGAACTTGATTTGCTAAACCACACCCTTCCAGCAGTTCACATATCTGCTGGAAGGGTTTAGGGGGAAGGGCTGGGGCCTGATTTGAAATAGCCTAAATATAGAGTGGTCCATGTTGCTGCTGGTGTTTATTTCAATGGCTCCTTCTCAGTAATGCTGTAAAAAGCAGTGCTCTGGGTGAGTCCCTCCCACCAGTGCCAGCTCCTTTGGTTCTAGATAACCTGATACCTGAAATTACACTGGACATCATTTGTAGTTGGTATGCAGATGTTTTTATTATCTTCCAGATGCGGTTGTCTGTTCATCTGCAGAATTTATGAAAGGTTTGCTGGTGCTGTTGACATAAGGCCAGTAACCATTGACCATGGATGTGGCAGAAGTGATTCTGTCATGGTTGTTTGGGTTTAAAATACGTTTTTAGTGATGACATTAATGACAGAATTGTGTTGGTTTATACTTCATGTGGTTTAACTATAAACTCAGGGCATTTCTCCTCTACAGACCAAATATATCTCCTGAATTTGTGCATTGTTTGAAAGCTGAGGTAATTATGTTAACTTATTGAATCGAGCAGTCGTAAAACATGCCGTCTGAATGGCATCTTGAGGCAAGATTGCCCACAAAAGCATCAGACATTGTTGTATTCGTGCCAGGGGTTATCAAAGGTATGTGTCACGTAATTGAGTCTCTGCTGTTCTTGATAACATTGCTCAGAATATATTGGATGTTAAAACAAAGAAAACAATGACTGAATGCTTGTAAGATCCTGACTGAGGCCTCTGGCCTGCACATCATGCATAATCCATCATTTTTTTTGCTGGCTTTGTGTCTCACATCTTCTAGTGACACAAAAATGCTCTTATTACTCAATATTACCATTTTTTTCTTCAGATGAACCCAGTCTTCCTGCCCCTGCTGCTGCCCCTGCTGTTGTTGCCCCTGCTGCTCCATTTCCACCTCTGATGCAATTTACTACAGGCAAGTTCTCTCTGCTACTAATTTTCTTTACTTTTCTACTCACCGTGTTTGGCTTGGCTTTACTACTTACTACTATCATGCATCATCAGTGTTTTGAGTGCTAGGTATATACTTGTTTGGGTTTTTTTTTTTCTTACTTTTTACATGACTTTCAGCCGAAAATGTTGAAAATGAATGTAAGAAATGTCAAATAATTCAAAACTCCAACCAGGAAGCTCTTTTTGCAATTTTTGCAAGAGGGTCTTTTTAAATTGCAATATTGCAAAAACACTGAGATGATTTATTGTGATCTCCATGTCCTGATTGAAGTTTAACATAAGTTATTGGTGGATGAATGTAGAATGTATTGTGTCCAGATCTGTTTGGAGTGTACTAATGAGTTCCGATCAGGATTCAGGCTGCTGCATGTTCTCACTACTTGTAGACTAGTTTGAAGGTCTTTGAGTGATTTCTATGTTACTTGTTCTGATATGTAATTTACTTCTCTGTCTAAGAAGCAGGGATTTAAAAATCTGCTTCAGTTTTCCCTCTCTCCTTTCCCTTCCGATCTCTCCTATGTGTAAAAGCTACCAGATATATTTAACGTCTGTCCCAAGTCTTTAAAGCCCTTTGCCATGCCAACAGTCAAATTAACTTCCTTGTTTCTGTTGGTCAGGGATTTATTGTGGTAAAGTTGTAAATAAGGCACACACAGACATGCACTGGAGAAAGGGATGGAGTTTCAGACTAGAAACATAAACCAGGCCAGTTGCACTGTTGCTGATGAACAGCTTCTACAAGCACTTCAGGTCGTTTAAACTTCATTGGCCAAATGGTACTGATCAAGTGGGTTGAAGAACACATATCATCCATTGGAACCTCTCCACCTCAGGTACCCTAAGATCAAAGCTCAAGATGTAAACCTCGTTTTAACTCTAACCTCTAATTCAACAGAGAACGGAAGTTTATCGCCCATAGCTTCACAGGACATCTCCAAGAACGCCATGGATTCGTTCAGCAATGATTCGCCCGCTAGGAGCACGACTAGATATGAGCCAGATGTACTGAACCAGTCGGACGACGACTTAATGTTTGAAACGAAGAAAAATCCTTTTTCGGGTTTCTCGCCCGTTGACAACCCCGTCTGCGAGTTCTCTCGTTTTGGAGAAACCGCATCAGACTCGAGAGCCGCAACCATGTCAGATAGTCCATCCCCAGACCTGGTTCAGAACGCTCATGAAGGAGAGCTGCACGATGATGTACAGGACTATGGGCAGCCTTTCGACTCCAGGGAAGAAGCCACTGAATTACTGAGGCAACAGCTGTCTTCCTCCGACCTTTTCACTACTGCATCTAAAGAGCACGAGGAGTCTGGTTTGCCACCATCTCTTCCAGACATTCTGAAGTCTTCACCACTCAACCCGGACAAAGTAGACTCAGGGTCGTCTGAGGGAAGCCCTGATTTTAGTCCGGTCCATAGAAGTGGGAATGATTCGCCAAATGCGCCTTTCTCGCTTTCTGGGAACAACCCATTTGGTATTGAAGCCAAGGTTCCTTTGCTGAAGGAGATGACGGAGGAGACTGAGGCGAGGGCTGCCGCTGTTGCTGCCGAAAAGGCAAAGCTAGAGGTAGACAAATCTCCGGAACAAATGTTCGGCACCTTTGACCTCGTCAAGGAGGCAGAGGTCTCTCCGAAGGGCTACGAGACGAACCTCGAAGACGACTTCAAGACTTCGAGTCACGATTCGGTTCAGATGGTTGACAAATTCGAATGTCTTGGCTTCCCGTCCGGAAAGGCCCAGGAACAGTCAGACTCCGAAATTCCCTCTGCAGATTCGCTCTCTCCGGTACTGGAATCCATGGCGAAGAACCCAGCGAGCTTCCAGGTTGAAACCGAGAAGAACCTGATCGTGGAGGAGGCCGAAGCTGCCGACGAGGTGTCCGAGCAGGAAGGCTCCTCTGAAGAGTTTGAATTTGTCGAGAAGCCGCCTCGAGGCGCCATTGATGAGTTTCTCGAAACACTGGACAACTCCAAGTTTGCCAAAGCTTCGGACATGATTGAGGAAGACGAGGAGGAGGACATGATGCCTAAATTTGCAGAGAAGACTGCAGATGCAAGCCCTGTGGTGCAAGAAACCATGAATCAAAGTTCTTACCTCCTGCTCACCGAGCCAACAGATGTTTCCTCTCAGGTGAGGGGGAAGGCCGGCCTCGAATTGTTGGATTTCCAAGTGACCTCCCAGGCTCCTCCGCCCCCCGTGGTCAAAACTGAGACGATGCCCCCGATGAAAGCCGAGCCTAAAGCCACCAAGCTGCCTAGCCTGAGTTCAGGAGCAGGTAATTAATCAGGCAACCTAGAAGTTTATCACTTCATTTCCGTGTATGAAGCTCCTTCCGGCCATCTCCCTTTGAGTCCGTGTTCATTCATATCCCTCGTCTGTTTATCCATCGTTCCTTTCTCACTCTGCATGGCGTGACGGTCATGATGCATGTTTGTGGTCATTATGGTGAATGTTTAGTTTCAGTTTTCCATTCATTTTCACAAATCTTTGCCATTGGTGTTCCTTATTTTACACGTCATGTCCCAGCATATCACACTTGACAATACCTTAATATTCACAGCTTTTTTTTTCTTTTTTTTTACCATGTTCCCTTTTTTATTTTTTATAAAGGACAGCTTCTCTCCATTTCAACAAAATTTCAGTGAAATTGGTTAATTGTGCATAATTAATTTTTCTTTGCATTCAGTATTTATATATATTTTTGTTGTGCTTAAATAAGGGCTTTTTGGAAACACTCCTTTAAAAAAAAAAAAGCGGCCGTCAGCCATTCATGGTTGTCTCTGAGGTGGAGGAGACTTTGACACACATAATGAAAGTTCCTGTTTGAGTTATTTCATACCAGCAGTTTTACAGTCTTGTTGAATCACCCTTTTTCTCACAGACCTTGGTTAATAAGTCAGCTGTGCACACTGACATTACCGGAGCTGCTTCAGTGTGTTAAGGGTCATTTTAGAAAAATTCTTGTAAGGTCACGTAGGTTGACGCCTTAAAAGGAAAATTTCACCCGTTTTCAAAACGCATTTGTTTGTATCAAGTCGAAAGTCGGACGTACTCACAGCCAGACTTTGGGCATTCTTAGTTAAATTTCATCCATAACCACCTCACAGAAAATGTTTAATTGAAATTGTATTAGATGCTTGACATTTAGATGGTATTCTGAATTACTGGATATCAGTGTTTTTAGAAACGTTTGGAGAAAATATGGAGGAAAGGCGAGTAATGAATCATAGCTCATATAGAGGAAAGGGGACTAATGTGTCATCGCTCAGATGAGGATCTGTTTGATTATCTGATGGTTGCCAGGGCAGTAGGGACCACATGCCTGCATTGCAACACAGAGTCATGAAAAACATAGTTTATCAGTGTCGACTGTGTTTCGCGTGAATCATATGTGTTGGTTAAGGTGTAGAATGCACCATGTCTTTCAGAATTTAGACCCTTTTACACAGGATTTGAGTCATGGGCCCCAAGTCCACACGCCTTCAAGGTGAACCTCGTCCCTTATCTTTGCTTGAAAGGGCACTGCCGAGTGAAGGAGAGTCGCTGCTATTTATGACTTAAATCTTTATCTCATGAGAGTAGTTGAGCTTTAGGTTGGACTGTGAGTCCCATAACCTGAAAAGTGGCCGAGCTCTCCTTTGCTTTGGAAGTGGCTCCCCCTAGTGGACACCTCCCTGTAGTCTGATGTCATTATGCAGGAAGATTGCGCACTGCCTGGCCACCAAAACCGCACACACTTACCTGTATTTCACTTAATGCCTTAAACCCGCTCCCTTTGACAGTTTAAACAAGTGCATTAGCAGGTTATATTTAATTTGCATCTGTTTGATTATTGGTCCTTTCATTGAACTCCGCACCGACATGCTTGCAGGGGAACCTGATGGATAAGAACAGGTGCTTTTTAGAGAGTGTATTTTGGTGAGATATGGTTGTTAAAAAACCTTTTGTCATGTCTTATTGTCTCTCCTGGGTGTGGGTGATGCAGGCAGGCAGGGAGGGGAGATGTAGATCTGTATTTGCAGATGTAAATGTTAAGTGTGTGTGTGTGTGTGTGTGTGTGTGTGTGTGGTAGGGGAGGGGAGGGGAAGGGAGGGCGAGGGAGTGTGTGAAGAGAAATAGAGTTGCTGCGTCAATGCATTTAGTGGTTCCCCGAGCCAGCAGACAGTCAGCTGACCCCAGTCCCGCAGCCTGAGAGAGGCAGAGCTAGCGAGAGAGAGAAAGAGAGAGAGAGGGAGCGCTGCAGTCATCTCACTTGTGGGAGCCTTCCTTCTCGTCATTCCACCGCTCGGCCCCCTCGCCCCGCCTGCCACTGCAGCCTGACGGTGCTCGCTCGGCTTGGAATGCCAAGCTGATCCCCCAGCAGACCCCACCATCCAACAGGGAGAACTATGGACAATAACGACAGCAAGCCTTCACCTAACTGGAGAGCCCAGGGTACAGCTGTGTTTGATATGCTCAACTAATTCTCAGACTGTTCTGGAGTTCGCGTGGTTATAGCGGGGGTTAATAATACTTTGGGCCGTGGAGCTTGTCGTGTAGATTGTTTAACTGAGCCGAACAGTCGTGTTGGGACGGTTCTCACCGTTTAGAGATTTGCATACTTTTGTGTGTGTGTGTCTGTCTAAGGGCTTCTCCTTCAGCTCCCTGTACTTGGGCGGGGGTGAAAAATGCATGCTGCCTTGACCTTTGGTCCCAGAACAGCTCGGCTATGCTGACGGACATGGCTCGTCCAAAGGTTCTGGGTGAGGTAGGCCGATCTGTGCCAAAAGTAACTGCAGATATGGGATGATTCACTCAAATTTGCGTGCCTACAGGGGTGATAACTGGGACTATCTCAGGACAGCAACTTCTGAGACGGTAGAAACTGCCGCCGGTTGATTTCTTCACTTGATGCCATGGGAAATCTTCTCAGAGGAACCGTTTGTGAAATTGAGAGGAGCTTTAAAGAGCCTCCACATAAAGTGGGGCTCCCAAATTTGGTGAAGAACCTTGTATGAAGAACCTACACTTCAGGTCTTTATACCTTTTACTCAGGGTTCTTAGTTTGGTAAAGAACACTTCAGTGTATTTACAGTCTTAATGTAAGGAAAGGACCTGTTGTCTCCACACTCAAGGAAATGCTTCTTTATATGACAGCAGTGGTTATTTGGGGACATTTCCCAAAGACCTTCTATGTGAAATGTTTCAGAAGTCAGTTTCCGCCGAGAAGTTTGGTTCTTATTGAGCATCCCAGGTTACATCGAACAGGTTGGAGATTGCAGGGCTCCCCAGACCAGCTCAGAACTTCGTCTGCTGATGATCATCAGGGCTGTCTTTGCAACAGACCAGAGATGCTGTGTCACAATGGACCAGAGTTGCAACAGTGAGGCCATTGTGCGCAGGGTCAAGCCCTATCTTGCACAGTCCATGAAGTTTAAGTACATACTCATAAAAGGGCAAAGCACTATTACACCGGTGACCTCTGTGAGCGCGGGAGGCGAGTAACACATTGAAAGGGAACGTCAGCCTCCGCACGCTTTAATAATTGAGTAACCGGAGCATGGGCTGCATTTGCAGCAAACTTAAAGAACGCAGACGAGTTGCATTCAAATGAAGGCTCTGTTTAGTCGAGCATGTTCTCCCAGTCTCTCGAGGAGTCTAATACATCAGAATTAACCTACAACTTCCCTTCAGTGCCTCTGTGGGCTCTTGTGTGTGTGTTGGAAAAATGCCTGTGCTGTTATAAAATCATGCACGGGATTTGCTGTCCTGCTCTACCTGAACGAGGGGGTCGCGGTCTAAAATTAGATCCACAGGAGGAGCCCTGCCAGTCTAGCTGTAACCGATATGCACGGCAAAGCCCCCTGTGTTATATTAAAGGGCCCCTAGCATGGAAAACCATCCCTTTTATCTATAAAACAGAATTTGATGGCATAGTTTTAAAAGGAGCCTTTCACTCCCCTCCTCAGTCCGTATATGGAAACGGAGCCGCAGCTGTGATGTCACAAAGAACCCATCCAAATGATAAAACTGGAAAAAATATGCAAATGAAGACTTGTGCACCCTTTCATGTTGAAGTTATAGGGTGTCAAAGCCTGCACTCTTTTTAAATGGAGGCACAACACAAACAGCTGATCAGAATAGAGGCAACCTGTATAGATCAGATTTAAAGGCACAGTAAGTGTAAAAGATATTAAAAAAAAGACAACTTCAACACCAGTTTGTGTAGATCCGTCTTAAAGATACAGGAATGGATAAAGAAATTATTTGTAACTGATTAAGAAATGTCAGAAAGGGGTTTTATAATTAATGTTTGACCTTAAGTGAACTACAGACCCCTCCTGGGCTTTCTTTATTAGGGCGATTTGTGTGAAACAGACTGTGTGTGTGACTGTGTGTGTGTGACTGTGTGTGTGTGTGTGACATTTTGTGTGTGTGACTGTGTGTGTGGTAGACACAGTGTGTGA
>JBBMFX010000080.1:4020998-4035424 GCA_037832545.1 Rhabdalestes septentrionalis | reverse complement strand
ACACTCACCCCTTCGAGCTCGTGAAAACGCTAGAGTTTAGGAGCTTTGCTGCTCTCCCGATCTGCTTTTTGATTTTCTGCGTTCCTGTAACACTTCCACATCTGCAGGACAAAGGCAGGTGACATCACAACTAAATGTTACCACAAAACAAACTCAAAAACAAACCAAATGAACCAAAAAAAAAGGACTGAACTTTATATGTACATGATAAATAGGAAGCAAACTCAGGTGGAAAACAATAGAAAAACAAATAAATAGAAATCACTACAGTAATTATATATATATATTCATATATACTGTGGAACTAATGTGACAGAGGTAAAAAAAAAAAAAAGGTAGGTTTGGTATATGCACTTTCCAAAAGATTTTTGAATGTACACTCAGCCTTTAATCTCGTAATCAAACCCAACGGACTTGGCTCTGCTCCACTCATAAATGTGTTTCGGGACAAACATCATTCAATTATCACTGCAGGGTTTATTCACGGCAATGATAATTCGTATAAACATCAAAAGACAAATCAGATGCAATATATTTTTAAGCTGCTTTGCAGTGTAGTGTTTTAAACGGGAAACTCAGGGTTGTGTAGTGACTAAACACAATGAGCAGGTCTCGTTAGGTTTAAACAGTTAAAGAATGCAATTAAGAGTGGAGCATGCATAGTCAATTTCTTCCACTTGATAAGAAGTGAGCTATGAATCCCTCAGAACAGCCCTCAGAATAGCGTGGACAAAACTAATTGGACAGCTCAATCGTGCACACGTTATTGTGAAGAAAACAACAACAACAACAACAACAACAACAAACAAATCATCCACATGAGAAAATGTCAGTTGAAACATTCATTTTGATTGAAGGAATCAAAATGGAATCTCAGGACTGGATACAGAGACAGAGAAGCCATGCAGTGACTCAGCGGTGACCTTGTGAAACCTACTTTTACGTAAGACAGTCCCAGATACCAAGAGCACGCAGCAGTGCATCGGCAGACCTCCCCTGTGAAAAAAAGCTTCCTCCTAAAGTAAGCCCCACCCCCTAAAAACGCTGCGAGTTAATCTTCTAGGAAATAACAGCGAGTAGAACCCGACTTTAATGAAATTTACTTTTTTACACTGGAGTCTGTTAGTCTTTCAAATAGCTCTGAGAAGACAAAGCGTCATGGGACATAGTCCACAAGCCTAATTACTTTATTTAAATAGAAAAAAGTAGATCAGCTTCATCTAACTTTGGAATTTATGAGCACACAAATGTATGAGCAGGATAAAAAAAAAAAAAAAAAAACCAAACAAATAAATTAGCCGAACGGTGAAATGATCCGAAGCTATTAGGACGTTTACGAGAAAAAGCTGCAGCCAATGGCTTCAGTTTGTGATCGAGATAAATAGCGGTGATTATGATCACTGTAATACAATGAACATGTGCTTGTGTGTCTTGTGCGAACAAAAAATCACGTAGGACACGAGGATCACCACACATGCAGACATTCGACAGCTGGACTCGTGAGTTTGACAGACGGAATCTGGATCGAAGGGTCTCCCACAGAACCAAAGATGGGCCAGACGGACTGAGGGGGTAGTCATGGAGTCGGCGACAAATAAAATAAAAAAAAAACGAGGAAAGGAAAACAGACAGACACCATGATAGCGCTGAAAGCGTTCATGCAGGCGCTTCACAATCACCACAAAAGGAGACGGGTCACAAGATCCCACGTGTTAGACACAGCCGTACTCGTACCACAGCGATTGGCTGTCCTCTGATTGGTCAGAAATGTTGGTGTGACTGTTTTCATCGCCCCTCCCATCTACCTTGGAGTCGGGGGCGCTGTTGGGCTGGTTCTGACTGGGCTTGGGCTCTCTGGGCTTGAGGGGGGGGCCGCTGATGTTGCTAACTAGGGACGTGTTGAGGGAGAGGATGGCTTGGTTTCTAGCGCCGCCTGCAAACACCGGTTCGCTAAGGATGGAGTCCAGGAAGACTGAATCTACGGTAAAGGAGGGGCCTAGGAAGGCTTGCAGACTGGACAGCTCGGGGTCCTCTACACTGGGGGCGTGGCCGGTGCAGGGCATGCTGGCGGACTTGGGCAGCGGTGTGAGGGGGCTAGGCTGGGGTGGCGCGTGGGGGTGTGCTCTGGGGAAGGCTGGGTACTCACTGGGCACCGGCTGGGCGCGGGGTTTGCTGCTCTTGGAGGGCGACGGGTCCACCGAGATGGGCTGGCGGCTGTCCTTGGACAGCAGGTCGTGGATGCTGGTCCTGCGTGTGCTGCCCTCCGCTGTCGAGATCACGCTGCTGGCCCGGGGCAGACCTGCGGAGGAGGAGGCGGAGGCGTCCAGCCGCTCCGACACGGACGTGGCCTTCCCCTGAGCCGTCAGGCCGGGTCTGGGCTGGCTCCCCTTCACGCGCGTGCTCTCGGCCTTGCGCAGGCTGGGGCGCCCGGGTCCCGCTCGAGTGGTGCTGGAGTCCGATGGCGCCGCTTTCCCGCTGGCCGAGCGCAGGATGCCCCGCCCCTTAGGGCGCTCTTTCTGCACGGGATCGGCCCCTCCCGACAGACGCGGGGATTCCACCGTCAGGTTCTCCTGGCTGCCGGACTGGAGGGGATACAACAAAAATAAATTACAATTTAAAAAAACATTTAAATACAGACACCTTTCCAATGAAGTAGAATATCACGGAAAAGCTGATTTATTTCCATAATTCCATTCAAAATGTTAAACTTTCATAGATTATAGATTCAGGTCCCACCACTTTCAAGTGCTTATTTGTTTTATTTGTACAGAATTTTGGCTTCCAGCTCATAAAACCCAAGAAAATAGGACTTCAAAAAATTAACTAGCATTAACTAGAATTAATTCTAATTTTAGGAATTCCTGTTTTCATTGGTTCTATGAGTTGGAAGCCCAAATTATGTACAAATAAACAACAAAGCGCTTGAAATAGTTTAAGTCGTGGGCCCTGAATCTATAATCTATGAAAGTTTAACATTTTGAATGGAATTACGGAAATAATTCAATTTTTCCATGATATTCTAATTCATTGGAAAAGGTCTGTATGTGCAAAATCTGACTTTTCAAAAAATATATATAGATTTTCTTCCAAAAACTACAAACGTGATGGAACAACTGACCAAGTGCTACATCTGAAACAATGTCGAGACCTTTTTTATATTACCTCCTAGTTGTGGTAGCAGAAGTGTTTAGAAAACCTTTAGAGTAGATCTTCAATAACAGTTAGGAAAATAACATTTTCAAACCATTATTTAGGAAAAATGACGGATGCCAGTCTGATAAACTGGTAACATTTGCAAATGTAAGTTTTGCAAAAATAATACTATCATTAGTATTATTTGTAAGGTGTACCAGAGTGAGAGTGCAGCAGGGGCGTAGCACATGGGGGGTGTGGGGGGGTTTCAACACTCCCACTTTTGCTGAAATTCGATTCCACCTCCCCACTTTTGTCAGATTAAATTGTTTTAAATTGTATTTATAGCTTGGCTTCCCCATCCCAGGACACCCCCACTTCTGGAAAGCTTGATACACCCCTAGAGTGAAGAGTGGGCAGGCAGTGTCTTTAATTAAATAAAAAAAAAACACTTTTATTAGCTATTACAGAATTAAACTCATCACATATTTCATGTGGCACCCTTAGTTGAGGTCATGCTCCTACGGCTGAGCGTTATGAATCGTTAAGGTGGTGCTCAGGTCACCTCAGGAGGATCTATGCTCTCTTCCAGGAACTGCTGAAGGGACACCACCTCACTTCCAGGAGAGCCGGTCTTCCTCTTGCTCTGGGCGCCCGTGGGCTCCAGGCCCTTGCGGAGCTGCAGGGGACTCTGATGGGACGACCTCTGGGAATGCGGCTGCTGCACCGGGCTGCTCCCGCTGGACCACACCTCCGTGTCCAAGCTCAGACTGAACTCGCCGCTGCTCTCGCTGTGGGGCCGGCTGAGATTCCCATTCACCGCACCTGAGGGACGAGTGCAAGAAATGAGGGACCTGGAGGCAGTTTAATCTTCATAAAAGCTGCGGTTATATTTTTGGATCTCTTTTGGGGGGTTAAACAACATGCTACAGATTTCTCAACCCAAAAAAAATTCCCATTATTTAATTTACTGTAACACAGACCCTTTCCAATGAATTAGAATACCATGGAAAACTTGGATTTATTTCCATAATTCCATTCAAAACGTTAAACTTTTATAGATTATAGATTCAGGGCCCACAAACTTAAATGATTTCAAGTACTTTTATGAGCTGGAAGCCCAAATTATGTACAAATAAACAACTAAGTATGTTTAAGTTGTGGGTCCTGAATCTATGATCAATTAAAGTTTGGAATTATGGAAATAAATAAACTTTTCCATGATATTGTAATTCATTGGAAAGTGTCTGTATATCGTTGTTGTCTAGCGGAAACCTCGTAACTCTTTTTGTTTAGTTTTTTTCATAAATCGATATTATTTGACAGTCTCTACGTGGATCTGTTGAATTTAGAAATGATTAACCAATGAAAAGTGTTGAATACTGTTTCAAAAAATTGGTATAATTATTTTCATTTATTTTGAATATAAATCATTTTTTCAGTTTCCTGAAAAAAAGCTGTTTTGGACATATGCGTTTTTCGGCCCAACAGCGACAATATCCAAAAATGTAACTGCAGCTTTTGACAAAGTGCCAACAGGTAGCGAATCACTCCTGCCCCAGAAGACTAGACACCAGAAGCCAAACCATGATCGATGCACCTGAAATTAGACAGATTTGTCCTACAGCAGCGGAGAGAGGAGCTGGACCGTTATCCTGCAGATCCCATACTCGATTAACACCCCAGAAATATAAGCTCATATTACAGGAGTAGTCTGTAATACTCTGAATGATTCCTGTTCGAAAACATTCAAAAGCAATAACCATTTTAGGAAGTTCCCATCACCACTGACACCAGAAACTTGGTCCACATGGCCATACCTTTGTCACTGTCTGGTGAGTCCCAAGAATGACCATGTCTATTATGACTAGAGGCTTTACTAATGTGGAGAGTGGCTGGTCTGACGGTTGGACGGGGACGACAGGGCACACAGCATGAGGACAGATCACACTGGGGCAGCAGATGGTCCATGCTGGCTGGAACAGCGACCATGTTTGCCCATAGCAAGCTCAGTGGCAGACACTGGCAGAGGGGAGGAGCCTTGCAGGAGAAACCATACAGTAAGAGTCTGAGGGGGGGAGGGTCTCTATACTGTACAAAGGAGAAGCTTTACAGGGCACCATCCTGCAAACCAGGCCTGATGATGTTAAGGTGAAGACCAGAGGAAGAAGAGAGTTATATAAGGCCGACTGTGAGAAGCCATAGAGTGCAAAATACTTCAAAAGGGACGAAAATAAGATGTTAGCATCAATCCTTTCTTCCGGAGAGGCTTGAATAGGGGTGCATGCAGATGAGCCACTTACTACAGATGTTACAGGGGACTCTGCACATGGTAGATAAGGTGGGAGCAGGGGGAGAGACGGCTTCAGCACCGCTAAGTCCTGTCCAATTACACACAAACAGCTCGCTGTCACAGCTGCTTTACACACACTCTCCTGATCGGCAATGCCTGTCTCGGCTAAAGCCTCCTTCTGTCTCATGAATGTCAAAGCCAGTTACACGCATGTCCAAGACTGACTTCAATGGTAGTAGATACTGACTCAGTCTTCACGGTCACAGATGTTCTGAGGGCTACGTATCACGCAGATGAATATAAAGCTGCATTAAACTCATTTCAACTCTTTTTTTGCTTAAATAACAGAAATATCAATCTCTATTTTTATATACAGGCTACTAAGGCATGACAAACCCATCAAACTGTGGCAAGATAGATTGGTCACATATGGCAAAGCTGAGATTCAAACATGTTTATCTGTTTTATTTTAGCATATGCTCACAGATGCCAGTGAACATACATTTTAATCACAATCTTCTTGGACACAATTTGATTTGTATCTGTACCAACCAGTAAAACCAGGCTAAACTCTTACAAGCATAACAGACTAGAGCTAATAACACTGTGGCAAAAAAAATCACTCTGGATTCTCCTTTTCTGAGATTATTAGACACGGTTTTGCGGGGCGAATGCGGCTCTTTCCTCACCTTGAGCTCGAACTGCACTCTGCTCGTCTGAAGAAGTTGGTGTGACGTCTTCACAGGACGTGTTGTCTGCAGCAAACAATCAGTTACAGTTAGTTACGTGCCAATTAAATAACAGAGGCATCTATGACCAAGATCATTTTTTAACTAAAGGTTTTAACACATAGCAGCACTGGGAAATACATACTATCATCCTGATCATGAGGAATGAGGTATATATAAATGTAAACAACAAACTAACCACATAAATAAGCGAGTGAAAAATTCAAAAACGCAAAATCATCAACACTAATGACTGAACAAGACAATTTCACAAAGCGTCATCACATTCACACTTCCAGCATGAACAGAAACATGAAACAAGATCCTGTGCAGACTACTCCACATGGCTGGTTTACATACATGTGTACAAAAGTATTGGGACACACCTGTTTTTCAGGGTTTGAGCTAGACCCCTTAACTTCCAGTGAAGCACAACCTTAATTCTTCAGAGGACCAAGAATTTTTGAACGCCATGTTTCCAACTTTGTGGACCCAGTTTGTGTTCTAAACCTTTTCTGTTCCAGCAGGACTGTGTCCCAGAGCACAAAGCAGCTCCATAAAGATGTGGCTGGAGGAGTTCAGTGTGGAAGAACTTGACTGGTCCTTCCACACTGCACCTCAACCCCATCCAGCTACTTTGGGATGAACCAGATTGGAGATTGCGAGCCGGGGGAAGTGAAGTGACCGCTTTGTCATATGTTTTGTTCCTGTGTTGGGACGGTACTACATCTGGGGTGCCACTTGCCGACTTGGGATTTGAACCAACAACCTTCTGATTGCAGGGCCAACACCATAACCAACTGACCACTAGCTCCTGACCTCATACATGCTCTTCAGAATGAATGGGCACAAATTCAACATCATGTGGAAAGCCTTCCCAGAACACTGTAAACTGTTAAAGCATTAAGAGGGACCCGGTCCAGATTAAAATCTATGCATTTGAATACAATGTCATTAAAGTCCCTGTTGGTGTAATCGTCGGGTGTCCCAATACTTTTGTCCTCACAGTGTAGACGGTCGGGTGAAGTTAAGGTTGCATGGAGCCAGATCTACCTTTGTTCTTAAGCTTCTGCTTGGTGTTGTGGCCGGCAGGCAGGCTGAGGGTGGCGTAGTTGATGGCATTGGTGGAGTAGGCCATGGAGCCCAGCTCCTTCATGCGCTGGCTACCGCACGCAGATGCCGCCTCCTCGGGGGCCTCCAGGTGGTCCGTGCTCCCGGTCCACTGGCCCCCGGCCAGAGTCATCGTCTGCAGCAGGTCGTTCATGGCTACGATGGGAACAGCAGGAGGATTATTAGCCCGTGCAGCACTATACACAAACCGACACAGACTGCGAGGCATAGAGAGAAAAGAGGTAGAGGTCGAGAGAAACAGAGAGAGAGAGAGAGAGAGAGAGAAACAGAGAGGCATGCAGTTTCACACTGATACCAACAAGCACGAACGTCTCGGTGAGAGAGACAGAAATAGAGAGAGAAAAGAAACGAAGGAGGTTGTGCCATGTTAGCATAACATGCACAGAGCTGAAATGAAGCCTCCGAAGGATGAGTGCAGAGAAAGAGAGAGAAAGAGAGCATGTGTGTGAGTGCAGAAAGGAATAATAAGAAAAAAGAGAACCGGGGAACCGGAAAAGGCACCGCACAGTTTAGCGGTTCAGTGCTAATCCGCATCTTCATATTCATGAATGTGCTGAAACAGATAAACCACTGAACTGTGAAGTGCTTGTCCTGTCGAGTCCTGGTTCAAACAGAGCACAAAGAGGCGTGAGCTGTGTGTGTGTGTGTATATGTGTGCGCAACATCGCTCCATTTCAATTCCAACAGGGTGGCTGGATGGATGGTGGTGCCGTTCGGGGTGAGAGATGGGGCAATCAGCTCACAGGCCAAACTTAGGAAGAGTGCAATCCACACACATCCAGAAAAACCACACCACACACAACACCAACACCCAATCAGGTACTACTGCGCCCCCCCCCCACAAAACACTACATCAGTACTACACTACTACCTACTTCTACACTCTACATTAGTCCCTAATAATACTCTAGTTAACGACTATACTATCCCACACTGGTACCTAATCAAAATCTATTCCAATACATTACTATACCAAACCTAAATTAGATCACTACATATCACACACATGCAGCACTACAGGTTTCTACAAATTAATAGTCCTCCATAGGGCCCAGCACTACTCCACACATGTGGTCTGATCTGATCTGCCTGAACGTTTAAAACACTGCTAAAACCTGCACTACTCTTCGTTTAAGCCTTTTCACTTCCCTAGTCCTTCATGCTTTATTTCTTCTTATTTTACTCTGTATTGTACTTCTGTAAAGCCCATTGTAGGACCTTTTGTTTATGATAAGTTGCTACATCAATAAACCTGAATGTTTGTCAAAGAATGTATATCTAAAATAATAATAATAATAATAATAATAATAATAATAATAATAATAATAATATAAACTAATATTTTATCCAAAAAATACTGCACATAGAATAGGTTGCCAGGTTAATAAATAAAGTTTCTTGTACCCTGTACACTCACATGTCATTTCATCATTTATGTGTTTGGAACTATAGACGGTGACCCATTTTTGGCACCTAAAGTGCGGGTGTCGATGGTAAAATGTCCAATGAGTACAGATATAAGGCAGGCCTACCTAATAACCTGGCATTTATATATATTTTCTGTTTTATTGCTATGAGCATTTCCGAACAAATCAAAGCTCTGTCCACAGCACTGCTGAGACCTAGATTGATCTCTGAAAGCATCGAAGCTAAAAGGGGAAGCACAAATAAAAAGGTGATGCAGGCATGGTGGAGGACACAGGGAGGGAGCCGTTTGCCGTCGAGACTCTTACACATGGAGCGCCGGTAGATGGCCTTCTCTTTGTCTTTCTCCTTGGATCTGTTCCTCATAAAGGGCAGCTTTTTCAGTGCTGTCGCGGAATCAGAGAAGACAAGGGAGAGGTGGGACGCAACCAAACCCACAGAAGGAGAGATGGAGGTGAAGAGAGGAGGGAGAAAACACACTGACGTTAACAAAGCTGAAGAACCAGCAGAAGGAACCAACCAGACCTTCAGGCTCACTCTCTCTCTCACACACACAAACACACACACACACACACACACACACACACACTCTCACACACAATAACAAGCAAACAACATCAACGAACAATAAATACAGTATCCATATTCCAGTTAATATGCATACTGGAGCACGAGAAACACAGTGAGTCGGCAGTGGAGATGACTTTCGGACGTGATGAAGATGCTGCAGGTCTGATATCGAGACTGTACAGAAGCCGGCACATGCACACACAAGGGAGATGTTTATTAAAGGGTGCAATTTGGGGATGCAAACGTTGACGAGGGCAGCACTGCAGGGTGGGGAGGCTGCAATAAGAACAAATCTCATTCGGAACTACATTTCCTGAACCACGATTCAGTAGAGGTCCTTAGTGCTGAGAAAGTGTAAAATCCACCTTAAAATGCAGTTTATTTTAAATAAACTCCTTAAACGCCAAGCTGAGTACATTTTAAGGCCTTTTTACTCAGTAACTATATGCACCACAATGCAAACTTCTTCTATAACTGTATATTAGCGTATATATATATATATATTGTCTATAATGCAATAAACAGAATGCATTTAACAAGAAACACTTACATTTAACAAGAAACGCATATATGGATCATTTATTACAGTTACTTTTAGATCTTTGTATATATTTGACCTTTTAATTATATATTATTATATACACCTTTACATACCGGTATATGTTCTACCTTCTTCACAGTGTAAACCTGATTTAAAAAGGTGCTGTAGAAATGAAATGATTTTTGTCACTGTAACAAATGACAGTTGTTATAAATGCTAAAATAATTCCACATTTAAGACTAGAGCTCATTCTATTTCATGTAAAGGCACACACATTCATGTCCATCCATATGAATGGATCTGTCTCTGCTATATTTTCAGCTCCTTTTGCTTATTTTTTTACAATTAGTTTGAAGTTTATATTAATAGTTTATGGTTATACTGTATGTGTTTTGTTGTAATGTTGACACTCTGGAGCCACTGTATACAGCTGAGATGATAAAAGTTTATTTTGACTTTGACCACGTCATGCACCCTCACCCTGCACAAATTCTACACCTGTGCTGTTTCAGAATGGAAAGTGACTGCATGACTTCAGCATTGCACCTTTTAATAGTGATGGACAGTAATAATGACCGAGCACGGACGCGTCCCGTGCCATGAGACGGGACAGTTCGGCTCAGGCCCCAGCCTCGCCCTGCTAAAGCCTACCATTGGAGGAGCCTTGCGCATTGCTGTGCTGCGCTCTCCTCCCTTTTTCGTGAAGAGAGATCGAGACAGCAACATAGCATAAGAGAGAGAGAATGAGAGAGAGAGAGAGATAGTGAGAGAGAAAGGAAAAAAACAGGCAAATCAAGCATCAAACAACAAAATCCAGCTAAGAAGCGTACTGGAGTGTAGAAAGCAGCCTCAAGCCTTTCTGCCTGGAGAGGGAATGGGCAATGTTCTCAAACAGAGACAAATAAAACATTGTCTGTGTACAGCGGGGTCCTCTGGTTACGACGGAAATCCATTTTTACGACAACGATGTAATCCGAAGTGTGAAACACACCCATGCCAAAGTTATCAACTATTTTGACACATTTGTATAACCTATAAACACAACTAAGTGTAAAAATCGTTCAAAATCCCTGATAAAGGCCAAAAAAGCCAAACAAAGCCACGAAAATGAACACTAATGCTTAGATAAGTGCCCTACATCACTCTAAAGGCGCGTTACTGCATATTCTGCGTATACTTCTGTCATGCGCCATTCAAATAGTTTGCCCATGTGAGCATCTTTAATTCGAAAAGCTGTATGTCGAGACCCTTGTAACTTGAGGACCCCCTGTACTTGTATTTCTGACTGTTCAGGGGTTTACTTACGTATTCTGCGTAGCCTTCCGCCGCAAGTCACTACACTAGTTAGTCCACGAGGATGTCGTGTACTAAAAACAACGTATGCTGAGACTAGAGGTCGACTGATATATCGGTTTTGCCAATTAATCGGCACGATGGTAGATTCACAGAACTATCGGTTATCGGCAAAAATCCACGGCGATAGTTTTTCCGGGGTTACGTTTGGTTTCAGTTTGAAAGCATGTCTTTAATTTACCTCAATATTGATTAATATTTTCATATTAATTTCATATAGCTCACTTTCATGATTCAGTACTGTTTTTTTGTTTGTTTTTCGTAATAAAGTTCAGTACTATTTTACATGGAGTGTTGTTTTTATTTATTTATTTATTTTTAAATCCAGTATCCATTTAAAAAACTATCGGTTAATTTATCGGTTATCGGCAAGTACGGACCAACCTAGCTATCGGTATCGGTAAAATTCAATATCGGTCGACCTCTAGTTGAGACCTTTTTAACTCAAGGACCCCTGTACTTGGTTTTCTGAGTTTATACAGGAGTTTATATAGAAAGGAAACAAATGACTAGTGTTAGAACAGTTTCACACGAAAGTCTTTCCTCTTTACATGAACAGGGACGTCTGTGGTTTAAATCTAGGAGATCCAGCTGGAGAGGAAAACCCTAAAATACTCACTGCTGCTCCTCTTGTGGCTCAGGGGGTCGTCCAGTGACCCGGAACCCATGGATGAACTGTCCTGGCTGTCTGGCAGCCCTGAGCTTCCGGCTAGGAACCCGTCGCTGGACTCGGAGCGGGTGGGTGTGATGGTGAGGGAGCGCATGCGCTCGCGGCTCTTTGGCTTGATCAGCTTCTTCATCTTCAGTGTGATCCAGTTGCCTCTTCTGCCGGACAAAAGCACAAACCCTCAATCTGCAAATAATCAGTTCTGCCTAAAAAAGAAGAACGAGCAGAACGCTACTGCCACAGTAGGAGCACAGACATACTGCCGGAAAATAAAAGTCATGCAGGTCAGCAAAGAGCGCCTTATCGTGTACACGGCAATAAATGAACATGTAAATACAAAAGGAACACACTCGGGTTTCCATTTTGCACAACGCAGCCAAAATGTAGCTTTGAGGGCTGGTGTTAAAAGTCTGTGAACATGCGATGGGGTTTCATTCTTGATGCAAAAGTACCTGCTGATCCAGGCTCTGAAAAGTGACGAAAAACACGTACTGGCATCTATTAACTGTTACATAAACTTCACCGATTTATTCCTTGAGATTACTAAAGTTACGAGAAAATGCCAGTTTGGCAAATGCGGAAAAATGAGAACGTCCTTCAAAATAACAACACACACCTTCGAGGAGGCGAGGGGTCATAGAATTTGTACTGGTCCATGATTTTCTCCTCCAACTTCTCTTTCTGCCTTCTCAACTCATTTAGTTTGTCTCTGCAGAGAGAAAAAGAAACAAAAGGCAGAAAAAGTGACCAACGGACTTGCAAATGGTGATTTGATGAGAAACGTCATAGGATACACTAAAAAAGGCAACAGAACTCGTTCGTGGAAATCCACCAAGGAAATACCCATATAGAGCCCTGATCTAACACACTCGACCCTTTTGATCAATTAATTAAACAGCTTAATAATTGACCAACATATCAGAATATCAGGGTCAGGTTGGTTGGAACTAATATGTGTGATACAGTGGATCTCCAGGAATGTGGTCCAATACCTGTTATAGTGTTTGTATTTAATATATAATGTACAGTGTACAGATTTCACTGAATTGTTCTTAGAACAGCACTAATATTTGTTAGCGGGAATTCCCGCAAATTCAGGGAAATCGCAAATATCCTCCGCATTTGCTTTTTCCATGTCAATATATAATTTTTTATCTTTTTATTTTAGTGCTAAATCATTAAAAAATATATAATGTGCTAATTTTGTAACATAAATGTTAATGTAAATTTAGCTACTTTTCCACATAAAATATTAATATATACATCTTTTTACTGTCGAGAGCAACCACATATTGCCTACTGCAGACCAACTTTCATTAAAATTGTAAAAACAACCAAATAAAACATGTGTGCATGAATATCAGTCCAGTCTATACAGGGGAAACATCAGTTTTTACATTCTAGCACTGCAGGAGTTGTAAACTTTACAGTATAAATATGTGTTTTTACAATTGTTTTACATTTTCTTTCAGGCTAATTAGTCAAAAATAGAATTAAAGTATTTTGGAAGCATATTTGGAGGCATATTTAGGGTTTATACAATTACTTTAATTTCCCACATCACAAATGACTGATTTTTACCAATTTGTGGGTGCTCTTAGAATGTAACCCCAACTAATATTGGGGGTCTACTGTATAATGGTAAAAAATGAATGTGCACCATAATGTAGTAATGGGTTGATGTCTCACATGTATTGCCTCTGTTCCACATGGAAGAGGTCCTTGCTCTCCATGGTCTGCTCCAGTAGAGTCCGATTCTGCAGCATGAGCGTCTGGATCTGGTCCAGCAGGTGCCGGTTTTCCTCCTCCAGATTCCCTTTTAACTGGCTCAGTAACTGGAGACACATAACACTCTCCCTTCTGACTTTTATAATGGCACATTAAAGCACAATAACACGCAAAGCCCGCATCAGGCCTTGATGCACATTGATTCTGAGTAATTTAATCTGGAAGCTCCATGAGCTCATTAGCTTAAACCAAACATGTAAAACTTTACTGTTGCATGAGAAACAGATTCAGTCTTGGTCTGTGTAAGTTGTATGGTGCGAGCGAGTAAGCTTGGATATGCAATAGCATTACACAGGAACAGTTTTATGACTTTACAGCACTACCACATGGAATGAGGATTGACGTGTGAGCAAAATGTGCATTCCAGAGATGCAATTCCCGAACAGGCCTTCAATAGGAGAAGCAGAGTCTGACATGCCCATGCGAGAGGCTGGAGGACCTGTTGTGCATTCCTGTGAAGAGGACCTAACCCTCTTCAGTGTTTAAATAGCTAAGAGGCTCAGCTCAGATACCTGCTAATGGTTCAGCTATCAGTCTTTCCTAAGCCTGACCAAGTCAAAAACATGATAAATGTCCAACTACACATTTTCTATTAAGATGCAGTGACGTTGTGATCTGCAGTGAGAGTAGACAGCAGATTGAGGAGACCCTGGAGAGATGGGGATTAGTTCTAGAAAGGTGAGGAATGAAGGTCAGCAGAGAAGGATGTTGAGGAGAGACTCTGAGTGTGTTGGGAGGAGGATGCTGAGGAGAGACTGAGTGTGTTGGGAGGAGGAAGCTGAGGAGAGACTGAGTGTG
>JBBMFX010000080.1:3941124-3953371 GCA_037832545.1 Rhabdalestes septentrionalis | reverse complement strand
GTGAACAATGTTTGAGAGAAATGGTAATATTGTGTATCTGGAAAGAATTTTAGATCTTTAAGTCCATCTCATGAAAAGTCGGAGCAGGAACAAAGGTGTTGCGTTTATATTTTTGTTGAGTGTATTTAATTCATTTACAAACCTGTTAAATTTTTTCATGCTTAGAATTTCACCTATAATCTGTACTCCCGGAATAACGGTTCCAAACCGGGTTTGTTCCAATACTGTTCATCTTTAATGGCTCTGAACACACTTTATTTTCACGAACTGGTACATATACAAATAAAAACATTTTACAATATTAAATGGCCTGTGGCACATATAAGTTGGGACCTGCTGCACTAATGACAGTAGTGTAATTTTTTATTTTCACTTATTTTTACTTTCCTACCATTTATGGACACTAAGAGTGTGTGTGAGTGTGTGTGTGTATGTGTGTGTGTGTGTGTGTGTGTCTGTCTCTGTGTGTGTGTGTGTGTGTGTGTTACCAATAGAAGGCTCCTGTATGAGTGGAGAGGCCGTGGCACTGAGACTCTGGACCAGACTGCCCAGTTCCTTCAGTGCACACACCATCACGTGCTGACTGGCCGACACGTCCGCCGCTCCACCTTTATTCTCCCCACTGCTGTCGCTCACCACCGCCTCTGTAACCACAGCGGCACATCACAGCGGCGGGAGACAGACATAAAATTCAAAAACAGAGAGAGAAACGGGTTTTGAGTGCCTAGTTTGACCAGTTTCTCCTCTAAAGGGGACATGCAATTTGCATAGAATTAGCATAAACGAATCTATTAAGATTGGATCTGTCATTAAAAGTCTGATTCATTTTCCAAATAAATAAATATCTTTCTATGAGAGACCTCAGAATCAGAATCAAATCACAATTACTGGCCAAGTATGTGAGTAAACAAAGAATTTGGTTCCGGTCAATGGCAGTATAAAACACAACAATATATAAAAGACACAATTATCAATATACTGTGGAACACAATCTATGTGAAACACAATAAAATAATTAGCATTTTATACCAAAGATCCAATATCACAAACAGAGAAAAACAAGAGTGAGAGGAAATCGATACATTTATATTTTTTGGTTCAAAGCAAATCACAGAGTAAAAGACTAAAAAGAGAAATCACTCGAAATGTGCCAAAACCCACAAAATGATCAGGAAGGAAATGGCACACAAAAAGGTGTGCAGAGGTTTTTGTGGTATTGAATATGTGCCGTCACCAGATATTCTGAAAAAGATCAGCAGGTCTGAAGGCCAGAATGACTTTATCTGCTCCCAAATTGACTACAACTCATCTTATCAAAGAACGTTGGTTCTTGAGAATGTGCTCAACGGATTTTTAAATGATAAGGCAGTGATTAGTATACTGGTGGTGCTGAATGCTGAGTGGCTGGAGCACCTTTATCTAGGTTCTTGGTGTCTTTGGACATTTTGCAGCCAGTCAGTAAAATATTTGGCCACATTTCTTTCAGTCAGTCTACTCAAAAGGCCAAAAATAAGACTGAAACATTTCATTTCTTTCATCTAATCAACTAAATATAGTATTTAAAACTATTAGACATGATATATTTATATTTAATATAATATTTTTTTATCAATAGTAAAAAAAATATATGAAGCACATTGATTGTGTATGGTACTGTATATTAAGTTTACAAAACATTGAACAATTATTTGAGATTATGCAATCTACAAGAACTGTCTCATGCTGTAAAACATACGGGTGAACATGTATAGCCACCGACCTCATTTATGTTACCACAACTGGACGTCAGCCTAAAATAAATACAATGTTTAAACAAAGCCACCCGTTACTACGTTTATATTCAAGCACAGCCTTTATCAAGCTGGTTTCATATTTTCATCTTATAACTTATACGCCAGGCGTATATTGCTTTACATGCATCTACCAAGTTATAACTCAGGAATATCTTTATTTATAGATTTTACAGATTCATTTATAAATATATTTTTTAAAAAGCATGAATCAAGTACTGTTCATTATATAAATATTGTATTTTTTTTTTTATCGGTATCAAACTGGACTTCAATTCTTCAGCTGTTTTCATTTTTTTTTTGTTTTTTCTGCCTCATATTTTAAAACAGTGGCAAAATTATTGGCCTAATTGGTGACAGCAGAACTCAAGCCACACACAGGGAAGTCCAGACTGGTGAGGAAATGAGCCGACAGATAGCAGCACTGTACCACCTCAGTCCAGTTCAGATCAGAATGCTGAATTACCAGCAAAAAACACACAGATGCAAAAACAAACCTAAAAGACTATAGTACTTACTCTGTAACGCTCTGAAACCGGATATTTCCCCCCTATTTTCCTCCTTACCCACTGCCCTCATCTGCTTGCTGATGGCCTGGCAGATCTCCTTGGCAGCAGCGATCTGGGCTTTCTCTCCCAGCAGGCCGCCCAGCGTGGCGCGCAGGGCGAAGGACACGCAGCGGCGCGAGTACACCGCCTCCACGTGAGTCTGCGTGGCCCGCGGGTGCGCCACCAGCTCCAGCACGTGAGACAGGAAGGTGGCAAAGTTCCGCTCCAGCCACTGACCACCCAGCGTGGTCACAAACACCACATACGCCTGCGGGGAGAGAGAAGTCACTTTTGTTGTTTTGTTTAACCCATACAACATGGCCACAACAGAAATCTATTTTAAAAATGTATGATATCCGGAGACATTCTTATGAAAATGCAGATCTGGATTCGGGTTGTATATATACATAAGCATACTAACGTTACATGCAGTAAATTACACATAAAACCTGTTCAGCTGTTTTAAAATGTCATCTTAGTTAGCCATGAGTGTATGGATCTCTCCGTGTTTGTTTAATCATTCCCAGACCTGCTCATGGAGGCCCAGTTTCATACTGTAGTTCTCATCAAATACCTCAAATACCTGGTTCAGCTCAACCAGTCCATTAAATTTAATATACAGGTATACAGTGTATAATATGTCTGGGCACATTAACACATTTTTATCAGGATAATGCTTAATTTATTTAATTCCAACAATCATTTCACCAATTATTACACTGTGAATTAATTACTTTAAAAAAATAATAATTTTATTTTTAAAGATTGCTGCATATTTGTGCATCCCATTACTTTTGTCCATATAATACCAGGTTAGACCTAAAGCACTGCATGAACAAAAGTATAGGGACAGTTGACCACTACACCAAAAGGGACTTTCATATGGAGTTGGTCCCCCAGCTTTGGTTTTTTTAAATTGGATTTAATTACATTAATGTATAAGTTGGGATTGCCAGAGACATTTACTGCAACTGTGCATGTGTGTTAATAAGAACACACCTGAGTGACCCCGACTCGAACCTCCCTGCTGACTGAGCCTCCTCCTTTGAGCATCTCTCCTCCGCTCTTCAGGAAGCTGGAGCCGCCGCGCAGGAAACCCGTGGCCATCAGCTCCAGCACCTCCTCCAGCGTGGCTCTCTTCACATTCTGACGCATCACTGACACACAGCAAACGCAGAAACAACCTTACTGCCCAATTCACACACTTCAAATAACGTGACTGCTGCAACATTACTGTAATCAGGTTACAATGACCTGACATTTGCGTGTTACTTACTTTATATTTACTAAAAATACACTCAATATTCTTTACTAACAAATACATTTACAGTCTGTTTACCTTTTT
The DNA here is from genome assembly GCA_037832545.1 of Rhabdalestes septentrionalis. Classification (NCBI taxonomy): domain Eukaryota; kingdom Metazoa; phylum Chordata; class Actinopteri; order Characiformes; family Alestidae; genus Rhabdalestes; species Rhabdalestes septentrionalis. The sequence goes on along the minus strand of JBBMFX010000080.1, from coordinate 3,949,688 downwards.
ACTGAGCTCATCAATTTTATTCATCACTACTGACCCACAAAAAAGGTGCATTTAAAGGTATTTAAAGTTAAATGATTCGTTCACGTTATAGAGGAAACCCATTTTAGTTCACATATTTTTTTATAGTTGTTCATTCAACAACCTTCCAATGTTCAACAAGATGTATTCAGCTTATTCAATATTGATTGTATTGATTACAATAGTTATATATGAACCAGTGTGGTCAGTTTACTTAATATTGATTGATTACACTGGTTATATTAGAACCAGTGTATTCAGTTTATTCAATATTGGATCGTACTGATCAGTTTATTCAATGTAATCAGTGTATTCAATATAGATTATACTGATTACACTGGTTATTTTAGAACCAGTGTATTCAGTTTATTTTATATTGATTATATTTGATAACAATAGTTATGTATGAACCAGTGTGATCAGTTTACTCAATATTGATAATACAGATTACACTGGTTATGGTAGGATCTGTGTAGCTGCACAAAGGAACACAGACATACAGACAGGCAATATCAATTAATGTAGAAAAATCATTTTTATCAATGGTTCCAACCAAGCAATTGATGGGCTTCAGTATAAAGGGTTTGATGGCTTTCAAATTAGTCTAATTAGAAAGTTAGAAAGGACGCAGCGCAGTCACCTGCAGCCTGTTTGGGCATGAGTGCCGTGGCCATTACGGTCCCCAGCAGTTTGGACACGGCCACGCGAACGCCATACGTGGAACCTTCCAGAGCTTTAAAACACAGGGTGGCCACGTTCTCCAGCTCCGTGGTCCACATGAACACGGCCTCGTTCTGCAGCTCCAGCAAACACTGTGAAAAACATTAGAACTAAAACATTATACACAACCAATCCAAACTTTCTGCACACTACAGGTTTTACCACATACTTCACTAACCGTACATTTATATTCTAGTTCATGAACAGTGTGTGAAATAAAGCCAGTTTCCTTTCGAAGATGGAAGAAGATGTAACAGTGCAGGTCTGACTCCTGGCTCTCCATTTACTTTAAATGCACTCCCTACTGTTTCAGCACTTAATAGCTCCTTAGATGTCTAACGCTCGTCTGGTGATTCCCATAATTATAATTATATAAGGGACTTTTAGTAGATCCCCAGTGATCATTTGTTTTTACATCCAGCAAATAAAGACTCAGATGGTGAAAAGGGTATTTTTGTCATTATTTTGTGAGTAACACACAAATACTGAAAATCAATTGTGTGCAAAAACATTTGAATAGTGTTTTAAATTATCTACTAGTGTATAATTGGGTTATAGAGAATAATATAACCCAACTTGTTGCACATACATGTATGAAGTTTTACATGTATGAAAGATCAGAATTGTATTGTTTGATTGGACAATCTTGAACCGAGCTGAAGGTCGTTCTAAAACTGTGCAGCATCAAGAATGAAGCTAAAATAAACTCAACACCGACTTCTCTTTGAAAGATGATGCACATTTAGCAGAAGAGCCGTGTGTGTACAGGTAAACCAGCGCTTTGAAAAGTGTGCAGTTATTGGAGAAATTACACACAGGTGAATAAAAGCAGAGTAGGACTGATGATAAAAAATTAAATGAAATAATGAATAATAAATAAGGGAAAACGTTGTGACTGACCTTGGCCACAGCGCAGCGTACAGCCATGGACCGGTCTGTGAGCAGAGAGCGGGCGTTTTTATAAATGTCTCGGTGGCAGGATGCTGCGGCCCCGCCCAGTCCGCTCAGGACTTTCTGCAGGCTGAGGAGGATCTCACCACGACCCTGAGACTGAAACAGCACAGAGAACACAAAGGTAACATTAAACCATCCTTCCATCTTCTAAATCATTATTCCCTAACCAGTCTAGGGCAGGGGTCACCAACGTGGTGCCTGTGGACCACATGAGTAGCCTGCAGACTGGTCTAAAATATAGCACAACTCACCAGTGAGCAGCGTCTAACATGTCATTTTATCCTGTTGCTCTTCTTCTTTAATCACATTTGCATTTACATCTGTTTGAAAATGACAATATCTAAAAAAAATGCATTGAAAACTAGTATATGAAACTGGGAGCCCTTCGTATGGCTCAGTACCTGTGATGTAGCTCTCACTTTCAGAAAGGTTGCTGACCCCTGGTCTAGGGGGCTGCTAAAGTCTTTTCTAGACTTTTGTGCTCAGGGTGCCAGCAGGGCGTAGAGCTCTAGGTCTGGGCTGGTTTTTGCGGGTGTTTAGTGTCCCATTACTTTTGTGCATATAATATGGAATGCCTGACCTCCACGAAAACCAGGCAAAGCCTAGTCGTGTTTAAAACTGTATTTTGTTATGTGATGTGATGAAGCCCACTAAGCAAACAAGATTTTTTGGGGGGGAAAGAAAAAGCTCAATTTTGCTCTGATCGGAATCAAAAGCATCTGAAGTTTGGACTCAGACTTGTGGATGTGACTGCTGCTTTAGTATTTAGTATTAGTATTAGAATCAGTGATGCTTCAACATACAGCACTGTGTAAACCCCCTCACTTCTTCATATTATGAAAGTAAAACGTGTATTTCAACGTTTTCCTGAGCAACAGTTCTCCAGGCTTCCTGAAGGACTTCCAGAGACTCTCATTTCCAGTCCAGTGCCTGAACTGGACCAGTTTCAGAGGAATGTTTCTGCTGGTTAAGACACACAGTGACCTACGTATGAATCATTCAAGCAAAACAAAGAGCGTCTAACTGAAGTCCTGAACCAGTGAAGAACCAGGAGCAGATGGTTCCAGATGATGGCGCGGTGATCAGTATACTGGTGGTGCTGAATGCTAAATGACTGGAACTCTTTTATATAGGCTCCGTGTGTCTATAGGCACTTTGCAGTCTGTCAGTAAAATATTTGTTCATATTTCTTTCATTTACTCTCCTCAGTATGACAAAGGTAAGACAAAAAATAGTATTTTTGCACCAACGAGGTGATTCAAAGCAAAATATAAAGAAATGAGGGGTGACACTGATTCAACCCATGATCAAATTTCCAGGTTTATCATGAGCTGAAGACCAGGACACATATAGGTCATTACAGTCACAGGTGGAGAACTGAAGTACGCTCATGTTACCTCTGCATTCTTCAGGGCTTTCAGAAGGTTGTTGATGGTTTCTGGGAAAGAGCTGCCCAGCATCCGACCCATTCTCTCGTAGAAGGCCCCGACGCACGCCACCGCGGCACTGCAAACACAACCCAATGTAAGGAACAACTGAAAAGGCGCATTACAGCTCTGAACAGTACAGTCAGTTCTGTTTAAGTGAAACATATAAGTGCTAACACGTTCATGACGAACTGGCCATTTTATTGTGAATCGTTTAACAAGTGGGTGGACCTCTAAGCCATTTGCTTTCATTTCTTTTCCAATTTCCAGATTGATACAGATTGTCAATCAATACTTTTAATTAGGGATGTCCAGATCCGATCACGAGATGGGAAATGGGGCCCAATCACGTGGTTTCAGACTCGATCGGAATCGGACGTTTATCGGACTCGGGTATACATGTATATATAGAGTTCGAAGAGGAGAGAAAAAATGCCTCGTGACAGCGTGAAGGCACAGGACATCACAGCCAAGATAGCACAAATGATCGCAATGAGTGATCTGCCATTCGCCTTAGTATAGTATATAGAAGTATCGGATCGGGACTCTGTATCATTCCCCTTAGTATAGTATTTAGAAGTATCGGATCAGGACTCTGTATCATTCGCCTTAGTATAGTATATAGAAGTATCTGATCGGGACTCGGCATCGGCAGATCCTCAAAATCAAATTACTTGATCGGGACATTCCTACTTTTAATGCATCCTTTCTAAAAACTGTCAGGAAATCCAATAACCAGAACCAGTTACTGGTTAATAGCAACAGGTTTCTTTTCACATATATAATTTTGTTTTATAAAGTGAAACATTTTATTTGAATATTCAAATTCTCAAATATTTAGTGAAGTGAAGTGAGAAGTGGCCATTTGTCATATGTGAACACACTACAGCACACAGTGTGAACAGTGTGAACAGTGTGAACAGTGTAAAATTCTCTTTCTGTATTTAACCCTTTTAACCCATTCACCAAGTCAAGCAGGGGGCATGAACACAGCACCCAGGGGAGCAGTATTTTCCTCAAGGGTACCTAAGTGGTGCCACTACCAGTCCTGGGATTCGAACCTTCTGATCACAGGGTCAACTCCCTAACCACTAGGCAACCAGCAGAAACTAGATTTAACTTTCTAAATAGTTTAAAAAGAAAAATATTGCAGCACTGGAGGCAGGGTTATACAGAATTCCTCATATTATTTAATTATATATCCTTAGTCCTATCACACAGCACTCTAGTACCACTTTTAAAATACTAGATTATATATCATCTGTGTTATTTGATGATGATGATGATATTAAAGAGCTTTTAACTTTACTGACCTCAAAGGAATCTGCTTGGCTTCACAGCCATGCAGACAAAAGAACAAAATAAAATTGAGTCTAAAATAAAAACCAAGTAAGAAAACACGAAGAGTAAAGAAGAAAAAGAAGTAGGAATAACGGAAAAAGGAAGCAATATTGACACAATAAGATTGATGTAACTGCCTATACACACATAAGCGATCAGTGAGTTACAGTAAACAAATCAGGGATCTTTGTCTACAGCTAGTTCAAGACATGAATGCCTGGAAGTAGAACACACACAAACTCACAGCTTGGTGGGCAGATAGGCAGGAGTGTCGTCTTTGTTCTTGATGATGTCATTGCACTTGTCCAGCGTCTGGAAGACGGTGAAGGTGTCTCCGATGCTGTAGAGAGTTGCCAGATTCTTAGCCAGCAGTTTTCGCGTTGGAGGTCCAGGGTTGCTGCTTATCAAGCCGGTGAGCTGCTCCACCAGCTTCTTCTGCTTCTCCTTCACATCAACCTGCTCAAAAAGAGAAGTTTCAGTGCCCAACACGATGTACTTATTTGCACCACATGCACGTTTTTGTGCTTAGATACAGCAAAATAATGTTTTGGCAGTTTTTGTTTCTGACTTTGCACATTGTCTGTCTATTTACATCAGAGAACACTATTTCAACCCTCTGTGTACTCGTGTATGTGGCTGGGCTGACAATAAACTCTGTTGAATCGTGAATATACAGCGAATCCTCTACAAAACAAATCAGTGAAGGACTTGAGGCCACAAACTCTGAACGGCCAAAATCATTCACAGATTTTTGACTACTCATGAAAACTGCAAATATAATCTGGCCATATATAGTTCTTCATGCATTTTAGACAATTAACCAACTAACAATTAACCAACTAATTATGTAACATGAATATTAATGTAAATTCAGCTAAATGTCCATATAAAATATAAATGTATATTTGTTTTAGTACAGTCAAGAGACACAGAGTAACTGTACAGTCCATAGAGAGGTAACATCTGTATTTCCAGCACTACAAGACATATTGAGCTGAGTTTTAAATGATATTTTGGGGGCACATTTAGGGTTTACACTATAAAATAGGCAGTTAAAGGCTTCTTTTTTTATACCACATCACAAACATGCTTTGTTCAAGAGCACCCTCTTGAAACATAACCCCAATGGATATAACGTATTGTATGTTTGCTTGGTGATTTCTGGAGAAATATTTGACCAAATTATTAAAAAAGCAATTCAAACCTGTCATTACTGTACTCGCTCCCTCACTGTATCTCACCTGGTTTCTGTTTATAGAAGCTTACATAAATCAACAGCAACCAGCACACGGTACTTAACAGTACTTCACAGTATTCTCTTCTCATTTAGATTGTGTTATTTTTTTAAACCGTTTGATACTGAATGTTAATATCATCCACTCATCCGCTTTTAGTGCATTCATTATATTTTTATGGCACAAACATTTAGTCACATCTAATAACTTTCATTATTAATCTGTGACTATATCTGTTATTGTGATTGTTTTAGCTATTTTGTTAGAATTTCCATTCTGATAAATAAAGTCCTTTCTTATATTATTATTATTTTCATTGAAAAATATATTTTTAAATATTGGAATGGCTCCAATGCCAAAACATCAGTTAATATCCTGTGTGGTGTGCTTCAACTCAGTTTTTTGATCGGATGATCAGGGGCCAAGCAATGATCATTTAAATTCTATTTGTATGGTCAGGTCCCCCCTGTAATGTATGAGGAAAGAGAAAGGAGGGGTAATCTAGTTTAAATATATTGTTTTTACATATTGTTATTTACTTTAATTAACTGTCACAATACTGCAGTGTCACAAGCACTTCAAGGGTCATTTCACTACATGTTGTTCTCATTTAAGAACTTGTGCAAATGCTAAATAAAAAATCCCAAATCTGGTCTAGAAAGGTTTTCTGACTTCACTGCACTCCATCAGGCTGTGAGGAAGCAGTCAATATTTGAGGAAATCATGCAGATGTAAGTTTGTATGCATAAAATGTACCTTGTTGGCTGCTATAAGAACCTTGTTGAGGAACCGAAGCCACTCAAATATGAAGACTGGCCTCTTGGCTTCAGTGATCTGAGCCAGGGCTTCTTCATTAAGTAGCAGACTGTGTGCCAGCTCCATTGGCAGGCACTAAAATCAGGCAGCTTCTTCTGAAGGCAGGACTCTACTACACCTGAGACCCTTCAAATACACTGAAAAACAGAAGATCCAAACAATGCCAGGCTGATTTAAACAGCTATACAAAAATCAAATGCATTAGGTGGTAGGACAGAATAAATTATTATTATTGCTAGATTAGTCTCTACAATACTAATCACAAGAGGGTGCAATCACAGCTTCAGTTGAGTTAATTAGTGTCCTGATGAATTGTCTTCATGTAATGCAGCAAAAGTCTTATTATGTTTTTAGAAGGTCTAAATTATCTTTAATGATATTTTCCCAGACATCTGATGGCTTTGTGTAGCAAAAGATCCCATAATTCATTTTAACATGACAAACTTCCAACCACAGAATTAAATGAGACAACATATGTAAATAATCTCTTTTCTGATTGGCTGCCCTGTATGGCAGTTCATTCAAAAGGAAGCCTTAGGTTACATTTTTTATGCTGAAGGAGCAGACATATGGAAACATGTGGGTCAAATAACTAATCTGAAAAGGGGTTATTTCTGCAGCTCAGATTCCATAAATGTGCTTTGGACAAGGCAGTGAATATTAACATATCTGAGAAAAGTGATTATATAGTACCTTGTTATTGTACTGAAATGCATCATAATCACAATACTGTAGCAGTAAAATCACAATACTGATATTATGTCAATATCATGCAGTCCACTACTTAGAATGAATACTTCATGCTATTTAATAATGGACCATTTATGATGCGGGCCCTGACCTCAACGACATACAGCACCTTTGGGATGAACTGGAATTCTCATCCCACATCAGTGTCTGACCTCATAAAGGCACTACAGAATGAATGGGCACAAATTCCCACAGAAAGTCCAAAAACTTGTGAAAAGCCTTACAAGAAATTTGGAATGTTATAGCTGCAAATGGGACTAGCTCCGTACTATATTCTGTGGTTTTAAATGCAGTGTCATTAAAGTGCCTGCAAGTGCAATCGTCAGGTGTCCCAATTATTTTGTCCATATAGTGTTTACTGAAAGATACATCAATTACAGCTGGTCTCAGTATAATGGAAATAATGATATTCTGTACATATCGTGCAGCCCTACTTTGTGTGGTCTTTAAATCCATATAATGCAGCCCTACTTTGTATTGCCTTTTAAACCTCTGGTTTAAAAGACCATACAAACTAGGGCTGCACTATATGTAAACAGTAAAATAAATCTGTAAATATATGAAATTTCTGGATCCAGCCAAGGATATGCTTGGATACAAGCTAAACAAAGCGTTAGCTCCTCCTTTGTTACCACTTTCTGGAATTTCCTAACCTTAGATGTGTAGAAATACTTTTAAAAAGTAGATCATTGACAGTGTAAAAGCTCTAAAACGCACAAAAGGTAAATGGCAGACTCAGTGACAGAACTGTCAAACAAGTCAAAACAGGTAGCAGCTACCTCAGCTAAGCTAAGCTACCAACACAAACAGAGAAACAGACACAAAACAGCTCTCTAAACTATCATTTTAAAGAACCTTCAACGCAAGCCTGCCTAAATATTTCTTTACGAACAAATACAATGCATGACATCACAAATAGAGTCGTATATCTCAGAAATTAACCAAAATTACCTGCTGTTTCCCTCTAGCCTCGCAGCTAACTCAGCTAGCCTCCCATGAATGAAGAAGACTCGGACCGTTTGTGTTTGACTGCACGCCAAAGTAAAAGTCTAGTGGCTCCACATACACTATATGGCCAAAAGTATTGGGACGCTTGACCATTCCACCGAGAGTGCATTCAAGCACATAGGCTTTAATATGGAGTTGGTCCCCCTTTGCAGCTAAAGGCTTTCCTCGAGATTTTGAAGTTTCTGTAGGAATTTGGGTCCATTCATGCTGTAGAGCAGGGGTCCCCAAACTTTTTCCAATGAGGGCCACATGATTTTTCCCTACTCTGATGGGGGGGCATGGTCAGTTTTTAACA
>JBBMFX010000080.1:3925215-3941024 GCA_037832545.1 Rhabdalestes septentrionalis | reverse complement strand
ATAGTAAATAAATATCGGTTCTGAATATCGGTTATCGGGCACATAAACATGCAAATAATTGGTATCGGTATTGGTAATAAAAAAAAATCAATATCAGTCAATCACTAATGTAAACAATCTAGAGAGAATAATTACTGCCCCCACAGGCCAATACATGTAACTACACATCGGGCTGCAGAGTCAAACAACGTCAGACGAGCCCAGTGTAGGCTTACAGAATGGCTTACAACGAGGAAATAAAAAAGTGTCCTGAAGCACCAGCAGACTGATATTTTACAAGTATTTCCTAAGGCACTCCGTGACACAAAAAGAATCTGCGGTGGATTGATATCACAAATCCCATCACCGAGTACCTGTGTGAGAACATGGTGCCCTGTCATACAGTGGAGAAAAGCAGCTTGAAATGTCCAAATGAATGACAAAATTACACATCCTAGAAATTACTTGAAACGTTTTGTAAGTTTTTAAAATACGTTTTGCACGATAAATGTATTTTGTAAATGGCATTTTATACTTTTTTAAATTCTGCTGCAATCTATCTTGTATGTGAGTATGTTCAGTCATTTAGACATATGTATATACAGAATAAAAGAACATACCGCAATATATATCGTTACCGCACATGCTTCAAATTCTACCGCAATATAGATTTTAGGCCGTATCACCCAGAAATATATTTTTTATGAATAGAACCAAACCTTGGGCTGAGTCTATAATTACAATGCTATCATTTAAAATACCTTTCACGGTAAATGATACAAAGGTAGGTCAGGTCAATTTCTGTCTTTTGTATATTGTCTCATTCTGTCCATTGATCCTGTTTTGACAAATCAAGATTTTGCATGCGGCATTTCATGTTGACCACCCGACCAAGGCAAAAATGCTCATAGCATGGACAGCAATCATAACCCAGGCCCGTAATGCACTTTCCTCTGGCTGCAGTGGGGGTATCAGTATATGCACCATGTGTTACTGCCTTAATGAATAATGCAGCACTGTGCATGTTGCCCTTCTGCTGCATGAAGGTTAAATTATTTAGCTTGAAATACATTAACACTGAGGCACATTGATGTAAAATATGGCAACTTATAGAATGTCACCTATAGAAAGTCTAATATCTAAGGTCCAGAGTGGAGGGACCCTAGATGTGAGGGTGTTGCCTGTGCTTGTCCAGTTCCAGGCCTTCTTTTTTTCTTTTTTAAAAACTGTAGTGAGCAGCATTTTGCGAGCGATGAGAGCATGTGGTCAGACTCTGAATGTGGACATGAAGGCTCGTTAGTCCAACCCACCCCACCCCACCCCACCCCGAATCTGCTCTTCTGCTCATGCTTGTTAGGAGGAAGCGCGTTCTACTGTCTGTTCACCTGCCCACCTAAGAGGAGCTGAAAATAGCAGCCACCTGCGCACATCGTGCCTCTCGCTGTCTCTTCGTGCATATGTCTCTCTCTACCTCTACTGTTCTTTCACTCTTTCTTCCTGTCTCCCTTAGCTTAGTCCTTCTCTTTCACACACAGCCTCCCTTTCTCTGTCGATTTCTATCTCTCTCTTTCTCTCTCTCTCTCTCTCTCTCTCTCTTTCTCTCCTTTCTCTCCTATATATATATATATATATACAGCCCACCTGACACCCACGCCACACACAGCACTCCCTACAAACTGCTCATAACCATCCTGGCATCAGCCCTTGCATTCAAGGAAGGAGATCGCTCAGACCAAGCAGTGAAATAAACCACAGATATTGAGCCGCACTGCAACCATGAATATGGTTTGATCTTTATCAAGATAAAACGGATCTCTGAGCTTGTTAGTACTTAATGAGTACAGAGCAACTGCATGTTTCATATAGTCTTGTCATTCAATCAGTTGATTAAAAACAATTAAAATACATTGAAATGTTTTGTTATTCGTGTAGTGAAAATGCATAGACAGTGGTGCATGACATTTTGTGAACCCTTTAGAATTGTCCACATTTCTGCATAAATATGACCTCAGAGTTTCACACAAGGTTGCAAGGGGAAAGCCCCTCTCTATAAAAAGAGCTTTACTACTTGTCTGCACTTTGCTGAGGGTCACATGGACAAGCGAGAAGGCCATTGGAAGAATGTCTTATGGAACAGATAGGATCGAAATAAAACTTTGTTGTTTGAATGTAAAGCAATATGTTTGGTGAAATGAAAATGCTGGATTCCAGTTTAGGAATTTGGTGGTGGTAGTATCATGGTTTGGGTCTGTTTTGCTGTATCTGGGCCAGGGCAGCTGCCCCTCCAACACAAACACACAACATAAAGTTGCCACAAGAGTAGTCAGCACTCACCTTTTCAGCAGTTTGTTCTATAGTAGCTCTTCTGTGGGATCACTGTAGGCAGGCTAGCATTTGCTCTCTGTGGGCAACAGTGAGCCTTGAGCTGCCATGATCTTGTCACCAGTTCACTGCTTGTTCTTGCTTATACCACTTTTTTGGATTGTAACCACAGCAAACCAGGAGCACCTCACACGATCTGCTGTTTTGTAGACACACTGGCCCAGTCGTTTAACATTCACAATGTGGCCCTTGCCAGACGGACTAATTTTTCCTGCCTCCAACACATCAAGTTTAACAACTGACTGTTCATTTGCTGCCTATTATATCCCTCTTCCTCTCAGGTGACAGTGTAATGAGATAATCAGTATTATCAACTCTATTTGTCAGTTTCTTTTGCCAAATAGTGTCTTGCGAGTGTTTTTTTACAAGCTGAGGAGTAGGCTTCATTACCTGTATATGTGAGGAGTAAAGGGATAAGTGTCATCTGCTTTTAGGATTCACTGTAAAAATGAGTGTAAATCAGGTTTGCTAGTATTAGTATCGACCTTTAGCTGATGTGCAGTAGAGGTGCGAACCTTCACTGCCCTCACGATTCAATTTGATTACGATTATCAAATCAATGATTCGATTCGATATCTCAACGCATCCCATTAATTTTCTACATTACATTCACCTTGTTATGTTTTCAAAAACAAGCAGTGATATTTTAGCTCCCCATTTTATTCAACAATAAACGAAATTGTAAACAATTACACTAAATTGTAAACAGAAATCAAAATGTAAGCAGAAATCGTAATCAGTATAGGCCTTCAATGAATATGGTCATTCTTCAAAAACAAAACATTCTCCAGTGCTATGTTACTACTTTTTAGCCAGATTTTTTAAATAGGACAATGACATTTTGTTATAATCGATTTTGTCCTACCAATGCATCGATGCAGAATCGTCCACGTCTGTATCGCAATGCATCGTTTACGTGATTAATTTCACCACCCCTAATTAGCAGGCAGTATTCCCGGATTCTCTTTTCTGGTTAAACCTGCTTATCCTCCAAATTATTAAGCAATTTCTTCCAGGATTTTCTTTCTGGTTCTGATTCTGTCAGTCAGTGCCAACAATGTTAGTTCTCTAGGTAGAAACACCAGCACTAATGCCCTGCTTTTAGTATTATCATGCTGTTTAATATACAGGAAATTTACATATGCATGCATTAGGAATTTCCCATTTATGTAACTAAATTTGATTTTAAGAAAATTTTTTGATTTACCTTTCATGGATCAGAACTGATCATTTTCTTGGTTCTGTTGTTTAGTCATATAATACATACATACTTTACCAGTACCTCTTTTAGTAAGTATTTTTAATAGTATCTTTTCATCCAAATTTAATCAGAAATTTCTGCCATTTATCACAAAGTCTCTCAATTTTTAGAGGGACATAATTAATTGGACATATGACTGACAAACTGTTTCATGGCCAGGTATGATTCGTTAGTTCATTATAAAAAATTTAATTAGATAAAAGATCATTAGTTGATTCAAAGTTTGCATTTGGCGGCTGTCACTAAAACTCAGTCATTTGTCAAAGGTGGTGGAGGCAGCGTTATGACTTGGGAAATGACAGAATGAATTCATAAGCTGAATGAACAGAATTCGTTCTTAGGGTTATATTGTCTGCTCAGATTAAGGCAGATGTTTCAAAACTGACTGGAATGTGCTTTACAGTGCAAATGGATAACGTCCCAAAATGTACTCTGAAAGCAACCCAAAGGATTCTTAAGGTAAAAAGAATAAGACTCTTCAATGGCCAAGTCACCTGATCTGAACACAAAACAGCAGAATTTCTGTTACTGAAGACAAAACTGAAGACAGAAAAAACACCAAAATGCAAGAATTAAAGGCGACAGCAGTGAAGGCCAGGTAAAGCCTTTAAAAAAAGGAAGCTTAGCATTTGGTCCATATCTTCCTTACTTTATGGACAGCAAAAGATTTTCATCCAAGTATTAAAGAGGACATACTATGCGAAACTCACTTTTGGATCCTTATGTTTTTCCATTTGGGTCCCTACTGCTCATATGAACACTCCAAGCACGAAAAAACACCCATGTGTTTTCTATGAATCAACTGAACGATTTTGGTGTCAGGAATCACATAATTCTACGAGCTGTTTGAATGGATCCCCTATTGTGATGTCAGAATAGGGAACTTTACATAGAACCACTCTTTATCTGTCGAGCCCCACCCACTGCTGTTTTATTCTGCTGGTGAGATCTCTTTACGTGAGACTGATTTTGTACAATAAACGTATTAAACATGTTTTGCATAGCCCATAGACCTATTATAACTGAAGTGCTTCTTTCAATATATGTGCCCTTTTAAAAATACATATAGAGTATATTTAAAAACTTTACTTCATTTTTGTAATTGTATTAATCTCTGGCCAAAATTTAATACACCAAAAATAGTAAAACAAAAAACATTGTGAAACACTTAAAAGAATCCTTAAACTTCTTGGAAGTTCAAATCTTAACTGAATTGACTTGAATCTCCTGGAACATTCAGGTTCAGTGCAGGTTTAAATGGCTTTGTCTTTTCTATACATCATGTTGTTCTACTTTTTGTTCTTGTTGGTTCATTAACTGCATTTATCTGTATTTAACAACAATCTCAAGATGAAGAGAAGTAACCTTTCTTTATCTCCATATCACACACAGGTGGCTGTCAAGATAATAGACAAAACTCAACTGAATCCCACTAGTCTGCAAAAGGTAAGGCTTCAGTTAAGTTTGGATGATTTCCACAATAGCCATTTACTGTTTACTGTATACTGTCTTTATCCTGTCAGTCATTATTTTGAGCCTGGATTGGCCAAGCTCAATGTAGACTTTTTACATGGCAGTACTTTTGTGCTGCCATTAGAAATCTCTGTTAGAATCAAATGGACAGTCGCAAAACGTTTAAATCATTTAATCAAGTGACCATTACGACAACATCACACTCTAGAGTATGATTGAAATATCAAGTGTTTTCCCTGCTGAGTGTCTGAAATGTTTCAATTTGCTCCCCATGTCACAGAATAGCGGGATATCTCATTTTATTATCTCTAATTGGATAACTGTCATTTTTGCTAAATGAAAGGGCCTGTCTGGATTTCCCTGTGGTCTCCCCTAATTTATCCTGATCCTTGTTCCAACTGTTGGACGTTGAATTTGAAATTTGAGTTATGAACCCAGGGCCTTTCATTTATTTCTTTTTCCTGTCCAAAATGTGTCGAAAGTACCAAAAAAATAGAAAAATGGCATGTTTGCATGAATTGCTAAGTAATAGAATAATGAAATCTATGAATAAATGCTCGCTTACTGCCTCACTTAAATTCGATGAGGGGCACTATTGGCACTCAGTTTGTGATAATGGCTACAAGAGGAAACCCGTACACCCTTAGGATCTCTCAAATGTGCATGTTTTCAGTCAGTTTTAGCTTCATGGCAGGAGTGTATGATGAAAACGACCTGAAGTGCCCCTACATTTTTATATTAAAATTAGGGCTGGGAATTTAATGCATTATTTAGATTAACTTATCACAGAAAAAAATAACACGTTAATATTTTTAACGAAATTAACGCTTTATGTCATCTTCCTGTTCAAATTTTCGAGTAAACAGCAGGGGAACGGAGTTCCAGATCACTGCTGCGTGAGCGCATTTCGGTTCACAGTGCGCGAGTAAGCTTGTGAGATTTAGAAGAAAAAAACACCAAAATGGCTAATAATAAGTTGTCCTGTGATGTCTTGTGAATGTTTTTTTCTGACTCTGAAGGGGAATATTTGCCTTTTGGAAAAGACGCTCGCGCGTCTCCCGGTTCAACTTTGGAGCGCAGCTGCACAGCCATGCAAGGAGAGCGTGAACACGAAGCACAAACACACGTGTATTTGTGACAGTGGCAAACGTGCTCATAGTGTCTTTAGGAGAGCTGTTGGTCGAGCTAGAGGCAGCAGGAGAGGGAACATTGGGCTGGAATTAGCCGCATTAGCTTTCTCCATCCAGACCTCCAGAGGGGCGGAGTCTCAGCGCCTGTAGCCAGAGTGTGTGTAGAGCTGGGGGACGTAGTTTATCAAAACTTACAACTATCATATACTGTAACCTAATTCATAGGTTTGGTTCAGTCAGTGAAAAAAATGTCATGATCATTGTAGCCTAAGTTATAGGCTTGTATTCAATAATAAATGGTACAAAAAGCTGCTACTTGTTACGTCTGTATGTATGTGCAATTAAATGCGATTAATTAGATTAATTAATCGCCACACCATGTAATTAATTAGATTTAAAAAATTTAATCGCTTGACAGCCCTAATTATAATATGTTCTAAGTTGTTCATATGAGCATAATTCATAATTCATCAATACTGATGCTAACCAGAGTCCTTGTCACAGGTTATGCTGTGTGCAAATGTAAAGGAAAGTGAAGTGACTGTTTTGTCGTACATAGACACACCTGGGATCCCAATGTCTGATTTCTGTGAAGTATCGCAAGCTGAGTGATGTCCGAGACAAGTATAATAGTGTCAGACTAACATCATAATCTGTATTGTGTTACAGAGCCACAGATGGATATAACAGCTGCATAAACAGCTAAAGTTCTACTTTTGACTCTTGACTATGTACAGTCTTAATCTTTGACATGTACCAAAGTCTGTTGTTGCACTGCAGCTATAAATAATTCAATTTTTTCTGCATTGATTATTGAATGTCAACTCTCTTTGTGTAGTCTGCTATTGAACAGTGCTGTCATTTAACTTTTAAACTAGTTGAAAATGGTTTTATTCTGTGTGCTGGGCCTGGGCAGTAAGACTGTGTATATCAGACTGTATAGATCATTACCACAGTAAATTACTTTGCATTACAATGGTCCTGTTTACACTGATGTGAAGTGGACACCATTACATTTAGATGACCACCAAGACAAATTGTGATTTCATCCCTTAAACCACCCGCCAAAGTGGTCATATTGTGACCAAAGGGCCAAAGCTAACAAATACAGTTCTGGGAGTGACTACATAAATTGCCCGTTTTACAATGAGTTGAGAGAAGTGTTGCATGAGTTCCATCGTTTTGCCTTTTGGAAGGAGATATATTGGATTTTGTTGGTCTATATCTAGCTGAATAGCTGTATGTTTAAATAATACATTTTTGTTTCAGGTATAAGATTTTCAAGAAAACTAAAGCACAGCAAAATTAATTAGATTCCTGAAGCCTGGTAATACACACAGTCCTTAAGTTCCTCACACTAGAATATAACTGAGCTTATGCAAAGCTTGGATACGTTAAGATGCATCTGTCTTGTGGTTTTCAGTGACCTAAAAGCCTAACAACTACTCAGTATAACATGTAAATGCTAGGATGTAATGTACAACGGCAAATTAATTGTCTAATAAAAATCGTGAGTTGACACTGGTTATACCTTTAGGTCCGCGGGTCGGGTCGGGCTGGGCTCGGGCCGTGTCAGGTTCGGGCAGAGAATCTAAACTCTAATACAAATAGAGTAAGAAATACAGCATAAACAAGGTGGGAAAAGTGTGAGGTTTGTATGGTCTATGGGACATATTAAAGGGGATCTAGATTAGACCACTTGAATGCTGTCAAGGTGGATGTTGGAAAGAGTATAAATTAGTCCAGGTGGATGTTTGAATGTGTCTAGATTTGTCCTGGTGGATGTAGGAAAGGGTCTAGATTAGTCCAGGTGGATGTTGGAAAGGGTCTAAATTAGACCAGGTGGATGTAGGAAAGGGTTTAGATTAATCCAGGTGGATGTTTGCAAGTGTATAGATTTATCGAGGTCGATGTTTGAAAGAGTCAGTATTAGTCCAGGTGACTGTTGGGAAGAGTTTAGATCAGTCCACATGGATGTTGGAAAGGTTCTAGATTAATCCAGGTGGATGTTGGAAAGAGTCTATATTAGTCTAAGGGGGTTGTTGGAAAAACAGCAGGGCTCTAAATGTATTATAGCACCTGTTAGAAGATCTTCATGTTCTTCTGACTGGATAATGTGTTTCACCAAGAACCCATAAGGTTTTTCAGTCAATTCATTTGAACTTTCTTGTACATGGACTTGTCTCATTCCTTTATATGAAAACACCCATTACACAATATGTTTGGAAAATGTAAACACATGATTAGAACACACTGTTGAAAATAATTGCTGTTAGTTCAAATAAATGTGATGACATTTTATGTTATAATCATGAGAGAGATGGGCCTGATCCGAAATGATATTGGTATATCGATATAGATATTGCCGTAGATCTGATATTGGATTTCGGTCTAACAGCCCCAATCTCTATATTCCAGTTTGCAGCTCCTGCAGAACCTAAAACTCCAGACGACTGACATTTTCTAAAAACAAATTTACAGCAGACAACACAAAAGCTAAAGGAATTTCAGAAAAGACTCTTAGCTCTCCCTCGATCACTACCTGGGGTTCTTTCAGGGGCTATTTTGTGTGTTTTGTTGGCTGTTTTTCCCTCTCCCCCTCGCTCTATCTCTCAAAACATGACGAAGCTAAAGCTGGGCTCTAAATTCACGTTATTTAAAATGTATTCGTTTTACACTTTGGGTTTTTTACACAGTTGTTGCTGCTAATTAACATAATATTTTTACTATTTAGATGATTCTCTCACAACACGACAAGGCTAAAGATGGACGTCTCGTATCTCAGCCGGTCCGCCTTAAAAACAGGGGTGGTTGGTAACGCTCTGCCCATGTCGTGTCTCTGACTTCATGTTATTCAAAATGTATTAGTTTTGCACATTTTTGCACTGTTGTTGCTGCTAAAATTGACATAAATCTTGAAATTTGTATTTTTTTTGCTCTTCTAATAAGTGCTTAGTAGTTTACTTATTCTTTGATGTAACCTTCTTAACAAACATCACAATTTCAATGAAAATAATGCTAATATTAAAGTAAAAAAGAAGTAGTTTTCAGGAAAACTTGAACTGGAAAAACTTGAATCGGTCCATCACTATTCTACCTTGGTCTTGATGGACTACGACATTTCAAGATTGATTTCTGCATGGGCATTTTACAGTAGTGCTATATTTCCGCTGTCATGTAGAACACCTCATGCTTCCAAGTGATCTAGCTTTAAAAAATGTAATGAGTATGGAAAATAACCCTAACCCTAACCTCAATTTCGTCTCTGAGGTCATCTTGACTCGTCCGAAATTGAAGGCTGCTAAAAGTACTTTGTGTGCATGCAGATAAATATATTCTGGGCTACTTATTTAATTAATTTGTTTGTTTTTTTTAATCAAAAAAATACTTAAGTTCAGAGTCACCGGTACTTTACACAAACTGTAAAGTGCTGCTAGTTATGAAGCCCATCGTGATGAATGAGGTGTCTTAAAGCAGTTAGAGCCTGAAATTGGACATTGCATATGTGTGAATATAATTCAGGTATGTGCAAATTGCTGCCATGGATATAGTATTTTAGGAAAACCTTGAATCCCCCTCTTTTGTTATACAATGGCGCAATGATGGCATAATAATAACAATTATCTTTTCAAAGGCCTCCCTTCCACTGTGGCTCGCTGTTTTAATGAATGACTCTGTATGGAGCATCATAGAAAGTGTGCTATAAGGAGGAAAGCCAGCTGGGACGTGACTGCAGGACCGCAGTGCACCAAGGGCAGGCTCGCTTCCGCAAAGGGACAGATTCCTCAGTATAAGAATGAAATCATATGCAGCCTCATTGTGGTGATTGTGAGTGGAGTCATTCATTCATTCATTCATTCATTTATTCTTTCTTTCTCTTTCTCCTTTTTATTTCTCTCTTTCTTTTTCTCCTTTTTCTTTTTGTCTTTTCTCTCTCTGTCTTTTTGTCCTCTGTCTGTCTTTTTTCTCATTTGTCTTTCTTTCTTTCTTCCTTTCTTTTTGTCTTTCTCTTTCTGTCTTTCTTTTTGCCCTTCTCTCTCACTTTCCTTTTGTATTTCTTTCTTTCCTTCCCTTGCTCCCAGTAATCTGTTGGGGGTTTCACCTGATGAAGGTCTAAAACTAAGCCAAGATATTTACATGAGGTGTAAAACAACACAAATCTATTTAGTGACTAAAGCTTTTAAATGTATGATTGTGTCAAATGCTGTCATTGCATTTATGGTATCGCCAAGAAATTTCACAAAATTTCAATGGCGCAAGGTCAAGATTGACCTTGAAAGCCTACCAGTGTTTGTAATATTCAGTGTGTAATAGGTGTCACTATAGTATAGAAATAAATAGGGCTGGGTATTGTTGCGGATTTCCTGAATCGATCTGATTCCGATTCACAAGGTCATGATCCGATTCAGTTCTCGATTCGATTTGAATCGATATCGATTTATTTACTGATTTCTTTGCATTAATAATAGTTTTTCGTGGTTAAAAAATGACTTTAGTGGAAGATATCCCTATGTTGACAGACTGTACTGCAATATTACCTGTGGACACTGGACTTTGCCAGTAAGTGGTTCTTTTATAATTCATCCAACCCAACATTGTAGTATTGTCTGTTTAAATTAAAACAACTTCTACACGAGAGGGAAAGTCAAGATTTAAAAGAATTTAGGAAGAAAAGAACTTCCAGACTGGTGAAGGACATACAAAAAACTATCAACACTAGCTCAGCAACCATGGAAAATACAGTCTTGGAATATACTTGACTGATGAGACTATCTTACTCTTCAGAGATTTTTCTGGAGGAAAAGTGAACATGATCAATCAGTCATGCATGAACACACCACTGCACACAGTGTGAACAGCACGAAATTCCTCTTCTGCATTTATCCTGTTCACCATGTGAAGCAGGGGGCAGTCACGAACTCGGCGCCTGGGGAGCAGGGTGTGAAGACGGTCCAGCTTAGGGTACCTCAAAGATGCCTAGCGGCCTAGGGGACAGAACCCACGACTTTCTGATTGCAGGGCGAGTGCGCTAACCATTGGGTAGAGTGAGGCATCATGTTTTTATAGCTTTCCTTGCGCAGTCGCGAGAAGTGGTGCATAGTTGACATGAAAAGACCGATCTGTGAATTTTTTCATTGATTATCGTACATTTTGAACGAGAACCGATATTGATCGGTGAATCTTTTTTTTTTTTTTTACCCAGTCCTAGAAATAAACCACATCTGTGGTGAGATCACATGAGTATCTTTTGTATTGCCACTGTTTTTATAGGGCTCTCAGTTAGCATATCAGTTTGAACTGAAGCATTTACCTGACCTCAGCTGTCTGATCTCACCTCTGAATCTGTGAGTCAGACAGGTTGTGAAGGTGAAGCCGACAAGTCAGAGGCCAGTCAGGGACGCCCCCAGACAACACTACACAAGTCCCCCACTCCTCGGCAGATAAGGCAACAAGGTTAGACTCATCATTCTAGATACAAAATGCCATTGTGGCTGTGTGTGAGTCATGAGCATTGTTGTCTCATCTCTCCCACGTTTCTCGTCTTGTTCATCCTTAAGCCCGTCATACGGTTGTCTGAGTCATGAAAGGGACGATAAGCTCACAGCTGACTCTCTATACCTACAAACACAAATTCTGTATTTTCAAAATCTTTTGATACATTTAAGACAAATATTGATGACTTCCTACTCTACGTTCCTACAACAGCTTTGATGATATTTGTAAAATTATGATATTCCTGTGCTTTTGTAAACATACCATATGTAATTAAAGAGCACGGCATGGTTTATTTCGAGTAAATATCATATATAAACAAAAAGGATGCATTGTTTATATGGTTGATTTTTAAAAAGCATTTTTTTGTGCTACCAGCGAGACTGATAGTCGAGACAGACTGTGTATCTACGCTGTAATGTTATTTTAAACTGGTTTAGCAGAGCAGTGTTTCTGAACCCTGTTCCTGTAGGCGCCCTGCCCTGTACATTTCACTGCTTTCAGCACATGTGATTCAACTAATCAGCTCATTAACCGCCCCTCACTGAGCTGATTTGGGTGTGCCAATGGAGGGAAAGCACTACATTTTGTTGGACAGTGTGTCTCTGAGATCAGTAAAACTGCTGTAGAAGCACATAACATAAATATAGCTAATCCATAAACTACACTACACGGCCCCAGTGGTGGATTGCTGAAGGTAGGATTGGAACCGATGACCTCTTGGTCCAGTGGCTAGTATCCTACCCACTAGGCCACCACCACCCAAATATATTTTGGTCTTATTATTTTGAGAATAATGAGAATTTGTGCATTGTGAAAAAGGAAGGAAGGAAGCTCAGATGGAAGCAGTGATGATCAAATGCATGTTTGTTTGTAAATTGATCACACTATGTAATGTTTAATATATGTTGCTGTATGTGTAACAATGTTTACATTCATTGTGGTTTTTGGTGTTTTTAAATGTGGCACTACTGATTAATTTTTCAACAAACCAACTGCCTAAAAAAACTAAATCTTGATTATACACTTATCACAGAAATGCTTGAAGTATTATGATCATGGATTTTTGCCATATCTGCCACGGGACATTAACAACACTTTACTAATGGCTGTGACAAGTATTCGAATCTGAATCTGTTTTTTAAAGGCATGCTTTGCAGTTTAAACCTTTTTCAAACTGGCATTTATTAGTGTAACATTTTGACTCAAAAGACTGTTTACTTCATATATGATTAGGGATGGGGACCGCAGCCCCGTACCTAGTAATTAGGCCCCCGTGCCTGATTATAAAAGACAGAGGTATCGATAGGCTCTGACGTTAACGGTTCTGTTGTCGGTACTGGAGAAATGAAAAAAGACGACACGAGAGAGCTTGCACACACAACACGAGAGAACTCATGCGCATACACACACACACACACAACATGAGAGAACTCGTGCGCACACACACAAGACAAGAAAACTCGTGTGCACACAACACAAGAAAACTCGTGCGCACACAACACAAGAGAACTCATGCGCTCACACACCCACACACACAACACAAGGAGCTCACGCGCACACACACACAACACGGGAGAACTCGCATACGCACTCACATACAACATGAGAGAACACAACATGAGAGAGCTCCCGCTTATGGAGTGAGAGTGGGAGAAAGAGCCAAACAATCCAGATTATTATTGTTACACTTAATTTGTAATGAGTCCAACCTTTTTAGATAAGGATGAGGTTTAGGATTAAAATGTTGTTATTCTGTTCTCAATTTGTTTTAGCTTTTTAAGTACAAAAAAAAATACTGATAAGAATACCTTTAAAGTACCGAATCAATAAGTGGTATCGATATAAGTAGTAATACCATTAAAACCTTAACGATACCCATCCCTATATATGATATGCTGTTAACTTAAACACTTTCTTGGAACTGATTACTTGAACATGTTCTGTGTTCAGGCTATATGAATACACTAAATTTGTTAAATAGTCTGTTGTCTCATTTTGTAATGTCAGTGCTTCAGCTACATGACCCAGTCTGAGTGAGGGCGCACCCAGCTTACTCACGCCTGGGTGTCTTACAGAAGTAAATGGGCTCGTATTGGTTAATATAAGAAGATAAGATGAGAAAAAATCCCGAGGGAAATTCTTTTGCCATGACCATGCTCAGTTCAACAAGAGGAATAAAGATAAGACAATAGAGAATACCAAAAAAAAAACTGTAACAGCATAACTGTAACTGTGACTTGTGTATGTGCCTAAAAATATTATGAGTGGAATATAATGTAATAGCAGCATTTGATGACTGGATAATACTAACATCCAATAACATAACAGAACATATTAGAATGTAATAACATGATACAACATTATCATAATTTCAGTCAATAATAGAAATGGACAGACTAGCTAAATTGTAGCTGCCCAGAAAGTTATTAGGCCAAATATGGGGCCTTTTTCTACGTCAGATCTTTATATCTTTGTTGGCATTTACGTGATTCAGAAAATTATTTTAGTTAAAAATATATATACTTGATATACTCGTTCTCGGATTTCTGTATGTTTATGTCTCTTCAATGATTACAATCATGATGTTTATTTCAGTCTTGGGCACAAGTCTGATCACAAGCCCTCATTTTCATCCATTGTTGTTGTTTTAGAGACATTGTCATGGCACTCAATGGACTTGAAGCAGGCGATCAATTAGCCTGTCTTAATGGGTCAGAAATGCATAGAGTTCTGGAAAGATTAAACAAAACAAAACTATAACCTGATTAATCATCAGAATAATTTGCTTGATTATCAATATAAAAGTCTTACTTTCAGATTTTTCTAATTTCTTATATTTTAATAAATACAAAGCATATATTACATCCATAATTATCAATAATTTGCCTTATGGGTTTATAGTTTAAGTAAAATAATGGGAACTCTTTTGACCACATTCATTTTTGAAGCCTATCATACTGTTTAGACTGGCAGATTTTTGACATTTGAAAGTGCCACCATGCGTATTTCCTTCAGGAATGACTATTGCAAATGCTAGCTGGAAGTAGTAGTTTATTTAACACTGCTGATAAAGCAAAGTGCACTTCATGTACAGCTGTTTGACTCTGAAAGGCATAGTATACTATAATAGCTCAAATGGAGACACTGAGACGGTAATGCATTGTGCATCACGGTCTCTCTCGTCTGCCCTCGTCTAACTCATTGATTTTCTATAGCCAAAAGCCTGCGCTCACGTGCTTTCTGCATACCAATCCCTGCATTTCCTTGCTCACTCTGAATGCAGAGTGCACATCACATTCCAGTATATTAATCACAAATGCCACAAACAGCCTGCTGTGCCAGATATATGAATATATTTTTAAACATTTTTTATTATTATATAGTTGAATATCTGCTACCAGTCCCTATTTTGACCTAAGCTGACACACCTATCAAAAGCTCAGCTTTTCACAAGGCTGCTGACTCATGGCTCATGCCTTCACATTGAGGTTAAAACAAAAGGTGAGCGCTGGGGGGAGGGTGGATATTGAGCTTATTGGTGTTCATAGGGTTGTGTGAGGGCATAAAGAAGGGACCTCAGGAATTTGGGAATGATAGTATACTGGTTTTTGTTAAATATTGGGAAGTGTAGTAAGGTGGTAGATCAGCTTTTAATTGCTTGTTTATTTGCCTTCTTCAGTTTGTGATTTTTTTGTATGTTTTGTAAGCAGATATACTGGGTGGATGTGCTCTGTGTGTGTTACAGTGAAAATATAGCCCTTTTACATCTTATGCAGTAATGAGCAAATTCTGTTAGTGCTCCCACCATGGCCATCATTTTTATTGCTTGGGGAGTGTTCTAGATATCACAGATGAGGCTGAGTGAAAGTAAAGTAAAGTTATAGTCACGTGTGAACACATGAACCATAGCAAAGCACACAGTTTGAACCCAATCACAAAATAAAGCAGCCACTACTGAGAGATGCTGGGGAGCAGTGTGTTGGGAGGGTGCCTCGCTTAGGGGTAAATTTGTGGGTGTGTCTGCCAGCACTGCTAGTGTCACCAACACTAGCAGTGCTGGCATCCACAACACCACATTTCTGATTGTC
>JBBMFX010000080.1:3899034-3912528 GCA_037832545.1 Rhabdalestes septentrionalis | reverse complement strand
GAGAGTGTGAACCCTGATTGGTTTATTGCATGCTACGCCCCAAACACACCCATGACTAATTTACTCATTTAAGACAAAAGAGTTGGCAGATTACTCTTAGGCTTCTTAAACACCATTAGCATTACCTGGCTTATTCATGTTTCTAGAATAACATCCAGCTTGTTAACGGAAGATATTTCTAGACTTCTTTGGCTCAGAGGCTCCTGTATTAGTACTAAGCATTTGAAGGCATGTTTGTTGTAATTGACATGCTAGAATATCAAGGTAAAGTTGATATTTTCAGACATTTATTACTTAACATTTATTATATGCTGTATTACATCATGAATAAACATAACAGTATCAAACAATACATGCTCTCATGTAAACAACACTATTATTTATATTTATTTGACATTTATCAAATGTGTTCCCTCTAATATTAAAGAGAGGATATTGCATGTACAATAAATGTAATGAAATCATAAAAGAATTTTTAAATTACATGACAGTGAACATATCAGTTAATTTCTTGTACAAGTGATTTTATCACTTGTTTAGTTTGGACAACAAGCAGAAATGACCAGCCATTCTTGTAGTATAACCTTTGCAGGAATAAATATGAGCTACAAGGATGCAAACATTTGGGTGGCCCAGTTCCATTTCATTTTCTAAATGTAACTTATTGGCTGGCTTCCACACTTCAAGGGTTGGGGGTTTGAATCTGGATCCTGGCCTTGTGTGTGGGGAGTTTGCATGTTCTCCCATGTTCTTCCTCCAAGGTCTAGGGTTTCTCCCAGAGTCCAAAGACGTGTGTCAAGTGAACTGGGGAATCTAGGTTTATCATAGGTGTGAGATTGTTTTGTGCGCACCACCTGGGTGAGCCTTGTGCCCAATGATCCTGGGATAATCTTTGGGTACCTCTGACCCTCGTATGGATTAAGCAGTTAAAGTTAGAACTTATAGGTTGGACAAAAATACAAAAAGGGGCCATGTGAAATATGAAATTATGTGAAAAACCTATTTGGTGTTCAAAACTTAAACAACCCTTTATTCATATTTACATGTATAACATTAATTAATTCAAATATTCACGTTATGAATTTATCATAAAAGAACAGTTTAAGACCATGCATTGAAATTTAGAAACAAATAAGACCTAGAGCTTATTCTGATTCTTTAGGATTTTCAGCAGCATCTTTCTGACTTCTTGTGACCTCCTTGGCACAGCAAAGCTTCTGCCAACTATGCCTCAGCTGGTATACACTATAGAGGACAGGGTTAAGGGCTGAGTTAGCCATAGTGAAGGTCACCACCCAGAAGAATGCTCTGGAGGTGATGGGGACGTTCACTTGTAAGTTGCGAACGAGGATGAGAATGATAAAAATGAAGATGGGGCTCCACATGACAAAGAATGATATCATGAGGATAAGGAGTGTACGGAAGAGTTTGTAGTCTTGCTTAGACACTGGACATGCCTGGGAACCCCCTTGTGAAGTGATACTGTGAAGCCTCTTTTTGGACTGTTGCCTTATCTGCATTTAGAAATGGGAAACAACGATTAGCCATTACTAACATCTGGAAGAAGAACATTTTGAAAAGTAATGAAATTTTATTATTGAACTTTCCAGAACAGCAAAGCTCAGAAGACTTCAACACCAAATTGCCATGAAACATCTAGACTTTTTTAACAGAGATCTTTATGACACCAAACAAGACCTCATCATTGTGACATCTGGCCACTGTTTGCTTAGGTAAGTGCTTTATTCCATCACTAAGGAGACATACTTTGATAAGCTGTTCTTTTTAGTTGTTTGCTTCAGCCCTAAGATAAAATCCTTGATAGTAAATTATGGCCATTTCACACAACTGCTTGAAATTAAAGTCATTTCTTTCTGCCTCTGCCAGAAATGAAAACAAAGCTTTCATGTAGGTAGAATGAGAATTTCAGCAGCATATTTGGAAAAAACTCATTTTGCTATAGAGGCTTGTGTTACCTGTAGGATTTTGCTGTAACTGATCACAGTGCTCGCAGCAGGAAGAAGGAAGCCTAATAAATTGAAGGCGCAGTTCCATATGATCTCACCCATCAGATGTGGCCATATAAGGGTACATATCCGCCTTTCTGTCTGTGAACAAAGACAAAGCAATTTTGGAGTTTACAACCTTGGTAGGACAACATCTTGCTTTACAGGTGACGGGTAGGTGCTCACATCAAGCACATTTCTGCCTGACCTCACTGCTGTCATTGCAATAGCACACACCTTGCTAGTGTGACTCCATCCTGTTTGAGTTCCTGTCATTAAAAGTTTCTGATGTCTCGAACTACTGGTTCCATATTGGTGAAATGAACTATCTACTCTTTAATAATACCCTTATATCTTCAGGAGGCTTCTCAAGACTCTGCTCTTCAGTGAATACTTGATCATCTGATCCTACTACATTGATACTCGCTTTCTATTTTATTATACACTATAGGTACTTTTCCTTAGGCATCTATGCTGTACCTATACCGTACTACAATGGCATGGAATTTGCAGCAAACCCTGCAGCAGTTCTCTCCACACAGTTTATGGTCAGTCGTTGTTCTGCATCCATGGATTTGAATCAGCAAACATTTGTGTCAGAGCTGTTTTTAATATTGTGGTCTTGTGTATTTCAAGCTTTTTTTTTTTTTAAGCTGCATTCTTTCAAACCTCACCCAGCTAACATGTTAGCAATGTCCTAGTACATTTTCACATTGATCACAGCAAAAACTCCCCCTGAAACTGATCTTCAACACAAACAGATTGTAATGTTTGTAATTCATTGACTTCTCTGTAATTACCTTGTTTTTTTGGGTTTTTTTTGCACTGACATAAAAAATACAATGGGCTCTTTCCATGCTGTGATTACAACATTTGATCAATCAGAAAGCACTGATGCCATCATCTCGTTGTGCCATTTGACTAGTACTACACAATATATTTCCTTCTCACTGGGTACTGTTTAATTCATCCTCACTTGTTCTTGTACTTTGCTTTATGCTTTGCATTGGCTATTCTTACCTCCTAAGTGTAATTCTTGAAATGGAAGCAAATGTGCAGCACTAGAAGCAAAGCTGTCCATCTGGATAGTATTTTTAAGGCTTCTTCAACAACAACAAAAAACATATACCAAATGTATAATTGCAAATGTATATATACAAATCAATTCTTACCTGTTCGTGAGAGATGACTGTTGCCACCCTTGAGAACAGCGACAGAGGTAACAATGCAATGGCAGTGAAGAGCCAGATGAGGAGCAACACTCCTGATGCCCTTCCTAGATTCAAACTGGACGTAGTCTCCATCTTCAAGATGGCCAGCAGTCTCTCTACACTGATTACAGCCAGCGTGACAATAGTCACGCTGCCGCTCAAGCAAATAAGGTACAGGATGATGCAGCAAGCAGCAGAGCCAAGCCTCCAATCTTTTGTCCATCGCACAGCTATGACAAAGGGAATGGTACTTACAAACAGTAAGTCTGCCAGGAAGAGGTTCAAGGTAAAGACTGTGCTGTTGGTTAGGCGCCTCTCTTGGAGAACAAGTGTAAAGGCTCCTATGTTACTGACAACTGAAACCAGAAAAATGGCCATCTGAACCAAAGTCTCCACTGTTGTCACTGACCAGTGAGAATCCTGAAGCTCAGAGAAGAAAGAGAAATGGGAGACGTTCTGCACATTTGGATAGAGAGGATGGGGTGGAAAGTCGGCTGTGTGTGGCATTCTGAAGCCGGGATATTTTGTAGATTCACTTCAGTGACTCTGTGGCATCTGTTTTGGTGAAACTCCGCCTGTTTCCTAAAATAAACACCATTAGTGACATCACTTTTCCTGCTGCACTCAGTCACAGATTAGATGGTTTGAACCACCATAAAATGTTCCCTTTTTTTCCTTTAGTAGAAACAATAGCAGTTATATTTCAGGTCATTGGGGGATGTCCTAGTTGGGTTTCAGTAGAACTAAGCTGCCTGGAAGAAACATGGCAAGTAACAAAAATGCTAATAAGTCCCTCATTGTTTGTATGTACAAGCAATTTTAAAAACTACGTATTTGACATTATTAATCCTTATATCTCCTCTCAGAGGCAACAGATCCTTAAATATTCCCTTGACAACCGAGATATTTAAAACATACTCAATGCACTCACTTTGTGGGACAAATACGCTGTTTTAATGTATCTATTGAATAGTTACAAAGTATATTGGCCCAAGGATCATTTATAAACTGTTTTCAGGATCATGAACTTGTGGTTTACAACATATGTTTTAATACATATGTTTACAGGATCTGTTCTTATGCTCCTTTACATGCTCCATAGTAACAAAGGTTTCTTTCTAGCTAGGCAAATAAAAAAATAAAAAACCTACAAAATTAATTGGTAAAAACTATTCAACATAGGTTTAAGCATAGCAAATAGCACTACGGCCCATTTACACCCAAAACCTTGTATCTCAAAATAAAAAAATAATGTTCACATAACACAATTTAAAGAAAGCCTTTTCTAGTGTGCTGTTTCCCTGTAACGCCGACACGTTGGAAAGGGCGAAAGCCGTTTTCACATTGTATGGGTGTGTGTGTGAATCGCTTGCTTTCTTTAAATTAACAAATTCCTGCGAGGTGAAGAAATTCCAGACATCCCTTTAAAGGCTCTCACCAATGACCAGTGCTAACTAATCCCCTGCTTTAAATAGTGTGAGACTAAGCTTGATCATTTGTATTGCTTAAATAACTTAAATTCTGGAACAGAGGGAAAAAAACAGACTATGGATTCATCAAACACTGTTTAATTGACAGAAAACTGATACAATCAAAACATATTTAGCAAAGTAATGGAAACGAAGAAACAAAATAGTATTTGAACTTGAAGTCAACTCAAAAACTGGCACTGAAATCTGAAAGATAGTAACAGGTCACTGTTTCAAACAAGTGTTTATTCAAGGCACTGGTCAATATGTACCAGAAGCTCTCTATGGCGACTGGCTGGATATTGAGCTGTGCATTTGGGACACTCTAGAATGCTCTCGTCCAGCAGACTTGTGGGTGAGCAAAAGCTCTGTTGACTTTCCCTGGAAGCTTTGGCCGGTTTATTGTAGGCGCTGGGTTCAGATGAGGGAGCCTCTCTCTGGGTTTTCTGTGGCTCACAATGTAAAGGTCTCGTCACTTCATGCTTTACAGGTCTTATTTTATATGCCAGTCCAACTCTTACCTCAGATTCTAATCTTGTCACTTGGTCCTTTGCTTTTCGCAGCTCCTTCACAACTTTATGAAGTTGCCGTTGGAGATGCAGCTTCTCACACTTCTCATCCTCCAGATCTTTGGCAGATATCTGAATCTGTGGGTGGGTAAATAAATTATTATTGGTCTATCAGAGAACAGATGGACGAAACACTTCCATTGAGCCTGAAATTGGATTTTTTTTCTCAGCTTGCACTAAATCAGTAAGACCAACAATAACTGTGGAATGAATAAGAGACTGGTCAGTCGCCACGGGCTGACCTGCTTTACTAAATCTGTCACTAGGAAAACACAGTGGAATTGGCCGCAAGTAAAGCATG
Organism: Rhabdalestes septentrionalis; assembly: GCA_037832545.1. Lineage (NCBI taxonomy): Eukaryota > Metazoa > Chordata > Actinopteri > Characiformes > Alestidae > Rhabdalestes > Rhabdalestes septentrionalis. The sequence goes on along the minus strand of JBBMFX010000080.1, from coordinate 3,906,972 downwards.
GTAAATGGCAGCCATGTTAGCTTGTATAATTTGATGGACAGAGACGCCAATTCCGAGGGGTGTAATTTGTCCTTGGCCCCCACAAACCTAAAGACCCAACCAATCTCAAAGCAAAGCTAAATAAAAACCATGAAACTGCCTTAGGATAACAGTTGGGGATTCTTGACATTCAGAGTCACTATGGCAACCAGAAACACTTTTTTCCTATGTGTCCCCATTTAGCAGGTTTAACACAGTTCTTAATATGTCATGCACAAACATGCAGTTTAGCTGACCTGATTTAGGTGGTTATGTATTTTACATTTTATTAGCCTAGTGGATAAAACCTTTGTCTGTCAACCCGATGAAGCTGGAGGTTCAAAGCCTACCAGAGTCTACCAGAGTCCTGGGGATTGTCCCTGTAGCAAAAGCTGTCTGCCAAACACCACTTTACTTTTACTCTATTTTAATTCTGACACTATCATCTGGGCAGGTTCAGCCAGTCAAGGACATTCTTATTTATAGGGGACATATTACGCCCAACTCAAAACTCTTTTGTATATGGGCTACACAAAACATGTACATGAAGTTCTTTGCATAAAATCACTATCACATAAAGAGAGTGACTGTCTGAAGAGACGCACTGGGGAGGCGCGCGTGTCTAAAATGTGAGTAAAAGGAAATTATTATGCTTCGCTTTATAAGTGTCTATAAACTGGCTGGTTGTGATAAAACTGCTGGGGAGTTTGTAAGAGTCAGTTGGGTGGAGCCTGTTTTTACAATGGTCAACCCAAACCAAGAATCGGTTCTGTGGCCAGCTTGTGGTGATTCCTTGAGGTCTTCTGTACAGACTGAATGCAAAAGAAGCGGACTCATAATACTGTTGTAAACATGAGGATTTGAAACATAATGGCATCTTGAATGGTACTGCTAGCACTAAACTCTCTTCCGCAGCCCCCTCCCAAAGGAATCGCAGGTCAAAATTCATGATACAAAACGAATCATGGGTTTGTTGTATCGTTGTATGTGTGATCGTGAAATTAGCAGAAAAAATGGTCGATCTTCAGCTAATCTATTGGGTGGGGTCTCAACAGAGTGTCTTGGATCTATACAAATTTTCCAACTCTGCTAACAATTGGTGAGTCATCTAAACGGCTCGTAGGACCATATTACTCCCAATATTTCTCACAGAAAACACAGAAAATGGATGGATGTTTTTTGGGGGGTTTTTTTTGCTCAGAGTGTTTACAGCAGAAGTGGAAACCCAAATGGAAATACAAAAGGATGCGAAAACCTTTGCATAATATGTCCCCTTTAACTGATTTCCTTCATTCTTACAAGATAAAACAGCAGTGCAAAGCACACACATTATCTACATTATCTCTTGATTTTAGCCCTTTAATTTATTAGTGCTGGTTTATCATAGCTGACTAAATATTCTCTGAATTATAATGTCTGCTAGTGAAAACAATCCCCTCGGTAGTAACAAAGTAGAAGAAGCTAAAGATTAACAATGGAGGTAGGAACCATCATATCCATCAAATCAATTACTACTTAAGCACTGCACATGCTGAATCACTTTTCAGTAAGCTTACAGGCCCAACAGCAAGCCAGAAAGCTTCCGAGGGTTTATAAAAATGCTGTGTCCTTTTTTTTAATTTTTCAATTCTTCATTTAAATGAATTTTTGCTTTTCATGACAAGGACTGATGCTAATTTAAGAAATCAAGTTGGTGAAAGCTGAAAAATATTTTAATATATATCAATTTTATAACATTTTGGGAATGTAAACAGGAGGTGGCCATTTTTGGCCACGAGGACGCGGAGTGTGAGTTTTATCAACTTTGCTTTCCCTGCAAAAAATAAACAATGCATAATAATCAGTGTTGCTGTTAATCAGTTCCAGATCTCAGACTGTACTATTAGTAACACAAAAAATCCAGCAGCATTATAAAAAAGTAAATGGAAAGAAAAAAGAATGGACATTTTATACTCATGACAAGTACTGATGGTAATTAAACACTTTATGCAGTAAAAATACCAAAAAAGCATAAATATAATACAAATCACAGACTTAATCTGTTGGTGGCCATTTTTGGCCACAGGGACGCTGAAAGGGTAGCAAAATTGAGGACAGCCAGATGGTTAATGCTGTTTCAGGTTCAAATAAAAATCTCAAAGTGTGCCAAGTTTAAAAGAAGGGTTGAGAGAAACTAGGGCTGGGCAATTAATCGAAAAGTAATCGAAATCTACAATCAGAACCTATAATCGATAAAAAATTTTCCAGGTCAATTATTTCAATTACTTTCTCTTTAAAAACATGATAGCATGTGGAGTCGCGATTTTTTATAAGAAAAACAGTGAAAATATTTGTTTTGTTTCCAAAAGTGAAAGTTATTTATTTGTACTTTTGTTATAAGAACAAAGTGACTGTTCGTTTTAGGTCACGTGTGCTTTCAATTCAGTTCAACACTGATATTCAACAAATAATCACAGATAGTAGATTAGTGTGTTTCCTTCAATTATTATCAAAATATTATAAGTCAAGTAATGCCCCCTTCATTCGAAAATCTCTCACTTGTAATATGTGAGCATATTTGCTGTGCAAACTTGTCAGTGAACTATGAAGGCAAAAAAATAAAAAAAATTATAAAATAAAATAATTGTTCATTAATTGTAATCGAGTTAAAATGTTCAATTAATCAAGATTTTGATTTTAGGCCAAATGGCCCAGCCGTAAGAGAAACCATTAATATTAAGTTCAACATTAATCATATTAACTGTTTGAGAATAGAAATTAAATAATGAATTAATAATTGTTTTACTACACTCACCCATGATTCTGGCCAATTAGTCTCCATATCTTTGTACAATTTTAAGAACTTCTTTTCTGCCCCCCACTACAAGTAGGAATCCCATGGGTACTGAGAATTCCATGGATTAAAGCAAAAAAAAAAAAAAGTCATTCTGTACAGGTATGGGACCCCTAAATAAGCCAACCTGATTAGATCATTTGGTTAAAGCATGGTGTTTATAATGCCAAGGTCGCCGGTTCGATCCCTTTACAGGCCAGCTCGAGGGCAGTTCTACCTTTATTAGGCAATATCCTCCAGGATCAATTAAGTTTTCTGAAGTTCCTTTAACCCTTTGACAGTGGGCACACTTCTTTTGATTCCATGGATGAGGGGTTGTTGCTTCTAAACCACTGCCCCCAAAAAAAGATGAGAAAAGGGAAAGCACCCTAAAAACAGTTTCATTCACAAAATGGAAGTGTGAAGACATAGAGGCATTCCAGGTTCCAGATTCAAGTTTTGAGCCCCCTGATGCAGCAATAACACCTTACCAGTATTTCAAAACGCTTCTTCACTGATGAGATGATTAAACATATTGCCAGACATACCAGTCTGTACTCAGGACTTAGGAGATCCAATCAAGACCAGCCCTGCAGAGATTGAGAAATTCCAGGCAATTCCTCTCTTCATGGGTATTTTAACTTTCCAACCATGGAGGAGTACTGGCACCATGATTCACGTTTCAACCCGATAGCCGATATCATGCCAAGGAAGAGATTCAAGCTTTTACGCCAGTTCATTCATTTTAATGATAATCAGCAGATTGATGGCAGTCCTGATTGATTCAACAGCCCTCTTTTTGAGATGCATTGGGAGCAGTGTCTTCTAGCCCCCCCCTATTTTCAGCAGTGTTGAGGTAATGGTGGCATATAAAGGTACAAGAGCTGGCTCTCTCTGCCAGTCTCGGGCCAGTTCATTTGGTATCGTTCATGACCTACTGCTGTATCAAGGGGCATCCACACTTTTCAACATTGCCCTAACTAAGCAGGAGGAGGCACTACTGCTAGGGGCCAAACTGGTTACAACTTTGTGCAAAAGAATATCCCTGCCAAGACTTTCGGTCGTCTACTGTGAAAACTACTTCACCAGTTTTGACTTGGTCCAGAACCTGCACACTAACCTGGGTATCAAGTGCATTGGCACTGTCCGGCCAAACCGCATGGGCGGTGCAACCCTGAAGAGAGATAAAGAGCTGATGAAGGAAGGACATGGTGCTTTTGACTACAAATCTGCTGAAGGGTTGGTTGCAGTGAAATGGTTCAACCACAAATGTGTGCACCTGCTAAGTAACACCTGTCTTTAATGCCTCTTTAATCTGTCAAACGCTGGAGCAAGGAAGACAACACAAAGATTGCTGTCCCATGCCCATCACTTATCCCAGCCTACAATCAGCATATGGGAGGCACTGATCTTTCTGACATGCTGGTACACATCTATAAGACCGAGGCGATGGTACTTCCCACTTTTTGTATACATTCTTGACCTGTGCATTTCAAATGCATGGCTGGTCTACAAGAGAGACTGTGGCCTATTGAATGAAACACGACAGCCTCTCAAAAAGTTCCATCTGGCAGTTGCCCAAAGTTTGTCCCTTGTTAACAAAAGGGGACGCAAAGTTAGCAGACCATCATCATCCTCTCCACCACATATCTCATCTCAGAGAAAAACAACACCCCAAGACCCTCACAGCCGCAACTGGATGTGCGTTACAACAAATATGCACATTTGCCACAGGGTGGCGCACCCTGTGTCCAAAAGGTGTTTCAAGATGGAAATGCCAGAAATGCAATGTTTTCCTGTGTTTAAAAGCAAAACAGGAATACTTTGTAACATACCATCAGAAATAAAGTGCATCAAATAGCCATATATAGGAAAAACAGAGCAGTTGCACTCCTGATCAAAAACACATTAGTGCGGTTTCACCACAAGCCCAAACAAATGTGCAGCTGCACCACCAGGAAGTTGTATTTATTTCTTGTTGTCTTAATATTTTTGTTATTTGTATATGCATTAAATACTTTTATTATAAATTGACTTCTCAGCCCTTTGGTCGAGGTCTATTTCTAAAAACACTGCAGGGTCCAGAAGCATGTCCATGCCGGAAAAAAACGGACCATAACGGACTTCTCGCAGCACATGTTTACCCCCTGCATATTTACTCCCTACATGTTAACACAAAATGTTTTTTTCTTCAGATCTGCAACAATCTAACAATTGAGCTTTAGTGCCATTCGTTAACGGAAAACTTTAATCCATGCAATTTTAGACTTAGTTTTAGAAAATGGTTATAATTGTTTAAAAAGCCTCAGCAAATCTGTTGACAGTGACAGTAATCTAAGCCCTTTGCTGGTTAAGCTCATGCAAGGGCATGGGTCCAGATAGTTTAGTCAGCCACTAAGTTAATGGGTGTTAATCTTCCTTTCAATATGCATAAGGATTGTGCAACACTCACAGATTACATTTGAGACTATGGCCACTGTCCGTACCTGCTGTTCTAAAATTGAGATTCGGTTCTGCTCCTCATGCTGAATTAGCAGTGATTTCTGGAGATGGTTCACCTTAAAAGAGACATATTAAGCCTAGTATAATTCCACAGTAAGTAATGCACATGCTTTGACAGTGTAGTACAAATAGTATTGAAAAACACCTCTAATATAACAGCAGGCCACTAACATAGTGTTTCCCAACTGACACACTGTACAAGAGGGACTGTGGTGGCATGTGTAACCTTGGCTTTTAGGTGTGATACCCATAAAAACACGAATTCTACCCAAAAACATTCATTATCTCCTGAAAAAACCTGTCTAAGAAAGTGGGCTGCAGCGTGAATTTCAGGGACTGTAAAAAATACAGAGTAGCTAAAAAACAAAGGCCGCCTGGACCGCATTTTTAGAAGTTTCACAATACAACACAGTATTGTTTCATGTGTTTTGTCCAATTTTATGATTTAGACATGCAGTTTGAATGTGATCTACCTAATTCTGGAAGAGTAAAGAACCAAATTTTACACATGAAACATGTGCAGTAATCTACTGTTTTGCTTAATACAGACTGTGGAAAAAATGGTCAATTATACAGGATTCAGGTTCTGTTTCTCATCAGATACGTAAAAATATTGGATTTTACAATAATTGTCTGGTTTACTAGGGTTGGGAAATAAAATCTATTTTTAGACGCATCACGATTTAAATGTTAAAAATGTTATAAATACATTTTAAAATGTCAAAAATAAATTTTGTTAATGTTAATTACCAATGCAATGTTGACCAACGAAAAAAGGCGAACTTTAATATACTGAAGTGCAGGGTGCACATAACAAAGACGTTTGATGGAGGAGCGAGATATTAGACCAACACCCTCAACATTCAAAGCAGGCATTTGGAAGTACTTTGGCTTTTATGAAGTTGAAGGAAAAAGTGACCTGCACAACAGTAGGGATGAGACGTGAAAACAAGGAACAGAAATGAAGACGTTTCCTAACCAATGTTTCATGTACATTTACATCATTTAGCAGACGCTTTTTAATCCAAGGCGACTTCCATTCCCTAACTACAGGGGACAGTCTCCCTGGAGCAACCTGGGGTTAAGGGTCTTGCTCAGGCACCCAGTGGTGGTGCTGGAGGTAGGATTCGAACCCAGGACCTCATGGTCCATAGGCAAGTATCCTAAACACTGAGCTACCTCCATGTAATGCATTAATTCAGCCTGAAGGTGTCACTAACAGTAAAAATCTCTACAGGCACAGTAGACAAGGCCCATAAGCTACTCCAAAATAACAGATGAAGAAAAGTGGAATTGACTGTGCGTCTAAGGGGAGGCTATAAATCGTGAACTATAAAGGCCCTGGTCTTTATTTACCAGCTCGGCCACCTCGGGCGCTCTGATAAGTGTGCGGATGTACATCATTTTTGTTGTCTACAATAAGCTGTGGTCCACAAGCGTTATTTATGTGTCAAAGCTTCTGTTTGCATAATTCATTTTGGTTCATTACAAATGCTTTGCTTTGAAAGTACCAAGGTGAGGCAGGAGAAAGATGCATTAATATGTATCAATAATAATTTTATAATCACATCGTAGCCTTTTCAATGGCAATCAAATCGAGAGGAGCCTAAAGATTCACATCCTATTATTTACAAAGCATGCTGAGAAAGTGGACAGCCCTTTGGGGAAAAACTTTCAGATGCATCTTTGTGGTAAAGAATAAAATTATGTGAAATCAAATGCGGGGAAGCTTTGTTCCCATTGTTACAACATGTAGAGGCGGATCGCTGCAAATTCCCCAAAGGGCTGTCCACTTGTACAACAGTCTTAATGGTTGGCCTAAGTGCATTTAACTGCTATCATTTGATGTTCGTGATACGTCTGATGAGCCAAACAGATCTCTTTGTGCCAGTCAATATGCAGGTACTATTGCTGCAAGTTAACAAGATGCATTTTGGGTGTGTTTTTTATCTTTACAGCAAAGTTTTAGCAGATAAACTGATCATCCTCAGACAGTTGTGGGTGGGTTTTGTAAACTGTCTGCTACCTGTTGCAGAAGCTCTAAAGACGTCAGCTTCTCGTCTTCCAGCCTGACATGGGTGCTATCCAGCTCTGCACAAAGACGCTCGATGTGATGACCTGAGCGCCTCAACTTTTTCTTGCCACCGAGGCGCTCTGTCTGCAACTGCCGACTCATCGCTGTTACCTGATGCTCCAACTGACTCAGCTGCCTCTCTCCATGGGCCACTCGATCCTGCTCAGCCTTCAGCTCGGCTCGGGCTGAATGCAGGAGGTCCTTGAAATGCTGCTGCATCTCGACAGCTTGCTTCACTGCAAAAATAAAGGTGTTCAGGGCCCTCTGATTTCACAAAGATCATTAAAGAGCATTAAAGAAGGAGAAATTTCACTAAACCACAGTTTCTTCTTTAAGTGTACCTGCCCAAAGTCACTCCCTCTTTGCATACATATTAAAGCTAGGGGTCTAATAGTGCAAAAAATACAAAAAAATACTAAAAACAAATTATTAAAAAAGGCACTGTTACTAAAGTCTCCAATGGTGCATAAACTACATATCAGTCATTTATGTAACACATCTAATGTGTGCATTAATAGCTGTTATGTTTAAT
>JBBMFX010000080.1:3847248-3872580 GCA_037832545.1 Rhabdalestes septentrionalis | reverse complement strand
AGTCAGAATTTGGCGTAAACAGAATGAGAACATGGATCCATCATGCCTTGTTACCACTGTGCAGGCTGGTGGTGGTGTAATGGTGTGGGGGATGTTTTCTTGGCACACTTTAGGCCCCTTAGTCCCAATTGGGCATTGTTTAAATGCCACAGGCTACCTTAGCATTGTTTCTGACCATGTCCATCCCTTTATGACCACCATGTACCCTCCTCTAATGGCTACTTCCAGCAGGATGATGCACCATGTCACAAAGCTCCAATCATTTCAAATTGGTTTCTTGAACCTGACAATGAGTTCACTGTACTAAAATGGCCCCACAGTCACCAATAGAGCATCTTTGGGATGTGGTGGAATGGGAGCTTCATGCCCTAGATGTGCATCCCACAAATCTCAATCAACAAGATGCTATCCTATCAATATGGGACAACATTTCTAAAGGATGCTTTCAGCAACTTGTTGAATCAATGCCATGTAGAATTAAGGCAGTTCTGAAGGCAAAGGGGGGTCAAACACCGTATTAGTATGGTGTTCCTAATAATCCTTTAGGTAAGATAAGAAATACCACATGCCCCTTGATGCTGGGGATAACACAGAAATATTGTTAGCAATGCTATGTTATAATATCTTCACTCATCAAAACATTTTTTGTCTCCTCTATATCGCTTGATGTCTAGCTGTAAATTGAGTGTCCAGTCAAGTACTACCCAAATATTTACAACCAGATAGACTATCCTCAGCTCAGCCCCCTGTAATATGTGTTTGCTTGATTTCTGTGTTCTTGCCATATTTGTCAATAGGATATGATATTTTATCCTTTGGGCATGGTCATGCTGTATTGTATCATTGATCATTGAATCATTGATTTCTGCCTATGTTTTGTATCATACCATATTTTTACGCTTTATATCAAACCATTTTCCATTTCTCCATTTACACATACAGTATGGAGACACAAGTATTCCAGTATCAACATGCATAAAAATTCGTAACTCTTTTGAGATATTATGCATCTCGCTTAAGGTATAGGAAAACCAAAAGACAAAAGTTAAATTAAGATTATTTGAAGATTATTAAGTGAAAACAGCAATAAGCAATAAGACCAGCACATCCAAGACCTGAGACCAGAATGCTGAACATTGTGTGCCAGGTCATGCCAAACAGATCTGAATAATGTCAAATAAGAAATCAGTACAACTAAACAGCCGCAACTACTGAACTTTACCCATTGCAAATGATGAGTCTCACAGGAACCAGTTAGGCACAATATTGAAAAATACATAATTATAGGTTAAATATAAAATCCAGTACAACACATTAATGCTGCAAAAACATGCATCCTTACGTTTTTTACAGGACTGCAAAGGAGCCCTAGGAAAGACCTTAAGCAACCCTATCAATATAAATAATTTAATGATAAGTATGTGGAAAGTTCTTTAAATGTATACTTCCCAGACAATTAACCCACACAAAATGTCACTCGACCAGTGATAAGGAAGTTAAGGAAGAAGCCAACAGACATTACAATAGAGTGAAAGCAGCAAGACGGGGAAATAAAACCCAGTAAGCCACATTGCCATCATCTCCATTCCTGCCCTGGTCTGACAGAAATAGAACACTTTAGCATTTATTCAGCTCCTCATGTTTAGAGAAAGGAGGGTTGCACATTTTCACAAGTAAGCAAGAGGTCCTGATTTTTAAAGATAAAGGTGCTTCAATGACCAGCCTGTCTCATAACTCTCATAACTGAACATTAAAGGAGAATTTAAAACAAACCCTCGTTGCCCCAATTGGAAATAATGAAACTGACTCACAATGGGGCAAAAGGTTAATAAATCATTTAGGACAATAAAATCATGGCAAGTTATGGAATGTATGTTATTGTTATTATTTTTGTGTCTGCAAAGCTTTTCCCTGTCAATTTCATTCTTTAAACATATCTTTATTTATGATCATGATTTTTTTTTCCGATGTACAAAGTCCTAAATATTATGTTATAACCTGAAAGTAAACTGATCAGCTACAGCATTCAAAGCAAAGATATTAATTCACCGATTCTTTGATGTGACAGCTGATGTATGCACTAGAGGTTTATGAATAACAAAAAAACAAAGTATCTGAATACTTGTTTTTCCTCTGTATGCAAGAATGCACTATTTCCTGCCCTAAGTGTGTTACTCTAAAGCCATGTGTTTAGAACATTTTGACACTTGTCCAGTACTTCCCATGAACCTGCCAGATCCGTGGCTACTCAGAAACACTGCCAAAAAGAAGATACAGCAATGGATGTAATTTGGAAGTCATAAGTCTATCTTTGTTCTTGTTTTATTGTATAAAGCAACGTTTTGCTTGTGGTTTGAATGGTCAGATAATTTCAAGCTTTTAAAAGAGACAAAGGAAAAAGACAAAAGAATTACAGTAGCCTTTGTGTATAGTGAAGGTTTAGGGTTTGTGTGTGTGTTTATATATATGCAAAGCACACATATTACCCTCGTTTTGTCCAAATCCCCCTCTGGTAGTAACTTAAAGCGAAATTGTACATTTAACAGTGTGTTTTTATCTTCCATCGCTAGCTTGAGCAGCAGCATTAGCCACACGAATTGGCTTTCACTCTAGTGCTAGCATAAGACAGACTCTACAACCCACACAAGTGGCTCAGATAGTTCAGCTCATCCAGGATGGCACTTCAATGCAAGCTGCGGCAAGAAGGTTTGCAATGTCTGTCAGTTAATTTAAAAAAATCTGTCTCCTGACTATAAATCTGTCTCTTGTTTTCTTGACAACAGGGGCACGCAGACAAGACGCAAGCACCTTGATCAGGAGACAGCCATCACCCTCCACTACCTCAGGTTTGCAATGCTGTCATTTCATCCTATTGCACACCTTAGCCAAAAGAGATCATGCTATAATCCTGGAGAGCCACTGGACTGCGGAGGTTTGTCTTTTTCTGCAATTTAGCACACCAGCTTATGTTACTGGTCTTGTTAGTGCACAATAAATTCTGCATGGTTATGGCCCACTAGGACCTCAGTCTTTAACACCCTGGAAATTTCCCAAGGCTTCTGCATACCTACATGCATTTTATGCCACTCTCCAAAAATGTGATTGCATAGATTGAACATTACTGATGTTGATTAAATCGAATGAGTGAATAAGGCAAGCACAGGAAATTTGACTGAATTTAAGCAAGATTCCATCTTGGCAAGTGAAACCTGCCAATATATATTGAACCAATATATGTATAAAATGTCTCATTATTTGAACAATATGATTAATTGAACTTATTTATAGGTATTTTATATTTATATTAACTAAGAAACCATCTACATTTTTGCTTCTTTTATGACCAAAACAATGTCAACATGTAAAATGACTTAAGACAAATAAAATAATCTAATAATACTTAAATAGAAGAATAATGACAGGTTTTGTAACACTTCAGTAAATCCAGCATCTGTAAGGCTACATTTCACATGCATAACTTGTCCTGTTATCTTACATAACCTTATGTAATAAACTAATGTCTATTTAAAATGAACTGAAGCAGCCATACCACAACTGATACTTGTTGGAATAAAGATTTTATAAGTGTTTACGTAGCTTTTTGTTTACAGGGTGGGGGACTGATGCTGCTAGGTTGTCTATGCCTTACGATGTAGCCTTACAAATTATGAACTTAAGTAAAGTGTCACACAATATTTTGGTATTTTTAGGATGATTTTACTTCCCAGGATTACATTTACACTCTTGTTAGAATCCTCTGGAAGGTTCAACTTTCTCCCAAGTACAGCGATACTGATACAGTGGCCTAGAATGCCTTGCCAATTTGTCTTCTCTTCACTCCCTGCTTTTAAAGGCAGGGAATAAAAACAGCAAGGAATTTTCAAAGCCTCAGTTTGAGGACGCTTAGCATCTGTCCGCATGTCCTCTCCTAAGACCCTGCTGGGCCTTCATCGCCCTCGCCCTCAAACCACATAACTGTCATGCAGTCATGAATCTCTCTATCCCTCTTTTTTCTGCCTCCTGCGCTCCTTTCTTTCCCATCTGCTTTGCATTGTCCTGCAGCTTTCAATCGAGTTCAGCTGGTCCAACCTGAGAGGAACCAGCCCACAGTCCACTCTAATCCTAGTAAGTATCTGCAGGCCTGGTGTGTGTGTTTGCATGCTCACTACTGTACATCAAACAGCGCACATGTGCCGGGTTGCTTGGGTATCTAAGACGAAATAGCTGAACCATTTAAACACAGACTATAAGTACAGGGTTATAAAATCTCTCTTTGAAACATTTTACAAAGGCTTTTGAACCAAATGTACCCTCAGCATGATTTGCCTGGACTAGACTCCTGGTTGCTCAGCTGCATGCCTTTGACAAGGAATTCTTAAAGCAATTTGTTACCTAACATTACAAATCCTGCTAATAAAGAACCAGATGGTTAGAATGAAGCCAGTAAGGTCATGTTAAGTAAGGGCCCCCCTTTTTGTAGCTCTCCACCAGCTTCCATTCAATTGGAATATGTGGATTTAATGTTAATTATGTAGAGACAGGTGTCAAATAAAATTCAAAACATCAAAAATGTGTCTTTGTAAGTTGCTGCTGAAGAGTTGCAGTGTCCCTCGGCAAAGTCTCTGGGCCTGTAATGTAATGAAATTTTCAGCTGTCTTTACACGAACAACTCTTCTATTGTTACACATGATTTCCAACTAAAACGTACTTCCTATCTCGGCAAACAACATTTTTAACATAGTACTAGAATAAAATAATGATTTCACATTAAATTGATTTAAATGATTCAAAAGATTCAGCATTAAATTGCTGACATAAAAACATAATATTTAGGGAAACGTCTGTCAGAGTTGGGTAACTCACAAAAAACTATACAATAGAATATACACTGAAAATAAAGTGTCCACATTAAGCAAAGCAAATGTACTCATAGAAAGCGGAATAACCCCAAAATATTGAGATTATACCAGGCCACATCCTTTTGAAGACTAAATAAATGTGTGTTGAATTAACAAAATGTTCTGTGGTGCTTAATGTGTTTCAAGCCATGAGTGGCCCTGCAGGCCCCCATAGATGGATCAAGGCAGTTACTTCCACAGGAAATATATCTTTGAGCTGATGCTTAGCAGCCTCCATAGCCCATTTTAGCTTTAGTGGTTTAACCAAGTCGACAGGGAAATGAACCAGCAACCAGTGGGATCTCTAGACTTGTACTGTCAGAAAATAGCCATAAAGTACATAAACTGAGAGACATTTAGGAATCTGTGTCTTGGGAGAGGTTTTCCTTAAAAAATACTCTGGCATGCTGTGTGACCATGGCATTCTTAAAATCAATCCCAAACCATGCGTCTTTTAGCGTTATCATGACAAAGCTGCCTAAATCCGCTCTCATGCACCAAGGTCAAATGATGGAGCAACAGTCTATCATCTGTAGCAATAGGTTTAAAGCCTAGGATTTGGCATGGCGCCAGGGAAGCTCTCTAGTCTATGGGAGACTTTCAGTTCCACAAAGCTGACTGCCTGTCTCACAGCACAACAATACTCCCACGCCCGGCTTACTGCTGTCTGATCCAGGGGGTTTGTGTAGTCAACACAAGCATCACTTGCTGTTCCGCCACTGGAATGGAACTCTATGGTCACTGTTGCTGTGGGCTCACCAGTCCACCATTTCCCTTCTCCAACTCTAGCAAGGGCATGACAGGGTTAGCTTAGGTTTCCCTCATTTTGTTGTTATGGTTTTGGGGCTGGGTTGCTGGACAGGGCTCAGCCAATTGTGTGCATTTTAAGTGATGCTTTAGTTTATCATCTAAGGTAAGGTTTCAGTTTATGAGGTGAACAAGTGGATTTTATGATTTATTTTCAGTGGGATGGTGAATGCCCTGCACATTTGAGTGATATTTCTGTCCTTACACACCCATTTTATCCCTGGAAAAGCTTTTTAATAAGTCAAGACAAGAAAGAAGTTGAGAAAATCAGGCTGGAAATATATCCTCCAATTTTGCATCTGCTCTCTTGGTTTAGTGAATTCCGGCTTTCATGATGAAGGACTGAATTCATTAGTTGACCTACCATTTTCCGAGATCTGTTCTCATAGATTAGTCATACCAGGGCATCTTTGTCTTTACCAGTGTACATTGGGCATAATTTCAAACAAAATTTTGAATTATATCTGGTTATATCTGGGTACTAAGTCTCACAAGTGATCTTCGCTGCACTGCACCAACTAACCTGTGGTCACCTGCTCATGCACTGTAAGTAGCTTTTCAATCTCCTCACTCAGATTTTGCTAAGAGGGAATGGCCACATCCTGCATACACACGATCCGATGGGTTTTCTGGACACAGGAGACCATCAGGTACCTCATACAGTACAGGGGATTTCACTGTTTTGTTTATACCATCCAGTGATTGACACAGAAAATGTGATGGTACACTATAAAAAATAATAAAACAGTCATAAACCTAAGCCTATCCTGGCTTAATTTGGGATTCATGATGCAAAAACATAATAAATGCAAAGGTAAACACAATATTACATTTGTAACTGAATCATAAAACGTTGCATGCCTTGAAACATGAAATGATATGGAGAGTCTCTCTGCAGCTGTATATCATGCCATTTCTTCTCTGTGTTCAGATACTAGTAACTCTGAGCCAGATTCAGGCTACACATGGTATGACATTCACACCGGCGATTCTGCAGGTAGGACTTCCATATGCTTTCAGATGTGCTCCCCTGAGAAGGAGAGGGGGGTTAGGGGCATAAAACCAAATGCATATATCTGCATGAGGTTGAATCAATATGCAAAGCATATGTTAGTTTCATCATGCTTGCTACATATGGATGTTCTGAATGTAGCTACAGTAGCTGTTGCTTGTTTGCATTCAGGTGCTCTGTTCCATTGTGCCTTAAGTGTGCAGCATGTCAAGATGGTTTAATATAGTAATGTCTGCTGGCTGCCCATATGATTATCATAGTGCATGCATGTACATATGGTGCGGTGAAAGACTTAGTCGCATAGGATTTTTTATGAGGAGGAGGTAAGGAAATAGATTTCAGTTCTGAAATTTAGTTTGCAATTGGATGACAAGTTTTTCAAAACTAGCCAATTGCAGCCATGGATGTTGTCCCTGCAGTGCACAAGGCTGAAGTAAATTGTGTCTGAAATACTGGGCTCTTTCTTTGCAGTTCCAGACCCAAGGCCACAAAATTCAGAGTATGAGCGCTGGTATTATAACTTTGGACAGTACCGTAAGTGGTCTTTCATTTTTCAACCAAAAGGGTCTCAAATGGGTCTTGACATTTATAAAGTTAT
The DNA here is from genome assembly GCA_037832545.1 of Rhabdalestes septentrionalis. NCBI lineage: Eukaryota > Metazoa > Chordata > Actinopteri > Characiformes > Alestidae > Rhabdalestes > Rhabdalestes septentrionalis. The sequence continues at coordinate 3,865,265 of JBBMFX010000080.1, read as the reverse complement.
CTGTGGGAAAACTTTCCATATATTTGTGTTTGTTCTGCTTTTAAGGTGCATGATCTCATAGTTTCAGTTGAACATACATTTGAAGTTCAATATGCATATTATTGAAAAATCTCTTTCACATGATTTTCTACTTACCACACACGTAGCTGATTAGCCAAGACATGTTAGCATACAGATTACTAAAAGATGTTGCTAAAGAACAGTAGAAGTCAATAGTCAGCCATGCATTTTCTGTGAAAAATTGCCTAAAACTTCTCTCAGTCCACTCAAACTGCTTCCTAACCTATATTAAGGTGCCATGGACTTGTGGATGTGGTTTAGAACATAGGATGACTTATTATGAGCTATAAAAATGAACAGGCGTTTATCTTTATTCATAAACTTTATTCAGAAGTAGGAGTGTAAGCATTAGTTTTACATATCCAAGATCAGTCCTTTCCAGCTCTGGTGTTGCAGTAGATCATACTATGTCCTAAACCAAAACATCAAATCAGTTTAAGCAGGTTGAAATGTATTTAAGTAAAGATTTAGCCTCCTAGCTCCAATGCTAACTCATGGAAGCAAAATTTGTTACAGGGGTTTAAAATCTAAGATCTAGGTTACTTCTTAATAGTTGCAAACTGAATGTGTAAAAAAACTCACAGATACATCTTAATTTTGGATTGTCTGTTTGTGGCCCAATTGTTTTTAAACACTGGTTGTACAACCCCAAGCTGCTACAAATCATACAATTATTAAGAATCCATGAATAGACCCTGGACAAGACACCAAATAGCATATGGAAGGTCCCTCAGTTTGTAGTTCCTCAAAATTACAGGGCAGAGAGCATGGCCTCTGTGACACTGCTGAGGCATCCAAACTGCTCGGATCTGGTTTTGGAGAGCTGAACGCTCTGGCACTGTTTGTCGCACACACCCCTGCAAATAAAACCACCAGCTGTGCAATTGTGGAGGAACCGCATCAGAATGAGAAATGAGAGTGGAGTGTCAGATTGTGTTTTTTTCTGTGTCCTTGTGCGAAGTGCACCACAGTCTACCTGGTTCACAACTGACACACACTTGCATTTCTATTCTCAGCCCCTCGGCCAGCGGAGGCGGACGCTAGCCGCAAAGTCCTCTCTGAAACTGGCCACACCAGAGGTACGTCATTATGCTATCTGAGAAACACAAGTGGTTGCACAGATGCCGTCCTTTGCTAGTGTTTTCTATTCCACTCAGGAACAGGGTAATTTACACAACATCATGTCAGGCAAGTATCTGTGATTATTCTGATCACCATGCAGTCCTGTGGGTTCTTTTACAAATGCTATATCCACATGTGAGTTTCAAATGATGGACTAAAAGGGACTATGGTATGGTGGAGTTATGCACAATTACTAAAACGAGAGCTAATCATACACTCATTTTCACACTGTTTGGATATTCTGTTGCATGAAATAACATTAAACATCAAAATACTAACTCTGCCGTAGATTTTATTATTTTTACATCTTATAGCCAATACACACACATTTCTGGTGCTGCAGACATTGATTTATGATCATTTTGAAATGGGTTTTTGGCCTAAAACCAGGACTTAAAATGTGAAATGAATGTTCTGTCAAACGTGAACAGCACATTTAACCCACTCACCAAGTGAAGCAATGGGTAGCCTGGAACACAGCACCCGGGGAGCCGTGTGTGGGGACAGTACTTTCAAGAGTATCTCAGGCAATGCTTAGCTGTCTTGGGAACTGAACTCACGACTTCCTGAGCCCTGAACACTAGGCTACCAGTTGCCCTAGTCATGTGTCAGACTGGATCCAGCAACTTGTTCACATACAACCTGTTCTTGACGCAAGCAATAAAAAAAATATTAAACTCAACAGGTCCAACATAATTTATGCTGATTATTTGGTCACTATCATAAATAGAATTGTCTGGGTAAACACATCAGGTATTGTGATTGAGTTTACTGATTCACAAATGAGAGATACATGGTTAATGGTTAATGGATCATAAACACACATTAGTTGTTAGAGTCAATGTTCCTGAGAAAGCTGCAAAATCTGATACACTTTCTTCTCTCCGCCCCATTTCCCTGCTGGGTTCATCACCTTATAATTAACCAAAGATGCCTAAGATTTTTCTGGATAGGCACATGCAGGGCATAATGATGCAAAATGGTCCCAAATATACGACATCTAAATCATTTTATGCTATTTTTCGACATTAAATATAAATTCTCACATGCAGGTTCTCTGGACATGTTGGATAATAAATAAAATGCTTTGTTCCACACATCAGACCCCATTTCCTATCACTACCACTGTAAATAAAAATAAATCCAACAACACTCAATGGCTTTGTTTACTTCACAAGCACTGAATTATGAAGACATTTTGAAAATGGTATTTGAGATTCAGTGCTGCATGCTGTTGCTTGGACATTTGCTGCGGTGTTGTCGTGATATGTGTGATATTGCTGTCGCAGTGGAGCCGGTGGAGGTGTGGAAGCCAGAAGCAAACCCCTTCAACTCAGGTGAGATGGTCTGCTTCTACATGCTCCCTCTCATTCTACAAAGAATGAGAGATGATACCATGGATGCTCACAGAAGTGGGGTTCAGAAATGTGTTGTAGGGGTCGATATGCTTATCAGACTGACAGAATGGTATGACTCAGACACATTGAATCAATTTTTCTTTCATTTCATCTTCTTCATTCACCACAGGGTTCAGCACACGAGAGCAGGACTCCTTACCCAGAGCTCCAGAAGCTGTGTCTCAAGGAGACCAAAGTAGGATCACTTGTTTCCTCATAACCTCCTTTGCCTTAATCTTCCATTTGCAGACTTGAAGAACTCCTTTTCCATTGACCAACACCCTGAGCTTGCTGTATAAAGACAAGCATGTATTTATCATTGCAGATTGTAAAGTTGACATTGCCTTCCTCATGGATGGCAGCTGGAGCATTGGGAAGCGACGGTTTAAGATCCAGAAGGACTTCCTGGCAGAGGTTTCCCAGGTCATCAATGTGGGTGTGGCTGGCCCTATGATGGGCATCATCCAATATGGGTAACATACCATCTTCTTTGCCAAAACAATGTAGTGATTGAATAAGAAGGAACACAGGTTGCATTTATGTATTTTTCTGCTTCACAAGGGACGACCCAGTAACAGAGTTCGGTTTGCGTCAGTACTCTAATTCCAAAGATCTGAAACCTGCCATCGACAAGATAGTTCAGAAGGGAGGACTCTCAAATGTAGGTAAGTGAAATTTGGTTCTGGTTCCTGTTCATAGAAAGCAAGATTGCCTTCACATCATTCAGCCCAAAGATTCTCTAAACCTGCAGACCCCCAACTCTGTGCAAATTCGTCTGTTCTTGTATAATAGTGTGATCTGAGATAGCCTTAAATAACCCTTAAAATAACTTGTGATATTTGAACACTAGAGACAAATATTTATCTTCACTGATTAGGGGTCAATATGGGAAATGAGTAGTTTGGCTCTGGATTTAAACGGGTCTCAATTAGACACAAACCACTTCATTGTGATAGCAAAAAGGTTACAATTATCCCATTTTTGCCATGTTTACACATGTGAGCCTGAAATTAAAGCTAAAATTCAAATGGGAAATATCTGGTAAATTAAAGAGCTGCTGCTATGCACTCGAATTTCTGTTTAAGTAGATCAGATCACTGAGGATTTAGGCAATCTGGGGGTTAGAACCGGAACTTTTTCAAGTGTCTGTCTCAAAACTTTATAAACATCCACCAACAGATGATCAGTCACTTCTAACACATTGTTTCCCATGTTTCACTGATGATTTTGTAAATAAATCATAATAAGGGAACATGTTTTTAAACATCTTGCTACTTCTCTGGTGCCTTCCTTCTTGCATTCTGTCTCGAGTAGCAGTTTTCCAGTTTTACTGAAAAGCTTTTAAGGCCCAGCGGCTGGTAAACCAAACACAGTGCCATGTCTGAAAGAGTTTTGTGTTTTCAGAGGCTACTGTGCCCAGAGAGCAATATCTGGATTGTATTGACTGTATATTTGCTGCCTCCCTATAGCTGTTTAGGGAAGGCCCTCTCTTACATCAACAAGCACTACTTCAGTGATGCTAACGGCAATCGAGGGGGGGCACCCAATGTAGCAGTGATATTGGTGGATGGCTGGCCCACTGACAGGGTGGAGGAGGCCTCTCGTCTTGCAAGGGAGTCAGGCATCAACATCTTTTTTGTCACTATCGAGGGTCCGGACGACAACGAGAAACCCAATGTAGTGGAGCCCAACTTTGTGGACAAGGTAATCCATATAGATTAAAAAACTATGAACACTCTGTGTTCTGCAGATACTTATATTATAATTGATGTGTCAGTTACAACAGTGTTTTGAGAAGTTAAAATGACATTTGTCAGCATGTTTAGTCCGACACTGAAAACCGTATAATATGAACCCACAATAGATAAATAATTTTCATTAGCGCAAAAAATAAACCAAAAATTTAGAAGCTATAATAATTTTGATGACTGTACAACAGTAAACTTTTTGGGTAGACTTCACAACTGCACAGAGAAACAATATGTGAGAAAATACTTTAGTCCAGACACAATGCACAGGTTTGTGTTTGTGTGTGTGTGTGTGAGAGAGAGATGAAGAGCTGGTGGAAGCAGTGCATGCCTGCCCAGACTTTACTTCTAGTTTTACTTCCAATAATCTACTGTAAACATGGTTTCTCAACTGTTATAACAAATCACTTTTTTATTGGTCATTTACAAACAAGCTTTTGATTTCTGGGACATCCCCCAACTTACATGATCTCATTTATTCTCATTTGCTCTTGCCAGAATGCCACTGCATGTACACTTTGTGTTAAGGTTTACCTCTGACCAACTCTGGAGTAATTCTGAACATAACTGCATTAAAAACATTTCAGCAAGTGAAATAATCTCACTTAAGAAAATAAATCTATTTTCTGTGGAAGGATTACTTGTTTTAAGATTATTAAGGGCTATTGCCTTTATCGGAACAAATACATTTTGTGAAAATAAATGGTCAGATTGCAATACCACATGAATTACCAGGAATGAAGGGATAAAACAAGGCTTTCTTAAACACTAAAGCAGCTGTATCTGGACTGCGGGCAATGGAGTCTTAAACATCACGCACTGGTGACATCTGCAGGTCTAACGTGGGTACATGCATCATAAATAAAACCAACCCCAAAATTATAAAGATATGGATTCTATAAAATTTGTGTAGAATAACATTTTTACTTATATGGAGTTTGCATATATTCACAATTTTAAAGATGTGTTATCGTAAAAGATATCCGAGGTGGTTCGAAATCAAGTTGTTACATTTTGTGGTTACCCCTTAGTGACCAACCATCAAAACCAGTTCAAACAGTATGATGTGATGGAACTTCAGATCTTCTCCCTTTTCTCCAGGCTGTGTGCAGGACCAATGGTTTCTTCTCCCTGCCCGTGGCCAGCTGGTTTGCTCTGCGCAAGGCCGTGCAGCCGCTGGTAAAACGCATGTGTGACACAGACCGACTGGTGTGCAGCAAAACATGTCTAAATGCCAATGACATCGCCTTCGTCATCGATGGCTCCAGCAGTGTGGGCACGGGCAACTTCCGCACAGTGTTGCAGTTTGTGGCCAACGTCACACGTGAGTTTGAAATCTCAGCCACAGACACACGTGTGGGCGCTGTGCAGTACACCTATGAACAGCGTCTGGAGTTTGCCTTCGGCCAGCACAATACCAAGGCAGATCTGCTGAATGCCATCAAGCGCATCAACTACTGGAGCGGTGGGACAAGCACAGGGGCCGCCATCACGTACGCAGCCGAGCAGCTCTTCAGCAAGTCCAAACCCAACAAGCGCAAGATCATGATTGTCATTACGGACGGTCGCTCCTATGATGATGTTCGGGCCCCTGCTCTGGCTGTGCATCGTTCAGGTAAGCGGGAAAGGCAGTAGGTTTCTCCTGGTCCTGACCTGGCCTCATTCATTTGGTACAAGTTGAAAACGATTATATTTGTGGCAAATAATGCTAACCATGTATGCTAACCAATGGATGTGCTCAGCAACATTTAAAAGTACTAAATACTACATAAAAAATACTAAAAATGACCTAACAATAGCTAAATTTAACTTTTTAGTTATTTACAACTTAGCTATTATTTAATAATCTTGCTATCAAGTTAAATGAGCTGACTTATGTATGGTCAGTAAGCATCAGCTGGTTGTAAACTATAAGCATTTCATTATTTGGTCAGCCATAAAAAGTTATGCATAATCGTGTATTCCGTCAAATTGCTGCGCTATATACTATTACATAAAATTACAATGCATTAAAGGCTTGTTGATTCATTAGGATTATACTGAAGGATTCCATTATTTAGGTCCACAGATTACATTAAGCCCTACTGCTTTGTGATAGCCCTTAATGTTTAGCCTGCATGGAAATATGGCTTGATTTTGTCTACCTTTTATACCTTTTCTTCCAAGTTTTCACATAAGTTGTTAAATCACTATTCTGCTTCATGGTGTATATATATACAGCATTTGTATGGTTGAGTGGTTCAACCCTAGAAAGGTCATAGTTTCACCTCATCTCAACTAATTCACAGTTCTTTATCTGTCTAACCAGGGGTCATCGCCTATTCCATTGGCATCGCCTGGGCCGCCCAGGATGAGCTGGAGTACATAGCCACAGATCCGGACAGAGACCACTCCTTCTTTGTGGATGAGTTCGATAACCTCTATAAATATGTGCCGAAAATCATCCACAACATCTGTCAGGAGTTTAATTCTCAGCCAAGGAACTAAGACAGATCACATGTTGTATGTGACAGGGAGGGATAGGATTTGGTCATTTGGCTCCATCAAAAGAAAGGTTGGGATTGAATTTATCATGACAATCGTAAAAGCATTTACCTTTTGTAATCTTTGTGGCCTTACACTTTTGGCTCTGTGGCCTTACTGGGAGAAGATCTGGGATTTATCCCACAGTTTTGTCTTTTTTTTTTTCAAGCTGGAGCTTCTCCTGGCAAAGATGTTTGGGGTAGGGATAGGCTTTGATTTTCGAGTCTTTTGAAGAAGCTATGCAGTTTGCATAGCTCCACTGAGTGCATCCTGATTACCTGATTGAGAGGCCTAGGGGGTTTAACAGCTAGCCTGCTGTATACCGTACAAAGGTTGATATATTTAAATAGTAAGTACAGTACTGATATATCTATTCAGAGAAAGACATATGGCAAAATTTTTGCTAGCCTTATATCTTACATAGATGAGGGTGCTATACTGTTGTCGTTGTTCATTTTATCAAATGGCTTGCCTTATAAAAACAAGTGATTTCTATTAAATAGCATCCTGTTTTACAGACTTTTTATTTTTAAAAAAAATTCAAAAATTGAATTACTGTACATGGGCCTTTGACTTGTCTACACATGGATGATATTTTATGCATATTAAAATTAATGTGCATATTAAATCTGCATATTAAAAATATAAAGTATTAATACTAATTAAAACACCAATGCTAATGTAAGATCCATTTCTGAGCACAGAGATACTTTTTGTCCATTTTGTCGAATGGATCTAAGAAATGACCGACGGGATGCCAGTTGGTAATCAATTTGAAAAAAGTGATCAAACATTCCTACTTGGCATATTCAAAGAAAATACACTCATGTCTTTTTTGTCTTTTTTTCCATGGTCAGATATTTAATGCTCCTCTTTTTGTAACTGTTGCCCTATTTGTATATACATATGGCCATTAAAATGAAACCTTTGTTAATTTTAATTTTATAAGTTGCAGAGATAACTGATCCCTGTTTTAACACAATTTGTAATAAAAGGAGTTATTGAAAACCTGCCACTGGAGTGGATTCCTGACCAAGATTAATATGAAAATTAATATGCAACTGTATATATTTGTACACACACAAACACACACACACACAGAACTATCCTTTTATAAAGCTAATAAAATGGGCCGTAATATTAGACTAAATACAAAATACAGTAATACGGTAAATAGTGATTTTATGTATTTTATTATGTGCACTGACATGCCATTCCCAGACCTCTCATTGAACCCCAGTATTACATTTAGTTGCCTTACCTTATCACTTGCTTTGTAATATCTTAATCACAAATATTATTATTTTACTGCATTATTGTTTGCTTGCATTTATTGTAATACTACATTTTGTTTTTCAGAGAAAATTATTGTTAGACTACAATTCATCTTTGTTAACTGTATGTCTTTTAAAAGTCTTTATATAACCCAGTATGCATCAAATATACAGCTGTACTAGCACCACAGTACTTCGCTTAATCATTGCAATCTGTGTAAAAATAAATGTATGAGCCTAGAGGGGACATTAATGGAGTCACAGCTCATTGGCCCCTTCTGCTTGCTTCAAAATTCTTCTAGTGCCAAGAAAGTTGTCCAAATTGTTTTCTACACTTATAAAACCTGATTTACTGATGTCAAACATGGTTATAGACTTCAGCCTGAAAATACAGAAGACATCAAAAGTATTCCATTGTGTTTGTACCACCCAACTATTTGAAAAAGCCACATAGATATATGCAGTAAACACTGGGAGGAGGTTAATATGAGGGTGAGAATGATTTCCTCTGCAGCTGCATGCAGACTCATGGGCTGGAAATAGGAAAGCAAAAGGTCCCAGGAAACAGGAGGAATGTTATTCACAGTGTAACAAAAAGGGCTCTATTGTGAAGAACCATACTCATGGTTTCACAAGCAGCAGAACAGTGGCAGAGGAACAGAAGATGGAGAAGCACACAGAGTGCAAATACTTGCAAGCCCCAGAAATACAATGAGATCAATTTCAAACACTTTACTTGAGTTAAAGTTTTTTTAAAAATTACATGTGTATGGAGATCTCCCCTAGTCAATTATCTGCTTTACTCCATACAGAGAAGACCCCAAAACACTTCTCTACTTTAATCAATACAGAAAATACCCCTAATCACTTCTCTCCCTTACTTCACACAGAGACAACCCCTAAACATTTTTATACTTTACTCAAAAATAGAGGAGACCACTCCTCACTTTCCTATACTTCATACATAGAAGACCCCTAATCACTTCTCTATTTAACTCCATACAGAGAAGACCCCAAAACACTTCTCTACTTTAATCAATACAAAAAAAGGCCCCTAATCACTTCTCTCCCTTACTTCACACATAGACGACCCCTAAACATTTTTATACTTTATTCAAAAACAGAGAAGACCCCTCATTGCTTCTGTACTTTATTCTATTCAGAAAACCCCCTTAATTACTTCTCTATTTTACTCCATACAGAGAACAGAGGGGGCGGGGTTGCTGCATGCATCCAATATCTCGTCCTTTTAAGGGGTGTTGGTGTTTGGAAACCCCTGTTGAGTCTTGAATCCTTCGCTACAGAATCCACTCCACTTAATCCCTAGAAAAATACACACACCGCTGGAAATCTGCTCTAGGTTTTCCTCCAACACACCACATGTCACTGAAGTGAATAATCAGTGTATAGACAGGTTGCTCGGATTTCAAGTTGTGTGTGTGTTCTTCTATCGATTATTTGGAGTGGATTATTTCACGAAAGATTCAAAATTCAACAGGGCTGGGTGAACTAATTATTTATGTTAAATGTGTGGGTGGGAGGTTTCAAACGTATATTTATGAAATGTGAGTGGGAAACGTCCCCCTTTGATTGAATGGTGGCGTTGCCCATGCTCCATACAAAAAAGCCCCCTACGCACTTCTCTACTTTACTCAAAAACAGAGAGGCCCCCTAGCACTTATATTCTTAGCTCCATTAAACACAATTTACTTAACATGTGCTTAACTCTACCTTAATTTACCCCTGAAAATATGCCAAACACCTGAATTCGAATTAAGTGGCCATTATTCAGTAAACCGTTACCTTAATTTTACCTTAAAAGTGGATTTAAGGTGTGAGTGTGAAACCCCTTAATCCTAAACATAAGACGTTTTCTTCAGGAGGCTCAGTTATTTAAGGGCCAAATTTTTAAAATAAAGGAAAAATTCAGTAGTTTTACACCTTAATCAGACTTAATCTGTGCACTTTTCCATACTTTCCTGGAAATTAAGGTAAAAATTAAGGTTATGTTTAGGGGTAAAATTAAGGGGTTTGGTTTCATAGGGATACAGAAAACCCCCAGTCACTCCTCAAGTTTAATGCATGCAGATAAGTCCTGTTCTATCTGTACTTCCCATCTCTGCAGAAGTATTGGAGGAAAGCATCTTGCTTTCATAAACTTCATTTATTTAACCATTTTTTATACAAATCGTAATTTGTCATTACCAGAATCTTAGAGGTTTTTGGTGAAATTGTATCCACATATTGCCTTCCATATATTCAGATGTGCTGTAATTATCTGTAAATATTTCCTCATGGTGTGGGCCTGAATATCTGGCAAGATCTGTGTCAAATTAAACATGCTAAACTATGTCTTTGCTGCCCAAGCCAGCTGCATCACATCTTCGCTGCTACAAAGGGCTGTTTACATCCTGTCAACTTCTCCTTTAATCACTTGTAACTCTATTCACTCCCACAGTTGTGTTGCTCAACCACACTTCAGTCTCAAGAAAAACAGGATCTTCTGTAGGACAACTATAGGAAAATTACCTGGAGCATATTGCTTTAGACTTCTATATTGTACTTCACAAGTATTACAAATTATTACAGGATAGTATGAAAGGAACCTTACAGGAGGTGAAAATAATGCAGATAAGGGTAACGCCCCTGTGCCTGTATCTTGGGCACACTAATTGATGTGTACTCTTTATATCTCTAAGGGACGCCTCAGTTTGGATAAACAACTGACAGCAAGATATACGTGATTGTCGATGTACAGTTTTAGTCTATGCTCTATTAGTTAAGACCTGAAGGAGTTTATGAAGCAGTCACATAGTAAGGAAAATGGTCTCACTACAGTGAATAAAGGAAAATACAGGACTTTACTAGCCAACAAATATTACACAGAAATAAACTACATTACATCATACCTTCAATGTCAACTTATACACTTACAAGACGTAAATAATAATAGTAATCATGGAATTTATCCACCACTGCCCACTTGAGGGCTAAAAACTCAAGTTGGTGTATGTGATACTTCTGCCATAAAGCCATCTGTCCATCGTGGACCAAATGGTTCAGACTCCTTGTAATAGCGTTGGACTTTCACAACACTCAGTTTTTTGTCTTTCCTCACTGGAGGGTACCCCTTGGTCAGATCTGTAAGCCGCTTCCCGATGGAGGAATAGTTGACTATAAATCTGCAGTAATAACCACAGAAACCGAGGAATGACCTCAACGACCGTAAGTCAGTGGCCAGTGGCCACTGGGTTACAGCTTCCACCTTTGATGGATCTGGGGCTATCCCATCAGCCGACACTATATGACCTACATATATCACTCTGGGCTGACAGAATTGACACTTGTCCAGTGAAACCGTGATGCTGGCCTCATCTAAGCGATCTAAGACTTTCAGGAATCTTTTCTCATGTTCTTCCAAAGTGGCACCAAACACAATCAAGTCATCAAGATAAACAAGAACTTGTAACAAGTTCATGTCCCTTACAGCCTTCTCCATTAAGCGCTGAAAGATCGTGGGAGCTCCCATCACTCCCTGCGGCATACGCTCAAATTGGTAAAAGCCTAAAGGACAAATAAAAGCAGTTTTCTCTTTGTCCTCCTTGCCCTTAGCTATTTGATAATAGCCGCTACGAATGTCTAAAAGAGAGAACCAATGGCTTCCCGCTAAACAATCCAAGGCATCATCGATGCGTGGTGTAGAGTACTGATTTGGAATTGTCTTTTTATTTAGAGTCTGGTAGTCAATACACATCTGAACATTACCATCTTTCTTTCTCACAATCACTATAGGTGATGCATATGGACTTCTTGACTCTTTTATCACTCCTGCAGCTAGCAGGTCTTGGAGGTGCTTTTGCACATCCTCTATGTCAGCGGGCACCAGACGCCTAGACCTCTCCAGAAAGTGTCGGGGGTCAGACAGACGGATGTGATGCTCCACACCTTTAGCTAAGCCAACGTCCCACTTATGAAGTGAAAATGCGTTACGCCGGCTACACACCTTCCTCCTCAGCCTCTCTTTCCACTCCTCAGATATAGGAGAATCACCAAAACTGATCGGAGCAGGATTCACTCTGTCAGATGATGTTTTGTGACTTTTCATCAATGAGCTAGCCAACTCAGCTGTCTGAATTCTACCAAAAGGCGTTCCTCGAGGTATATTAACCTCTCTCCTAGTATCATTCTGTATTAAGAGAAACAGTTTGTAACAATCACACTTGCTACAAAATCACTGGCACCTGATCAGGTGTTTTAGGACCCGGACAGATCAATGCCAACACTGACAGTGTCTCTGTTTTACCAACAAGTTCCTTTGGGAACTGCATGTCCAACACAACATGCCCTAAATATGGGTAACTAGTATCGCTAAGTCCCCAAATGACTAATCCAGACACAGGTTGGATGGGTATACCTATTAAATGTCTTTCACACGATTTCTCAAAAATTATGGTCACTTATGACACACTATCTGAAATCGCGGTGCATGGGTGACCATTCACTCGAACTTGTACCATAGATGGGGGAACAATGAGACTCTCAGGGAAAGAGACAGCCTGCTTCTGCATGTTTCTTGGAATAACAGTGAGTGGTTTCACTCTTAAAGTCGCCATTAGGAACACGCCTGTCTTTGGCTCTATTAAGTAAAGCTATAAGTCTCCTAATCACCTCGCCTAGGAGAAACACAGTCAGTAGACATAGTCCCGACAGCAGCCACTGTAGCAGCTGGTGCCTCTACTTAGCTTCCCTAACAAGTAACGTCTGATTTAATCTTTTCATTCTCTTACCTAAAGAAACAGAGTTTTCGGTGCCTGAGTGGGCTACCTGTGAAACTGACATGCCATCAGCCCCCTTGCTAACTGAAGCCTGTTTCTTACTCATCTCAATCACTTGGGTCCTCAAGGCTTTGAAATCAGCCTTCAGCCCCTCAAGGTCCACTACTGTTTCAACTGGTTAATCTCAAAGCTGCAACATTACAAACCCGAGCATTCACTCTTTGCCGGGATTGCTGATGCTCTTCCTCTGTTCTAATATCAGAGTGCAAACTTGGGAGAATTACTCTGTCTCTCCTTTAGTCGTAGCTGCAACAACATCAAATCGGAGTCAATCGCCCCATGAAGCAACTGTTTGACCCTAACTCTGTCTCTATCTTGAGGTGAAACTGCACCTTTTTTCACCAATGCAGCCAGAAAAAGTTCAAGCCTACGAACATAGTCTGACAGTTTCTCACTAACCTTTTGCTGTATAAGACGAAAAGAGAAATAAAGGTCTTCAGCAGGCTCAGCTGAACCAAATACACTGTCTAGTGCATAAAGAATCTCTTCAGCATTGGCACCTTGCTGACTGAGGTGTAGTGACTTCACCACTTCCAAAGCAGGGCCGAGTGAACACTCTAAAATATGTTGCTTCATCTCTTGTTCAGCTAGTCCACTCTCTTGAAACATCAATGATGCCTGCTCAAAACAATATTCCATAGACTCCTATCCAGTGGGTGTGGGAGTGATACCTGAGAAAATCCAAAGGTGACGGTACTCATACCCGTCAGTCTGGCTTTTACTAGTTCGACTGACTACATCAAACATCGCACGCAAGACTGACTCATCCAGCTCACACATAGATGAAGAGGGACGGTACAAACCTTCTAAGTCAGCTAGAGTCTTATCCTCAGCTGTTAAAAACCCTTTCAACTTAGCTGAAAACTCATCAGATGCATCAGAATTATGATCAGCGGTCACAATCTTCCACACTGCACCACTATCCTCCAATTTAACTTCAGGGGGAACCAAGCGTGGATTGATGTATTCACTGCATTCACAAGGAACTAACAGACCAGCAATATCACTGCTAAATTTTCTACCCCTTACCCTCACACGTCCCCATCATCAGACAGTGTGTAGGGCATCCTCAATCTGGCTCACTGCTAGCTCTTTACTGACACCGACCACTAATTTGGCATGACTACTATCAAAGCCTTCCACTCGGCACCACTTAGTTAACTCCATTTGAAACTTAGCCTGGTAGCCTACATTCACAATGTGTAATGTCGTTAAATATTACGATTAATTAAACTAAGACAATAAAAACACCTTCAGGTAGTACTAGAGTGAAGAAACTTAGACTCTCAAACTCTACCATCCTAGCGGTGCCTCCATTTTGTGTAATGCCCCCGTGCCAGTATATTGGGCACACTAATTGAAGTCTTCTCTTTATATCTCTAAGGGACGCCTCAGTTCGATAAACTAGCAACAGCACGATATATGTGACTGTCTATGTAGAGTTTTAGTCAATGCTCTATTAGTTAAGACCTAAAGGAGTTTATGAAGCAGTAACATAGTAAGGAAAAAGTTCTCACTACAGTGAATAAAGGAAAATACAGGACTTTACTAGCCAACAAATATTACACAGAAATAAATTACATTACATCATACCTTCAACATCAACTTATACTCTTACAAGACATAAATAATAAATTCTAAGCTGGCAAAATGAACTAAAGTCCCACAAACCCTAGTTGCAGGCCTGTTTTTTGTGGCTTGAGTGTGGCGAAAACACCACAACCTGTCTGTTTCACTCCAGGAGCAAATAAACACAGCGCTGTCTGTACTCCTTGGGGTTCGGGTGGGAAACTGGCTCGTGAAGTTGCGTTGACACGGGAACACTGGTGGATGCGCTGTCGTCCTGCGAACTCTGTCTCATTTTTAGAAAAATGCAGTGTGAGTAAGCTATGCTTGAAGATAAAGTGGCGGCTCGGCATCCCTGAGTTATTAAGCAAAAAGTCATTAAGGAAAAATAATTAACATATTGTGGCGAGCGAGCGAGTAAGTGGATGGATTCTGGATATTCTCAGCCAAGTTGCTTTATTTATTGTCGGCCGCTTAGCCTTCAATACTACAATACAAGGTGAGATGTGCTCCACCACCTGGTCAAGGCGAGTGTCACACCTGCTCCAACAGTGTTCCACCTGCCACCCCACCCGTGCCACTAAATCGCCAGGGGAGGGTGACTGGCAGAACACCGCCTCTACATACAAAATAACACACATTTCAAACCATACACCCCATTAACAACCCACACATAGGCTTCTCCCACTTAACCCCGGTTCCCAACACACACAGCTAGATGCTAAGCTGCCACTTACTCCCCTGCAAAGGCTCATGGGAGCCAGTTCTGTCTGCCGGCTCATCACAATATCTACAAGAAACATAATACAGGGCTACATAAGTACTGCTGAAAAACAGCTTTTGTTGGTCACTGGTTTCAAAAACTGCCTATGGTGGTTACTAGAATTACAGCTGGTCTAGGATTTTACGGTGGTCTTGGTGACATCCAGCTGTAGGTGACAACATTCATTATGCTTGGGCTGGTTAACGTGTTCATGTTGGTCAACTATTCTGAACTAGAAGAACGGTACATTTTGAGCAGCGATACAAGCATGTGTGTTGTCACCATTCATCCAGAGGGGGGCGTGTCCCCCTCACATTTCATAATTATCCTTTTGGATCCCCCCACATTTAATATAAATAATTAGTTGACCAGTGCTCTTGAATCTTGAATCTTTCACGAAAGAATCTACTCCACTAAATCAATAGAAGAATACACACACCGCTGGAAATCCGAACAGCCTGTCTCTTCACTTGCATGGGGTGAGTTAGACGTGAGCACCCAAACCCCGCCCCCATGTCCAAACTCCGCCCCAATAATAAAGAATGAAGACTGTACCACTGTTTTATTGTTTGATGTAAGAAAGTATGTTTAAAAGTAAGTTAGCATTGCTGGAGTTATTAGCTTCTAGATCAGTGGCCAGTGGCGTAACTATAGCAGGTTCAGCAGGTGCAGTCGCACGTGGGGCTGAGATCTCTCGTTCAGAACGTGTGTTATAACGGCCCATGCATTAAAAAAGAGACGGATTTAAATCGGGCTCAGGCCGAAAATTACAGTTAATGTGTTGGGCCGGGATGCACGGGCTCGGGTCGGATTTCGTTTTTTAGGCCCGATCTAAGCTCTGATGTGAATTAAATGTATCTAGAGTGGACAAAAGTTTTAGGACACCGACAAAGTCTATCATATCTTTTTATAAGCAGCCTTTCCCATATTCATGCAAAAAGTCTGATCCTTGTTCTGATTTGGTTGTGTAGACTATATTTGTTTAGGATTTTTTTTTAATTCAGGTGAGTTCAGGCCCACACACTGAAGGTGAAGAATTTTACCAGTTTTACAAATGTGGGTTTTATGGCAACAGACACACATATTTTCACATTGTACACATTGTATTTGCACTTTTAGTGATGGGGTGTTCATTTATTTTATTAAAAAATGTGTGTGTGTACATCTAAGTTCTAACATAGTTGGCAAAACAAATGTTGTAAATTCAAATCAGAGTGTTTTCCATGTCTGGAATGGATGTACAGTATTCTTGAGCCTAAGGTAATCAGATAACCTTATTTGAATTGGGAATAGGTTTGACTGATATTTTAGATTTTGTCTATATATGTACTTATACGATTTTCACTTAATAAAAAAGACTAAAATAAAGCTTTCATTGACTAAAACTAGACTAAAATGTCATGAGATTTCATCGACTAAAAGTAGATGAAAATAGTCGTGGATCATTATGACTAAAATAAGACTAAAATGCTCAGACTTTTAGTCGACTAAAACTTGACTAGACTAAAAAGAGACTGGACGTGACTAAGACTAAAAAAAACTAAAATGACAGCTTGATGCAAAGACTAGACTAAAACTAAAATTAAAACAGACGGCCAAAAACAACACTAATCAGAACTAAAACATCCTCGGGATAAATTTGAAACAGTATAAGGCCCGAATTTTCGCACCTGGGCCCATGACTATGTTGTTACACCACTGTCAGTTGCTGTAGAACCAATCAAGCAATCATGAAACACAGGAA
Source organism: Rhabdalestes septentrionalis (assembly GCA_037832545.1). NCBI lineage: Eukaryota > Metazoa > Chordata > Actinopteri > Characiformes > Alestidae > Rhabdalestes > Rhabdalestes septentrionalis. Next base: position 3,848,233 of record JBBMFX010000080.1, on the reverse strand, counting down.
GCATTCCTAATGTATGATGCATGCTGGGTTTTTTATTAGTTTTTTAACAGTAAAGAACGAAAACATTTAAAGGATGTAATACTGAGTGACAGATTCTGGCATGTATAGATAAAATTTATGAACAATAGTATTGAGACCATTACAGCAACATGAATTTTAATGACATTGTCTTCAAAGACATAGACTTTGATTATGAGTTGGTCCCTCCCTTAGGAGCTAAAACAGCTTCCGCTCTTCTTGGAAGGCTTTCCACAAGACTTTTGGGTGTTTCTGTTGGAATTTTTGTCCATTTCTTTGAGCATTCATGAGGTCAGGCATTGATGTTGAATGAGGCCTGGCTTGCAATATTCGTTCCAGTTCATCCCAAAGGAGCAGAATGGAGTTGAGGTCAGGGCTCTCTGTGGACCAGTCAAGTTCTTCTGCACTGAACTCAACCAACCTTGCCTTTTTGGACCTTTGTGCATTGGGGCACAGTCATGCTGGAATAGAAAAGGGCCTTCCCCAAACTGTGTCAACAAATTTGGAAGCATGGTCCTGGAAGCATGGTGCAAAATGTATTGGTTATAATTCGGATAAATTGGGGTAAGGGGCCTCGCCCAAACCATGAAAAACTGTTGTGTCCCTTTATTTCTGTCCATGTAATATGCCTATATTAGGATACTGGCCTCAGTATTTGCAGGGAACTCTTGGAAACTGCACCCAAACATGGAGCCTCAGTCTCCGCCCCATTCTCTCTCCCGTACACGTTTTTCCACCCCTTCTCTTCCAACCTCCCCACTTTGACTGTTGTGAAATAGAGGTCTGCAGAGTTCATCCACACACTTTTGAAGGTACGTTACACTGTTACTCGTCATGTGTGTAGCTTAAGAATGAAGGCTTCTTGTTTTTTTTGGTAGCGTGAGGATGGTGTTTCTTGTCAGAATTGGGGTTTAATAAGCTGAAAAAAACAGAACTCCACCCCAGTTACAGCGTCGAAATGCTCATG
>JBBMFX010000080.1:3807976-3823500 GCA_037832545.1 Rhabdalestes septentrionalis | reverse complement strand
AATTACCATTACACGCGCGTGTTTAATTACCATTACACGCGCGTGTTTAATTACCATTACACGCGCGTGTTTAATTATCAGACTCGCATTTTCAGTCTCATAGTGGGGAAGCTGGTGGAGACTTGGCTGACTATTGCATTCACCTTGTTTCCCAAAAAATGCCCAATTATGCAAATAGTTATTAGATTCTTATAACAAGCCTGGAGGATGTCAGAGTTTGTCGGCATATCCAATGTTTTCTGAAAGGCTTTACACTTTTTACATACAATTTGATTGCACGAGCTCAGGTTCAGATGTTGGTTCTACATTAAAAATTCCTTTACTTGGAAAATAACTCAAAAACCAAAATCAAGTGTATAGAAGAAGCCAGTGGGTGTATGCTTTAGGTAATTAGTTCGAATGCTAGTGATGTGAGTTATGTAGGTTAAGAAGTTTCCAACAGGGAGCTGCAGATGTAACATATAACACGGACTTAAAATGTGTTCCAGGTGCAGAAAGTAACCCTCAGACTCTGCTTTTCTCTGCCACGTGCCCTCAGTGGGTTTACGAAGTGGCCAAGAAATACATGCGCTCCCAATATTTTCATGTGGACCTCATAGGCAAAAAAACTCAAAAGGCAGCCACTACAGTCGAGGTGAGTGTTTATGCTGATGCGATTGGATTTACCATCTCATGCCCACTTAATTTTTTTTTTGTTTTCTTCAGCACTTCAGACATAAAGCAATGGGCATAAGCAATTTTCCTTTTTTCATAAATGTTAATATTCTGTGTTAGTTCATTTTAATAAAGTTCTGAGGAATTGCCAAGCCCATGCAAATTATCTGACAACCTGAGACTGTTTCCTTAAATGATACCTGGTCCAACCAGATGTCACTGAAGAATGAGGATGTGTGGGGGTGGTGAAGTGGGGTTATCTTTTTCTCAGGAATCGCTAGATCACTCATTTGGCATTGTGCCAGTTAAATGGTAACCCACGCATCACTTTGTGTCATAGTGTTGATTGATTTTTGTGGTGGTGTTTTTTCAATGCATTTCCTTTGAAGTCTGTGGTGTTCTTGTACTTACTAAAAGGGGGCTTGAATTTAGTTTTTGGTACACTCTCAGGTTTCTTGCAAAAAGTGGCGCTCACTACATCTGAGACTTGTTTTCTTGCAAAATTCCAAAAATCCCATTTCATTAAGTATAACTCCTCAATCATCCGGTCCTACAAGGAAAAATGCAGTAGTGCAAATCTATTTGTCTTTTATTGCCAAATAAATGTTTTCTGTTACTGAAAGGGCAGTTAAGGCTTTCTCCTTCAAAGTTCTCATCTCTCCAATGTTCCATAGCACCTGGCCATAGCGTGTCACTGGTCTCAGAGGGCAGCGGTCATTGGTGACGTAGTTCAGGTCTACAGTGGCAGCCATGGTCGCACTATCGTCTTCTGTGAGACCAAAAAGGAAGCTCATGAGCTTTCTATGAACCCCTCCATCAAACAGGTCTATTACTAATGTCACTGTTTTTTTCCCTGCTATTTAAGCATACTGGGTTTGGCCGGCATCGTTCACAGATTACTTTTTTTTTTTTTTACTGTAGAGTACTCAGTCTTTGCATGGAGACATTCCTCAGAAACAGAGAGAGACGACTCTGAAAGGCTTCAGGAATGGCACCTTTGAAGTCTTGGTGGCTACCAACGTGGCTGCTCGGGGCTTGGACATCCCAGAAGTTGATCTGGTTGTACAATGTTCACCTCCCAAGGTAAGAAAACCTGCAGTTTTGTTTATTCTTAATACAACATTCAGGACAAATCTAAAATGAAGAAAATGCTATAGTGCATATGCCCTATACCTTAGATTTTCATACGCATTGTTTAAATTTGACATGGTTTGACATCAAGTCTGACCTGCATTATTTAGGGTAAAATAGTTTTTATTAATGTGAATGCCTTCATTTATTAAGCAGAAATAAAAAGCCCAAAGCAAACATTAAAATATACTAGTTTGGCTCTTTTTTTAAATTGGGTTATAAGTTTGTTGTTGTTTAATAGAGTCTTGTAAGGTTTGCTTTAATGGTCTGTTTAATTATTTTGTTTGTCTTCAGGATGTCGAGTCTTATATTCACCGCTCTGGGCGAACTGGCAGAGCTGGAAGAACGGGTGTCTGTATCTGTTTCTATCAGCGAAAAGAAGAGGACCAACTTAGATACGTGGAGCAGAAAGCTGTGAGTCTCCATCAGCCATTGCCCTCTTTAATTGGAATCTCATTTTACTCACAAGATTGAAACATGCATTCTTTTTTTTTTCTTTTTTTTTGTCTACTAGTGTATTACCTTCAAGCGTGTTGGTGTTCCAACTGCTAATGACATCATCAAATCCTCCAGTAAAGATGCTGTCAGGTGATCTTACACACGCCCTCATCGAATTAGAGCAAGAATTGCCATTGACATTGTTTCCACAACTAAAATTCTCTTACAAGTTTCTAGGATTTGTAACTAAAATTAATTAAGTGGTTTATAACAGAAACTAACCACATAAAACAGTGTATCCACAGGAAAATAGATGGAACCAAGAATGCGCTGTTAATGTCTTTGATAAATGTCATTAATGGAATATAAGGGGTTACAACGGTTTTGACTCAATCCCACCCGACTTTACCCGGTTAGCCTCGTACTTACGGACAACATTGGTGAACTTGTTTTGTCGTGCGCAGCTGAAGAATATGCATTGGCGCGTTGTGTGAGTGAGGGAGTTTACCTTTTCCTTTTGTGTGTCTTAGAGTGTATAGAGTATATAACTAGGATGTGTTTCAGCTTGCACCAAAATTCAGCTTACATCACTATTGAAGAAATGATTCTGTGTCATAACTAAAGAACTCGCCGTACTCACCATTTTTCAGCATCTGTAATGTGTGGTTGATTTACTATTAACTCATTTTAATTAATATTTTCCTATACATTTTCCAAACTTTAAATTTGAAAACACTCAACACATTTAAAATGGAAGCAACCTGAGAGTTGCTGAATTAAACCAGAAAATCTAAATGGTTATTATAGTAATTTTAGTGCGATAAAGATGTGACGGATGGACATTAAGTTAATAAAATTGGGGTAATTCTTTAACAGACAAATCTGTTACACTTGGGTTGATCCTTATAGGTACCTGGACTCTGTACCCACGGCTGCTGTGGAGCATTTCCGCTCAGCTGCGGAGAATCTGATCAAAGAGCGAGGCCCAGTGGAGGCATTGGCAGCGGCTCTGGCTCACATATCCGGAGCCACTAGTCTAGAACAGAGGTCCCTCCTGAATTCTGATGCTGTAAGTGGGCTTTGCAACACTGCATGTATGATGGAATGTAAATAAAATGCATCTACATTCTAGATTATAAAGCATATGACAAAAAATATTCCCAGCTGTTCTGATACGGGTTCCCACTGCTTTATGATTTAAATTAGGGTCGGGCAACTCCTGTACTGAAGGGCCAGTTTCAAGCACAGTTTGATAGTCTTCAAACACATTCACTAAACCTGACAATTAACTTGTGAGGTGAACCAGGTGTTTCACCAAAAGGGAAATCACCAAAAAATGCTGGACCCCACCCTCCAGGGCCGACGTTACCCACCCCATTTAAATGATGTCCTTTCTGGCAATTTTGTCAATGTAGATACAGTTTCATTTTAAGCTTTTAACTTTGTGTACATTGGCTTATATTCACATTTACAGGCTATAAAGTAGTTTTAAAAGAAACAAATATTGTTTGTTTTGTATTTCTTCAAATTGTGGAAATAAACCCCCTTCATGCTTTACTTGTGATTTTCCTTTAGGGTTTTACCACTTTAGTTCTTGAATGCTCTCAGGAGATGCATAATATTGGCTTTGCCTGGAGGGGCCTAAAGGAGCAACTTGGGGATGAGATAGACGACCAGATCAGAAGAATGACATTCCTCAAAGGTCGAAAGGTGTGTTACATAGCTTTCTGACATTCAGGTGTTGTATAATAAAAGTTGGTTTGAGTTGGAAAATGGGTTCTGAATGGATTTTTTATCTTTTTTTAGGGGGTCTGTTTTGATGTCCCTGCTGAGAAGTTGAAAGAAATCCAGGTATGGGGATGCTGTATATGTGGGATGGGTGTTGACAGAGAGCCAGATTGCAGTTGTTGCACAATTTGATACCACAAGTGAAGATCACTGAAAAAAGTCTAAAGTCATTTGTGCATCTAGACGCTATAAGAGCGCTTGGGGTTCATTTGTCAAGCTGATGGACGCTCTCACTTCTGTTTTGAAAGCCTAACCTTATTCAACCTAGCTTCTTTAAGCTCAAGTTATGGGCCTCTAATTTCCCTTTGGAGGACATAGATCAGAGTCCTAACTGCTGTCAAAACAAGTCAATCTGAATTAAACTTCTCTCCTAGCTATCAAATATAACGCTGAGCTATTCTGTACGTGGGGCTTCCACAGAACAAATGGCATGATGGACGACGCTGGCAGCTAACCATCGCCACTGAACTGCCTGAGCTGGAGGAGAGCTTGCGTAACCGTGGCGACCGGGCATCTGGAGGGTTTGGCGGCAGGGGCGGAGGCCGAGGCCGAGGCGGATTCCGAGGGGACAGGAAAAGCTTTGGCAGTAGCAGAAGAGGAGGAGGAGGAGGAAGGGGTGCAGGAAGGGGTGGTGGTCTGAAGCGAGGTTTCAGCCAAGCTTTTGACTATTAAATATCAGCCCTTATGTTTGGACTTTTGGCTTCTCCTTTACTAGTGTTAGGGTGATCAGACATTGCCCTTCGCTGGAAAGTTACTTTTTGAACCCTGCTCAGTGAAATATCGTGATTGCTTTGCAATTGTTTGTATAAACAGCCCTATGTAAGCCCATTCACATGAATGTGATCTCCAATTAAAGTGGTCTTAATACAACTTTCTGTTTTGTTTTTTTTTTCAGGGAAATGCTTTGTCAAAACATTTGTTTACATAAGTCAACATAATTTCCAATAATAACGTTTATTGTAAAACCAATGAAGGACTCAAAGTAAGTCACTGGGAAACTGGGTATCAAGCTCCTTTGTGTTCTAGGAGAACCTACACTTGCACCACTATGTGGTTCACTGGAAGTCTAAACAGGGATCAGCATTTTGCTTAAACTTAAAGCTTAAATCTGTATAGAAATTGATGTTGTGTGTAATTGGGTTAGAGCATTTCAGTCTCAGGTCTAAGTCCAAGGAGCTTGATCCGTTTCACCCAGCTTTTAAAATTCATATAACATGGTTACATTTCCATAGCATTCCACATTACCAGCACTCATAATATTCAGTCCTATTTAGCCTACCAGCTGGTCAGGAGAAATATCAAGTTATTATTACCTCTCACAATCCAATTGTTTATGCTCGCAATAGGCTGTAGGCATTACTATTTCTGAGTGGTGTCGGGGCAGAGTGTGTAAGATCTCTGCTGGTTGTCTCATGTAAACTGACTTGTGATACTGTGATTGTGATGGTCTGTCTGGAAGGGATAGCCTGGACAATCCAACGTTTCATCTGAAATAAGACAAGTATGAAATTGTGGTTATATTATTTCTTTTTTTTTTTTTAAGAACCCAATCTGAAGTTTGTCAAATTATGCTCTAACGAACATTGATACAAATCTTACTGTTTCTCACACCAGGAAACGTACTGCAACGGCTGGTTATTATACATTTTCAAATGGATTTTTTTTTTCAAATGGTTGTCTTACAGATAACTCATGTAGTGCACTTTATGTAAACGTACAAAGACATTGCATCCAGGAATTTGGTGCTCTCCAGCCTCTTTCATGTTCATGCAAGGGGTTCCAGTGTTCAAGGTTTTGTAGATGGTCTACTATCTGCGTAGCAATAGAAAAATGTCAAATGTACAATGCAACATTTTTCAACCGTGTAAACCTGGAGTAGTACACTTGACACCTTTTGGAGAACAATGTTGTCCAAGTTAAATGTAGGTCGACAGAATTTTTTCTGGTGTTTGTAATCTATCTATTGAATGCATGCAAGCTTGTGAGCAGTCATCACTTAACCTCTACTGTCACAGTAACGTTAATGTCTAAGTAATGTAGCTACCACATTCTTTAATTTTGTTCATTTCTATTCTATTGTAAGCCACAAGTTAAAGAATGGATTACTTTTAATTGTTGTACAGAGATTCATGTACTTTCAGCAGCCTGGAGTAAGCAATGTGTGTGGGGACGGTACCTTGATCGGGGGTACCTCAGTGATGACACCTCTTTTCCACTGCACTGGTTCCCGTGCCGGTTCCAAATTTTGGAACCAGTGCGCACTTTTCCACAGAAAAGTAATTGGTGGCGGTGCCCCAAAACGTGCACCGAAGCGACCCCTAAACTTTGCTGGTCAACCAGCGAGAACCCATGATGTCACGAGCGGTGGGCGGAATTATCGTTGTAATCGTTGTCTATATCGATCTCATTTCACGGTAATAACCCGCTTAATAAACTCTGGAGTCTCTGGATACTGAAATCATTCCTTAAAGTTTGGAGGATAACCAGCTCGAACTGAAACCAGCCATATCTGTTTCTGTTTGGTGGGCGTGGCCTGTGACGTTTCATCGTGCGACTTCCGCTGAGCTCCTGTCTAGTGGAAATGCGGGCCGGTTCTCGGTTGGGTTTGGTTGGTTGTCAGTTCAGCACCGGAACCGGCACCAGCACCAGTGCAGTGGACAAAGCTGTACTGGGATTCATACCCACAATCTTCTGATTGCAGGGGCAACTCCTTAAACACTCGGCCACCAGCTGTCCCGAAAAACCAGTATGGAAAGGGACAGGGCCTTCAGTGAGGACTTTAAAAATAAAGTGTTACACTAGCATTTTACACACTACACACTAATTCAACTTTGGTTGGACATTATTGTTTTCTTGGTGAACAGGCTTTTCCTTTTCTAAATACATTTAGTGCTGTCAGTTATTTGACAATCACCTTGTAGTTATCTTTGACTATTCTTTTGTAAAGTGCTCTGGGGCACAAACAGATTAGTTAACAGAGCTTGAATATCAGTGTAAGGATACCTTACTTGAAATTCAGGTTTTCCCAATGTTGTGCTTAAGTCACTTGCCTTTAACACAGCCTCTCTCTGCTCGTGGTCTTCCATTGTGTTAGCTTGCGTTTCTGTTGAAGAGTTAAAATTTATATTAAGTTCTGTGCATTGATTCATGGATCTCTAGTTCTGCATCTGGAGAGCCAGACTTTGATACAATTTACAATTAAAATATTATTAATAGTAATAATAATAATAATAATAATAATAATAATAACAACTAGAGAGAATTCCTGCAGAAATGTTGAGATGGGCCTGCAACATGCCCTGGATGACCTGGGAGGTCAGTGCCATATGAAGCTTGTGTGGTGAAGTTTAAATGAACAGAACTCCATTCATTTAAATGTGTCCCAGAATTTAAGTGTATTTAGGAAAAAGGGATGCACAAAAACAGAAAAGGAAGAGTGCAGGGCTTGGACAAGGGATGAATATTTGGAGGGCTATTGCTTGAGGTTTTATTTAAAGTTTCACTATGTTCAGACACTATAGTTTCATGTCGGTGAATAATGGCCTGAGGTATCACATGAAGTTTGGTGGAGTTTGGACTCAGCATGTCAGGACAATCTGAAAAATGAGCCCCATTCATTCTCTATGGCATTTTTACCATTTTTGGTGGGTAATAGCATCGCCAGGGTAACTCAAAACGGCCACAAAAGTAATACCACACCTTGCGCTGCCGAGCCAAACATTTTGATATATAGGTTGTCTTGGTGCATGTTACTGTTTGAGCCATATTAAGTGATGAAAGAAAAATTAATAAAGAAATAAAGGAACCGCTTAAAGGTGAGGAATAATATGGGACTGGCACGGAAATGAATAATCCGTTTCATTTCAATGGGCAAGTCCATAATAATGGATATTTTTAGTAGCACAATTCAAAACCTTAAGACCACAGACAGGACAGGTAACTTTATGCAAGAAGCAGACAGGAAAAATGTTGAAGCATTCCAAAGACCTGGGGCATATTGACTAAAAGCATGGCATTCCATATACAAGACACGGAAATGTAGAGTATGGAGAAGAGGAGGAAATGAAGTAGAGGAGTTGGGTAGTTCCCCTGTTATTAAATTATTACTGTTGTGTGAACAGATAACAGGTGTGGCTGCAGGTTTTTATTCCACAGTTGATCAGGTGAGCTTCTGATTGTTTACCTTGGGGTGTATATATAATCTGACACCTCTGCATTATTAAACAACTGCTAGGTTAAATTTGGTGTGTTTGAGAAGAGAACACCTTCCATGTCTCCTCTCTTTTGACAGAACATTATTTGTGTTCTCTCACCTTGTGTTGCAGTGCTGATTGTGGTTGAAGAGCAGGCGTAGTTTGCTGGCTGCTCTACTTTTACTGATGGAAACATAGAGTAGTCATTTTTAACGAGCACCTCAGGGATAACATCTGGGCTGTCCTCCCTATACTTCCAGAAGGCTTCTGGGAGAAGACAAAAGGGGTGAATTTTATGATGATATCACAATGAATTCATCTCTTCTGAGAGCAACGTTTACAACAGCATAGTGTGTTAATAACTAAAGTTATTGGGCACAAAATACATAATTACAATTTTTGTAAATGGATGTAAGCCATCTTTTTATTTTGTGTCCCTTTGCTTTTTTAAATAATTAAAAAGTTACAAATTGTTATGCATTTCCAAAACTTTTTCATTTTTAACTGTTGTACCAGTGTTTTGTTTCCTGTGCTGTTTCTGGCTATTCTGGAACACTAGATGTGTTTTTCAACTGGGAAGGCTTTGCTTTCCTTGGAAAGTGCCACCTTGTGCAACCAACTGAGTTCTCAACTCGCATAAACAATGCTGGTCGTACCCATGCCAACAAACCTCAGAAAATCTAAATATCACACACAGTGATGTGATTGTAATATGCATGTTTTTCTTTGCTGTATGCACACCTTTAATCCTGGGATTGATTTTGTATGCTGAGATCATAACCAGGTATAATTGTAGAATCAACAGGGCTTATCAACTCAAAAGGAAATGTCCTGATTTGGCACTATGTCTAATCGCTTTCTGGAAAAAAAAAAGTTTTTAATGTTGGTGCTGTTACTTGGTAACTTATCTACACATGGCACTTTGCTCACCCGTAAATCGCTCTAGAGGTGCACTGGTGTGTGGCAGTAATGCTGGCAAACCAAATCTGGGAGCATCCGTATCCATGCTCCTAAAAACTGCAGAAAGACAAAGCCCTATGTAAGTCTAAAGGATATTTATGTACAGGGGGTCCTCGAGTGATGACACAGATTCGTTCCTTTAACAGTGATGTAACACGAAACACAACTAAGCCACAGAAAAAACAGTTCGCCCACGAACGGTTTAAGTCGAGTGGAAGTGGGAGTGAGTGTTTTAAATTCAAAACGTCCTATGTCGATGCCATTGTAACTCGAAGACCCACTGTATTATATAAAGCATTATTTACTTACTTACAGATGTATTGTGGGATTGCTTAAACCTTTAGTTTAGATTCATGGACAAGTATTTGGACCTGTATTTTGGAGCATTTATATTGTTCTGATGGCTTTATCAATATTCTGTAAAGATTGTTCAGTCGCACAGTACTTGCCATGAAAGACCATGCTTAAATTAACTAATTAGCCATGAATGGTTGGTTTTTCTATGACCAGAAGAAATGGTACATAAATGTCCCATATACCACAGATTGCATTGTGTTTTTCCCCTGATGTCCACTTATGATGGTTATAAGAGCTTGTGAAGTTTTATGTTCCAAACCAAGTCACACTCATTTTAAATGCCCATTTTACCTCTGTATATCCATTAGATTTAAACAGGCCATTTTTGTTTGTGTTCCATTTTTGGCCAGCATAAGTGAGCCCTCTGACTGGCAGTTCTGTATTGCTCCTCGTTCAAAAATTAATAGTAGTTTCTATATATGGACATCATGGACTATGGAGTGAATGTTACTTTAACTGTGCTTTACATCCTACATTACACTCTTTCATAAAAAACCCAAAATATTTTAAAAAGGAGGTAATTTCTTGGTAACTACTTGCCTTTTCTTCTCTTTGGTGTTTTGTTGTTGGGGAGTAGAATATAGACCCTGAAAGCATTGTGACCTTTCTTGATGCTTTTGTCTCTAAGCTCTCTGACATCTGGCAGCGAATTGAGAGCACAACGGAAGTTGGCTTTCCATGTCTTGGGATCAGGTTTATCTATGTCAGGTTTGTATCTCCCTTGAAGCCACAGCAGAAAAACATCAAGTGACATTTCTGTTACCAGTAAACAAAAGGATTTCTGGCACATGCAGGTATTTTACAAACACATTGAAAAGGCATCTGGCAATATTGTAAAGGATCATTCAAAGACTCCTGAGCAGATTGCACAGCTCTGCTGAGCATTGAACCCAATTAAATTTAATGATTTATTTATTTATTTTTTTTACTAAGGCATCAAATCGGAAATGAAATAAATCAAAAGGTGAATCGTGACTTTTGTGCAGTGCCGTATACACTGCTCAACCCTAACAGTAAAACCACCTAATAGTAGTCCCCCAAAACTGCTCTCAGTCCCGTGCAGACACAGATTCCACCAAGATGATGACATGGATTTTTGAGTTGCAAGGTAGGGTCTACATCAAATCCCACAGATGCTTGACTGGACGCCAAGACAAACACAGGCAGTATAGTGAAACCAGGACCTTCTTGCTGTGAGGCAACAGAGCTTACCCCTGTGCCACCATGCCGCCCTTCTTCAACTGGTGGTTCTAATTTTCACAAGCCCATTGTAGGTAATAGGAGGTTGTAGGAGATATTTTTTGTATTTACTACAATTTTGTTTACATTGCTTAGGCACTTTAAAAAATCCTGTATTTCAGACAGACATGGAGTCTGACATAGACATGCACTTAGAGCTTATGCTGTCAGAGACACATATCAAATCTCCAAAAGCTGAGATAAGTCGCTTGCAGTGCCCAGGCAAATGGGATGAAGTTTGCAACATAATCAGTGCGTTGAGATGGAAAATGGAGGTGTAATCAGAGATGTTGTCCACTGGTGCCTGAACTTGCCTCTCACCTGTATGAATTGCCCAGTTTCGGAACAAAGTGGCGTCCTTGTCTATATTCCAACCGTGTCGAGCAGCGTGCTTCCAAGGAATCTGGAAGACTCTGGCTGCCTAAAGCATGAATATATATATGCATTAGTACTAATAATAATGTTCGTATTTAAATATAATACTTCAAACAAAAGCTGAAATAGATTGAATTAATTATATTCAAAATGGCTTAAAATTTATAAATCTTACTTCATCCAGCCACATGACTCCAGGATATTTGCCAGACCTGATCTGCTCTTCCAGCCACGGACGCAAACGCAAGCGACCTTGCATCTTGAAGTCTTGCTGCTTCTCTGGTACACCAAATGATTCCACTGTACTGAACTGTACTGTACTGTACTGTACTGAACTGTACTGTACTGAACTGTACTGAACTGTACTGAACTGAACTGTACTGAACTATGACAGTCCTGTAACGTAGCTGCTTATCTGTCCAAGCTTCTGGTGAGTCCGTCTCCAGATGATGTCATCTCATTTGTCACCTTAAACATCATCAGCTTGTGTTTCTACATGCATGTACATAATTGCAGTCATTAATGCAATGCTTGCAGTGATTTACCTCGTCAAGAAATACATTTTTATGTCGAATGTGAAACTGAGGAATAAGTACGAGGAAATAACATACCTCTCGCTCACACTGGGGCTTTCTTGCAGATGAAGGACAATCAATCTCTGCCACCACTTTTCTTTCAAGTGCCGTACCTGCACCAACAGGTTTCTGCTGTTTCCACAAACCTGCTGGAGAATTTCGCTGGTACTAAATGACATATTTCCCCAACACCCCAAAGCGGCCACGCCCCCACTAGAGTTCACTGGAACAGTATTTTTTTATTTTCATGCATGTTACCATGACATTATCATCTGTGAAACCAAGGCTGAAAGAGGCCACCTGTTAGATTATTTTGCAGGAATGTGTAAAGTGCGAAAAGTGCTGTAGTAACCAGCCAAGATATGACACATCCGTTTTTTTATCTGAAAAATCTGCCTATACCAGGCATGGAAAGACATTATCTGTAGTGTTTTTTTGTCAATTCGCATCATCATAATCTTTCCCAAGAAATTCAAGTATGACAACACTCTTTTAGGTAAAGAAAGAAATGATACTGTACACTCTCTTGACTTTTTTTAAGGTTGATTTGAGGTTAAAGTGCTTTTGATTAAGTATTTTGAAGGTGGGAGGTGATATAAAATATTTGTACAATAATGAATGATGACTGGTTTTGCCCATCCTGATGAAAAGGGGTTGATTTAGGGATAATGGCTCTTTATGATAACAAAACAAAAGTTGATTATTTGAACTGACTAATTATGCCCATCCCAAATGGGTAAGTTACACAGAACAATAATTTCTTAAACTAAATAGTTATAATTTGTACAAATCCAAACTGGAACTGGATTGTAAATATACACAAAATCACCCCTGTTAAAAATATTATGGTTTTTGTATTTTAATTTGATAAATATAAGCCAATATATTAAGTTTTATGGCCTTCCAGTGTTTGCCCCCCTTTGCTTTCTGAATTGGCACCCCTTATTTTTTTTATTTCTGTTTGAATAGACTAAATACAAAGAATTAGTGTTGCAGAAAGGATTTCCACCTGAGATAAGAAACTATTAGCTGATTTGTAACAAGCTGTTATCTGTGACACTAAACTATGCGGTAAATCAGATCATTTCCCTCATTATAATGCAGGAATTAATTTCTCATGAAAAGGAACCTCACCCTTGGTTGCCCATTAGACACTTCCTTATGAAAAGTAAGTCACAGATTGCCAGAGTGGAGAATTTAGGAGTGCCAGTTTCAGGTGGTACATGAATTTTCATGAGTTGAATCTTCATGAAAGAATGCTAAACAAAATCCTGCCTATATATGTCCTATCAGCATCACAGTCTTGCCACTTTGGCACAGGACAAGCATGCATGACACTCAGACGCAAAGAGCGCACAGGTAGGTGGAATTTTCTTTGACTTGGGCATTATTTCTTTCGCTCGTCAGTTCATTTTTATAAGTGGTTTCAGGTTTAAATAAACCTATGTAATGTCTTGCTTTGTCAGTTATAAGTTAAACAAATATCACATTACATAATAGAAGAGAAAGCAGGGATTTTTTGTTTTGTTTGTTTGTGTCCTTCAGAAATGTCTAATTAATTGTATGCTAAGGCTATAAAGGCTACAGTTCAGAACAGTGATAAAAGCTTAAATGCTCTCGATGGTGTGTTGTAGGACCAGGCAAGCCTGGGATGTTGCTAAGGAGGTCCCTACCATACAAGATGAGCAGAAAGTTCGGAAACGGTTGAGTGTCATCCAGTTCATCACCTGCACTACTGTCGGAATCTTGGTGTTTGCACTCGCCTTCTTTAGCAAAGTGAGTTTTATTACATGTGATCTGAGTAATCAGTGCCAGTAAACATTTGCGAAAATAAGAAAATTGACAATAGCTGATATTTTCAAACAAAATAAATGATCACTGAAGTTTCCATAAAACACAGTGTTCAAGCATTCATATGAAATGTGGACATTTATTATCACAACAAAAACTCGTAACTAATTTACCTTACTAACACATTATACAAATACACCATACTGTATGGTCAAAAATACATGGACCCCCCCTTCTAATTATAGGTGTTAGTTGTTTCTGTCCCACATAGCTTTGCAACCCCTTCCGACAGGGGTTGATATAAGTATTCATTAGAGAACTAGAGCCAAAAAACACTGAATGTGTAATTCTGTAGAAGTCTTGTGACTATAATTTTGGCACGGTTGTATAATTTTTAAATTCCCACTCACATTTCAAAATATTGTGGGAATGGGAGTTTCAGCAGTAAAGGAGGGGCAACTCCATTGTTTTGGAAAAGGGGAAAGTTAGTATAGATAGCACGGACAATTTCCACATACTAAAGGTCACCATGTGTACATTTATAACACATTTATAAGCTTTCTCATGAACTATGTTTCAATTAACTAGGCTGTCGTTCTTTACTCTTTCTTTGCTATAGACATCCCTTTTATTACTAGTAAGCACCACCAACAAAACCTCAAAAACCAAGCCCTATGCCGTCCTCTTCATCGGGTGCCTTTTAATAGCTCCAAGTGTTTTAACACTAATCAAGAGCTTTTGGAAAATTACTTTCAAGGACTCCAAAACACCATTAAAACAAACACTCATTTGGGTAAGTAATGATTAATGCTCACAAATAGTCATTTGAAAACTCCTACATACATTCCAAGATCTTGTGTGTTATGCAATTTTTGGCACCCCTGATAAAGATGTGTATAAAGCCTTCAAATAAACTAACAGCCTGTCAATAACATCACAGCAAAAAAAGGAGAAAAATCCAACCCTTTATTTTAGTATATTTAGTTAGTGGGGGGAAAAAATCCCACATTAATGAATAAATTATTTTCATAAAACCTTTAGTACCACAATTTTCGGCACCCCTGCTGTAACTATAACACTCTTTTGCCAATTAGATAGCACCTAATTTCTCCTATAAAATTTCACAAGGTTGGAGAATTCAGAGAGAGGGATCTTCGACCGTTACTTTTTGCACAATCTCTCTAAATCTTCCAGAGCCCTTGGTCCGCTCTTATGCAGTTCTCTAAATGCTCGTGGTATTTCAAATAGATAATGATGTCACGCACACTTAAAATGTTATAAGTTTGGAAGATAAACAGGCCCACAGCACCACAGATCCTCCCCCATGCTTAACAGTGGGCATGAGGTGCTTTTCCACATATTCATCCCTTTGATTTTTGTCAAAAAGCTCCATCTGAGTCTCATCTGACCAAAGCACATGGTTCCAATTAATGTCCCAGTAGCATTTAGCCAACTTTTTTGACTGCAGGACAGAAAAGGCTTTTCTCTGGCATCTCCCAAACAACCTGTTGGCATGTATATAATGTCTAATGGTTGTTAGGGGGGCTTGGTGATCCCTAGATGTTACTTGATGCAGTTTTCTAAATATGAGCTTTGAAGAATTTTACACTGGCCTTACCAGTGAAAAGTATAATTTAGAAAAATGTACCAGTTACATTTATGGTATAGGAATTGTTAGGGATTCTAAGGTTTGTGGTACAGTTTATTTTGTTAAAAATAATAATTACTTAATTTTTGGAAAAATAATGATACATTTTCAGGGGTGCCAAATGTTGAGAGTGGGGGCTACTGTATATATGTGTGTGTGGTTTATATATGGGGTATATATGTGCGATCTGAAATTTTATTCATTTTATTTATGTGCCCTCTGACAAAACACCATCAAGTGTTTTTTTCACTGGGTCTAGCCTTTTATTTTTCAGTTTATTTTGTAAAAAATAATTCTTTCTTAATTTTTTGAAAAATAAAAATAAATGTAATAATATTAAATGTATTTATTATTTTATGTATACATATATATATA